>CM046848.1:29138591-29738591 GCA_025618425.1 Heliocidaris tuberculata
ACAATCAGTCTAAGACTAGACGGGGGTGGATAATTAAAGTACATGTATGGTGAAGATAAGGGAATGGTATTTATGGAAAATAGCCATAGAGATGAAGATAAGGAAAGAGAGAGAGAGAGAAATAGAGAGAGAGAGAGAGAGTGAGGAAGGGGGGGGGGGATAACCCCCTTCATTTTTCTTTATTTAATTCTGCGTTCTATTCGCGTATATAGAATGCTATAATAATATGCTGCGTTATTTTATCTCATTCTTAGAACCCTATATGATTCATTTTACTTCCTGCTCTGTTACATGTCTTTTAAAACAAAATCATTTTCTAATTCTTTCTTTTCTTTCTCCTTTTTTTTTTTTTTTTGTTTTTGTTTTTGTTGGTTTGCTCTGCAGGATTCTCATGTTTGAAGAGAAGAATAAGGAAAAAGAGCTACCAACCGGGCCGCCTCCAAAGAAGAGCTTCTCCGATCTGCCGTGAAGTAGATCAACGACAAACAAAATATGCAATCTACTTGGCTATATCCTATTTTATTTTCTACATGGTCGGCTGCTCCGCGTTTGTACAAATCATGGAAGGTGTATATAGGGGTATATAGGGTGCAGCGAATTTGAGTATCGATGTGTGTTACTTTTGTTTATCTGAGTCAGTGAATCTTGGCCCCTAATTAGTGCAGGCCATCATTCCTAAACTTAAACTTTAAAATAATGATGTTTCAGAGAACTTACATCATTTATTCAGTTTATCTGAGAATGGAGCAGTAACTAAACACTCAACAGCCAAAAGCCCCTGATATTTTGTTTGTATTTATTTGAAAACAAGTTTTAAATTAGACATAGATATTGACTATTGTTGCTCTTGTTGTTTATTAGTATTATAATGGCAATCGGTCAAATTTAACTATTATTACCCCAAACACAATATTTATACACACTTATAAAGATTTATAAGCATGAAATTTAATTGTCGTCTCTATTTTTTTTATTTTAAATTTTTCATTTTTATTCTTAGGCTTAGTTAAAAAAAAAAAGAAAAAAAAAAAGAAAGAAAAGTATCATGCCAGGTTACCGAATCTAAGTTCTAAAACGGTACGTTCTGGGTCAAAAACGTTGTGTCTTAAGTCCTTTATCTTTTATTTTTAAATTCATGTTAAACTTATAGCTAATGAGTAAAAATTATAATTTCTTGTGTCTTGTGCAAGAATGGGCATATTGATGATACACATAGTATCCACAAACCAAGTTGAATTTCTTTATTGGCAATTTTGCAGGGTCTAACTCTTGGAAAAACGATTATATGTTTACGATAGTCTCTTGAATATTTATGAAGAAAATAGAGATAGCCAGCTTTTGCCGGATTAGTCGCATGTAGTACATGTAATTTCCACACGTCTTACTTTGCTACTTTGGTATCTAATTTTTTATGTAGGTACAAATTAGTTTGTAAAATCAGGGAACCATGTCTAACAAATTCATTAATATTGCATGCTAATTTGATGTCATATCATAAATTACATGTGTATGGTTGTTTACTATTATAGCATTAATGAGAATGCAAAACCACGCACCTCATGTTTTTAGATTTTGAATAATTCAATTTTTATTTAAGCGTGGGCCGTCGAGGGTATAAACAATGTTCGGGCAGTGAGAATGTCGCGAATTATACAACGTTACATGCTAAAATTTGATGGCACATATTCTTGAAATGGTTTAAACCTATCTTAACCTAGTCCACTGATTTACGGAAGGCCAAATGTCAACCCCGAAGTTCCGTATAAATTTCTGTAATGATGTACAATTTTTTTTTAATGGTACTAATAGTAAAAAAGTCATTGCGTTGTGACAAGTTTTTAAATATTCATTTAGTTGCATATTTGTAGTGATTTACATAATAGAGAAGTTGACATTTGGCACTCCATAGATCGGTGGACTAAAAATATGCACTTATTAGGCAGGGTTTAAACCTAGCTTAAAAAGTTAGGCGGCTTCGAGAATACGGGCTCATGTATACTGCTGAAATGTTTATTGCACAAATCATTTGCTTTGATTATTTTTGTGCACGTTGCTCGAATGCAAGATCTGCAAATTGCATTTATAGTCAATCAGGATTGTATAGCAATAATATTCTGTAGAATGGGTATGAATTTAAACTTCAGTATTTGGTCGTTACGATTGTCTGATTTTTCTATTGAGCTCACATTGATGTAATCATGTTCAGCCTTAACATGGGTAATGAGAGTAAATAATCATTGTATTTGTAAAGAATGGTTGAGTTTTCTTTGTTGTTTATGGCAAGTAGTATACAGCTGAGGAATAAGAAAAAGAGAAGAAGAATATCAGTATGCCAATCAATTGGTAACCGTGATGTTCTAATAGGGAGAATAATCCTGTGTCAATGAAGGTGATGGTTATGATCAATAGAGATGAAGTTGATGAAGATACTGCACGTTGCTGGTGAATGCGACATGAATGATAATGATAATGATGATGACGACGACGATGACTGAAGATGATGATGATGATTATGATGATGATGATGATGATGATGATGATGATGATGAAGATGGTGGTGATAATGGTGATCATGATGATGAATTAGAACTAGATCACACTTTTGTTCCAAGCGAACGAGTTTAGAAAATATTAACATTTTTTACAGTTAATATCAATATATCTATCTACCAGTCAATCTATATCTATCTATCTATCTATCTATCTATCTATCTATCTATCTATCTATCTACCCAGGGACGTCGTTAGAACAAAACCCAAATTTGCCGACAAATTTTTAGGGTCTGACACTCAAATTTGACGACAAAAATGCTGCACCCTAATCCCCCCACAAATAATAATATATAAAAGAAAATCGCAGATGTAGATAATTTGATCATACGGGCCCCTTTTCGCAAGGGGTGGGGGCTGACGCCTTTTGCCCGAATATCAACTTTTGTGAAAATGTACAGAAGTTACATACAGAAGCTACATAATTATCCGGGAACCTCGCTGCCCAAATATGTGAATATTCTGGCACCTCGCTGCCTGAATATGAAGTGGTGGTTGCCCGAAATCGGAACTTTGAAAATCCTCGGGGGGAGGGGGTGGGGGCTGCAGCCCATTGCCGAAGGGGGACGCCTTTTGCCTGGATATTAACTTTCCAGTGTTTTTGCGAGCGAGGGAGGCGAGCGAGAAAAAATGGCCAGTTTTTACTTCCTTTTCTTTCCTTCCCTTTTCCTTTCCTTCTTTTCTTTCTGATTTTTTCCCCCTTTCCTTTCCCGTTCCTTTTTTTTCCTTTCACGTTTCTCTTTTCTCCTTTTCCTTTTCTTTTTCCTCTTCCCTCTCCCTTTTTACCCTCCTCCTTTTTTATTCCGACAGCAATTTTGAGGGGGGGGGGGGTGACAGCCCCACACACCCATCTAGCGACGCCCCTGTATCTACCTACCTACCTTCCTTCCTACCTACCTCCCAACCTAACAGGCTATGTGTTCTTCAAAATATCATCGAGCAGTTCTCAATATTCATTTACATTTTCATTACCCGTTCTCTGCCAAAAGATGGCGGAATCAACTTTTTCGGTGGCAACAATATACAGTAGTCTCTTTTCATGTAGTATACTTCTGTAGTTCTGTTATACACTCTAAATATTTATATATCTATATTTTTGTATAAATATGTATGATAATACTTTATTATATATTTATGAATAGAATATTGATGTAAATCAATGATGTTTGATTCAATTCAATTCAATTCACGTCTTTGTATTTTTTAAAGAATATGCAGGATGCCACATTTCAATTTCATATCAAATGTCGAGTTTACACAGTGAACATCTGCAATTGTTGTAATAGAGAACGAGGAAGAGGGGGAGAAAGGAGAGAGAGAGAGAGAGGAAAAATGTATCAAAGTTATAATGATCACAAATTGGAAAACGCCGACGAGTGCTAAAGTTCCTGAAATATCACTGATAAAAAAAAAAAAAAAAAAGGAGGAAGGTTGATAACAATCACTATGGCTTACAAGTGACTATTGCTTATTCTCTGCTCTGAGTACGGTCGAGTTATACAATCATACTCCAAAATTCATTAATTTATCAATAAATATAATAACATTAGCATCAGTATCCATTCTGCAAGGTCAGTTCAAATGATAATAAAACAAATTCAATATCGTTTGGCCGCATAACTAGTTTCTCCTTTTTAAAAAACCAAAACAATGATTTATCGTGTGTGCGTGTGCTCTAGATTAATATAAAACATATAAACCTTGTCCTTGGCCATAAAAAGATTTATTTTTAATGAACCCTGTTTTTTCTTTTCTTGTCTTTTTCTTTTTCTTTCTTTTAATCTTTTATTATTATCATTATCATTTTGTTGCTTTTTTTGCATGTCAGTGATTGTTATGACCAGTGCCAACATAACAAAATAATTTGTCTAAATCCCTGGATACAAATACTAGTTTAAAAATTCAAATTGGTCTGTTTTCTCATGTTTCTGTTTTTCTGTCGAAAAGGAAATGTTAATGAGGAATGCAGATTCTAGTTTCACATGCAATATGATACTTTGTTTGCGAGAATTCGTTCACATTTTTTTTTTTTTTTTTTGAGGGGGGGGGGACGTTTACAAAATATTTAAGAAATAATAGTTCTTTCTCCATGAATGTGCTAATTCTTTCCATTTATTCCTTTCCATTTCCATTTATAATCTGACTTTTTTTCTTGATCAGTGTCGAGAAAACAATTGATTCGTCATTTTGACCTCCTGAGGTCATTTTATAGCTTTCACTTCCGAAACAGGATCCTTTGTCCGTTAATTCACTAGTTTCCCGTTATTCAAAGTATGATGTTCAAAGCAAAGTTCATTTGTTTTCCACACATGTCTTCTTCTTTTTCCAAGAACGTAGGAATAATAATATCTTGATAAGAAAAATATAACACCAAGTTTCGTAATGCAGTGCAAAAATATGAAAGAAAAAAAAAGTGGAGAAGTCTTCTGACGAGCTGTTTGGTACTATACAAAAAGTGTTGGAGTTCGTTAAATAGAGTTCCTTGTACTTCATAGACCCCTGCCCAAAACTTGTGCAATTTCTCTAGATAAATAAATAATATTGGATTAAATATTTACTCTCCTTTGCTTATAGTCAAAGACATGTTCCTACTGTCAATATACACGAAAGATGAACCTACATTCGAGGCCAACTCAATGTTGTGTGTGTTAACAAACTGTCCTATTAAGTCAATATGATACCTGTATAAGTTTGAATGTTCCATCAGGACAGAGACTCCGGTAACCTATGTTTTTTTTTCTGAGAGTGCAGACAAAATGCTTTAAAGGAACAATAACATTTTGACCTGATTATGAAAGGTTGTTCATTATTGATCAATTTATCTTACAATGTAAAAAAAAAAAATCCTTTAAAGTTTTCGGGAATAATGGTTAACGTTTTAGTGAGGGGAATTTAATGTTAATTTTCAAGAAATTGTATTTTAGTCATATCGGTATCGCGAACAACGAGCATGACGACAGGAACTCTTAAAGGTCCGTGCCATTATCACCATACATAATAACCATGCTTCCATAACGCATTGGACTGATCTTGCAACAGGTAGTTTCAAGAATTTAATAGTACCTTCATTTGTTCCTCCATAATCTATGTCATGTTGGTATGTTTGCAATTCATGATAATCTTTTTCTTTCTTGAAATGTTCTCGAGTTTTCGATTGGAACCGCTTTCCGTCTTCCACACAGAATGATTCCACCAGATATCCGTAGAGTCCGTTTTAATGGAAAACAACAGCAACGGCAACAAAAACAACAACAACAACAACAACAAAACCACAGTCCAGTCAACCTGCAAACATTTCCAGCATTTAAACTTAACTTTGACGGAGGCCATTCGTGTTGAGTTAGTGGTCACATGGGGGTAATTGAATATATATACCTACGTAGAACTTAGTCGGTCATGGCCGCTGGCCAGTGTTGTACTTGATTAGGTCACTGAGTTAATATTTTCCTTGGTGTATAACCTTAAAGACTGGTCAGCGGTCACATATCAACGATATCGATAACGATAACGATAATGTAGGTTTATGTAGAAAATGTAGTTGATCCGAAAAAAAGAATCGGTGATGCATGCTGAAGGCTCTATTAGCATTAATCAATGAGCATCATAATTATATTTTTACACATAGGCTGATGCTATCGTTATCATTATCGTTTATGTGTGACCAGGCCATCACTCTGAAGATGAGCTTTGTAGGTTTGCATGGTGAAACAGTTGATGTACAATAAATGGAAAAAAAACACCATGCAAGTCAGTCCTTGAAAAGGATTGTGGTTAGTCTTTCTTGGAATATATTTCAAAGAATGGTGAGAGAATTACTAAGAAAGTTGAGAGAATTAAGTAATTAAAAGAGTTGTACGACACAATGTTTTTCCGGCAATTGCTCCGTAGTCAATATCCTACATCAATCGAAATCCTATATAACTTGAACCTGTGACCTAACACTATACCTCGTCCTATCCCTAACTTTAATTCTAACCTTAATCCTAAGAATGGGATATCCTTCATTTCAAAGAACTGAGGTATTATGTCTTTAGTGAGTTCTGAAAAGAACGGTTGGTTTCTAAAATAAAGAATGGGATATCCTTCCAAGAAAGAATAATTCAACAGTCAACGAACTTACATGGTGTTTTCAGTAAAACTCTATTGTATGTCACCCATAATCTTTAACTAAACAGTTAAAGATATCTTTTGTCCAGCTACATTACCTTAATAGAATTGGTGTATACGAAGAGCCACAACATATGCATGCATCTTTGGTGTCTCTTTTATAAGGGGACAATAGAATTTATTTGTGTTTGATATAACAGACTTTAACCCCGTATAAAATTATGTAGCAGTATTTAGTCATCCTGTCACACAAAAGTGTTAGACCAAACAGAAGCAGCTAGGTATTGTATTTATCGCTTGATCTACAACCAAACTGTACTTTAAACGGAAGTGTGAGGGAAAGACGAAATACGTGTGGAGTCCAACAAAAGTCAAAAGTTCTGAAGCTTTCGAGAGTAGCAAAAGAAAACGACGGACCTTGTATTTGCATGCGCAACGGGTGACGCAGAGTTGTTAGGCTCTTCGATTTCAACTTTCATCAAGCAAAACTTTTTGACAAAGCGCGGCAAAGTATATCAAGTTTTATTGAGCCGTCTACAGGCGGTGTGCCCATCATTTGAGCCACATTCGTGAGCGGAACGTTGTAAAAGACCAATACAAAAGTGATGAAAATGTCTACCAGGGCAGTCGTGATCTGTCTATTATTAGGCTTGTTAAGTGGGGTGCAATCGGCGGCACACGGACGACTCAAGAACAAGGGAATACAACCCCAACAGCCCAGGAGCTGCGTCGTATCGGACTTCCAAGTCCACGACAACTTCGACATTCAACGGGTAAGAGGAAACCGACGGTCATTTGGTATTAGTGTTGTTTTTTTTTATGATGGTGATGATGATATTAAGAAATGAAATGAATAGTAATTGTTAATTTATTCATGATAACATAAGGATATTATAGTAACATTCATTTCATATTCATTTTTTGCATCGTAATCTGTAATAATATTGTGGACATGATATATTCCGTAAGTGAAGCGATATAGCTTCGATGGGGGATGATGGGGGGGGGGGGGGGGGGGTGGTGTGGTGATTATAAGGGTGATGGTGTGGTGGTGGTGGTGGTGGTGATAGGGGTGGTGTTGATGGGGGAGGGGTGGTAGTGGTGGCGGTGCGCGGTGGAGTGATGGTTGTGGTGACGGTGGTGCGGTGGAGGTGGTGGTTGTGATAGTGTTGGTGTTGATGGGGGGGGGGGGGATGGGGGTGGTGGCGATGGAGTGACGTTGGTGGTGATGATGGCAGTGGTAGAGGTGGTGGTGATGGTGGTGGTGGTGGTGGTGGTAAAGACTGGATTTATGGTTGACATATTAATGGTAACATCTAATGATTTATCCAATTCAGAAACATTTTGGAGATCATCTACTCCAGTAAGCTAATGGATATAGATTAAGGGTATACATAGTTTTGTCAGATTGAGAACAATTTTGATTAATTTACTAGATATATATTCAGATGAATGGTATTACAATAAGGCAAGCTTGACTGGATGACCCATGCAAATTGTTTTGAAACGGAACACTTTTACGCGTTATAGTTAATCAACAGTAACATGATGAAATAATCATTCGTGTTCTATGATGTTCGGATTGTCCAGAGCCAAAATACCAGAACGTTTTTATTATTTTAGCCCATCCGTCAACTCTCAACTGCCCTTATAATGTTGACCAGACGTTTAAACCAAACATCATTTGTGGTAAAACAATGTCCTGTTTAGACGGTCACCTTATACCCTTTTGCAAGTGACACGCTTTTTCATTCGAGACCTTCATTGTTTTCTTGAAAATAACTAGACCATTCGAACAGAATATTGGAGAAGGAGGAAAATGACAGATTAACCACTGCAAGAATGATAGATAGGGTCAGTCAGAATTTTTTTTTTAAATAATAGATTCTTATAACAAACTTTTCTAAAATTCTTAAACGAAATTTTCCTGATTAAAAAACAATAATTATGAATATGATTCATATTAAATCAGATATCATCTTTAGTGACACGATATTCAAACAAACTAATTCTATATGAATTCCACTACCATTTATCGGCTTCTCCTTATGTCTTCCAAATTTCACTCTCTTGTCATGCCTTATATACTGTAAAGAAATCTTAGTCTTTTATATTGCTTCTCGTATCATTCATTTCATCTTTACAAGACATAAAAATGAAAAAAAAATAAAAAAAATCAGATCTACATTTTCACCTCGCTAGAGAATGTCGAAGCGTGTTTGACAAAAGATGGATGAACGAATAAAGTAAATCTTGCTAATGATTGAAGCAAATAACCACCGACGTTGAGTAAATAAGGCAAAATCGCAGAACAAATACTTTTTGATGTGTTTCTGGAAGATGTATAATGCCAAAACACGTGATCAGTAAAAGTGAGTCGACGTGATCTAGTATTTGAATTTTCTGTAACTTCATCTAGGGCAGATCTAGGTTTTTGTAAAGGGGATGGCACATTTCCGAAGAAAAAACTCTGACAAGCGCCAAAAACAAAAACAAAAACAAAAACAAAATGATAATAAGAGAGGAAAAAGAAAAAAAAAAGGAAAAAAGAAAAAGGGGTTTTCACATTTTTAAGTATTAATTGACAACCCCCATCTCTGACAAGAATCTAAAAAAAGGGGAGGGGGGTTATTAGATTTTTCTGTTGCCTTTTGGGTCTAGAATTTAAAATAAAGGCATATTTTTCTTTTGTGTACTTAAGATATGCCACTGGGGTTCTAAAAGGGGACTAGTTGTTCCCCCCTAAATGAGTAATAACTTCATCTATGTAAGTGTTTTTTTTCATTGTCTATTGATAGTGTTCTGCATATCTTTTATTTCTAGCGATATTCTTCCATTTTATTTTAACTTCTCAATTCCTTCATTTTTGTTACCTGTTTGTCTGCATAAAGCTGCTTTTCAACTTGTTAGCACATCAGAATGACGCACAAAAAGTTTTTAATGACCTAACCACACTTGTAAACAGGAACCTGTCTTCAAATGTTCAAAGTTTAATCTCATGCTATACGTGTAAGCCAACAGCTAGGTCATTATATTTACTGTTATTGTTTACAAATCTATGATTTCTAGTGGATATTAGGAACATGATTGGGGCAACTTTTCCCCTATATGTTTTTTTACTCCTCCTTTTGGGGAATTATGTTTAACAAATGAAGAAGTTGATTGGTGACTTATTTTACCTGACTGCTATTAAGCGAGAATTTGCTTGTAAGTAAGCAACCAGGGGAACTTACGACTATAAGCCCTATCCGAGGGACTTTGTAATGGGAATTAATGCCATATCAAAGGGCACTAGCACATCGATTTGGCTTCGAACCCGGGACCCCCGGTCAAGAGACAGCTGCTCTACAACTGAGCCATCACGCATCCCTAAATCATACCGACTTATACCAGGGGCATGTGCCTCTATATATGCTTCCTTGATACGCCTCCACTTTTTAGTGAATTTTGTTAGTACTTCCTAATTAACCATTGCGCGCTTCCTTGTCTCTTAATTCATAAGGTCGTATGGTTCATAAAGTTCATAAGGTTCATATAAGGTTCATCTTTATTGCCAATGCAGAGCAATGAAAATTCGAGATGTTCACATCATGTACCCAGACGTTGTGTGTCCGGACAGGTTGGTTATCCGGACAGGTAATTTTTAAACAGTAAATCGAACGAATTTTCATGCAAATTGTCACAAATCTTTCACAGGATAGGGTGAAAATCATGTGAATTCCAAATATTCACGTGTTTTAGTGTTACTTGATGCATGTTTTTCGTAAAATCCGACGGCAAAATTGACAGGCTAATTTTTGTTAAGTGTCCGAACACACAACCCCCACTCCTGCTTCCTTCCTCTTCTCTCTTCTCTTCCGCCTCTTCTCCTTTTGATAGGAAATCTCTCTCAGCTACTTTGTTATTTTGTGGTTCATTTTCTTTCTTTTGCTTTTTCCAATAATTTTTCTTCTAGTATGTCGGGACTTGGTATACCATATCTCAGTCTGGAGAGGTGTCAACCTCGTTTCATCGTAGATCGCATTACAGCTTGCAAGAAAATGGCGTCCTCGCCATGACAACCCGTCGAGTATCACCGTAAGTATTCCTATAAATACTGATGAGGCTGTCATTTACATGACTTGGGGCGGTATTCTGAAAACTTGTTTTATTTCTAATATTGTTGTATCTCAGTTCCATGCACAGTTAAGATAAAATTGGTATTCTGAAAATTGTTGTAACTTTTGTTGTAACTTTAGTTGTATCTTTGTTCTCTCTGCGCATGATCCTAATTGACATATGCGCGCTGAAGATAATATCATGAGATAATTGGTATTCTGAAAATTATTTTATCTTTTGTTGTACACTCTTAAAAGAATTGGGCAAAAAAAAAAAAAAAAAAAAAAAACCTAACTTTTAACCAACACTGGGTAACATACTGTTCACAAAATGATTGTTTAAACTTTTGCCCAACTGATGTTGATACAACATTATCGATGAAAATTTAAATTGGAATGAACATATACGTCATATAACTACTTCTATTTCTAGGAATGTTGGTATACTTTATAAAGTAAAGAGATTTGTCCCTTGTCAAACGCTCATTATGCTTTATAATTCATTGATATTACCATATATAACATATTGCAATTTAGTATAGGCCACCACCAACAAAACAAAAATCAACTCTATTTACTTATTGCAAAAGAAAGCCCTTCGCATATGTACCGGTTCACCATATTTATCTCACACCAGACCAATATTTTACCAACTGAAAACTCTAACAGTATTCGACATCAATTCACTACAAAGTTTACTGTTCATATTTAAGTATCTAAATGACTTGCTCCCTCTTTCATTTCAAAACTTTTATAATTTAAATAACACTATTCACTCCTACCCTACTCGCAATTCCTCCAATTTTTATCTAGTCAACCCAAAGTTACTGATTGCCCATAGATCAATAAGACACCATGGTCCAGACCTATGGAATTCTCTCCCAGAATTCATTAAATCCTGTTGTTCCCTTTACTCATTTAAAGCCAAAGTTAAAACGATGTTACTATCTGAATATATAAGGTAAAATTTCTGTGTCAACTCTTTATCATCATCATCATCATCATCATCACCGTTATCATCATCATCATCATCATCATCATCATCATCATCACCATCATCATTCCATCATCAATATACTTTTAATTTATGATTTCAATTATTTATCCATTCTGCTTATTTAAACATGTTTTAGCTATTTCATAATATTTGTCTGGGGCTGCCATATTCTCAAGCAAATTGCTTATAATGGTAGTCCTTCTTCCGCAAATGACTTTATATTTGATGAATTACAATAATTTGACAATTTATCATTTCGTGTTTGTTTTTGAAAAATGATTGTTACATATACTTGCTATTTATGATTTATTGTCAAAAAGTACTTTTGTATTTTATTTTATATATGTTACCGAAAAATGTTGTACTTATATGAATGCAGAAGAAAATAAATCAAATCAAATCAAATCAAACAATATTAGAGATAAAACAGTTTTCAGAATACCGCCCCAGGATTCAGTTTTAGGGGGGGGCGGTTGTGAGCACGCGAAGCGTGCTCCCCAGGGGGCAGGGTGCAGGGAGGTGGGAGTTCCCCCCCCCCTCCCCCGCGAAGAGCGAAAGCTTTGACGTTTTAGCAAATTTGAGAGAAAGATAACGGCGGTTAGTTAGTTCAACGCCCTGACTGTTTTCAGTTATTTGGTCGCAATACTGCACTGTTTGTAACAGGGGTGGGCGCAGGGATCTAGGGCAAGTTTCCCCCTTCCCTTGCGAAGCATGAAAGCTTTGACGTTCTCGCAAATTATAGAGAGAAAGATAACGGCTCGTGTAGCACCTTTTTTTAGGCGAAGAGTAAGTTCGATGCCCTGACTGCTTTTCAATTATTTGGGCGCAATACTGCGCTGTATGTAACAGGGATGGGCGCAGAGATCTAGGTCTAGATCTAGATCTGGGTACAGGGAGGTGGAGTTTCCCCCTTCCCGAACGAAGCGCGAAAGCTTTGACGTTCTGGCAATTTGAGAGAGAGATAGAGGGAAATTCCCCTTCCCGCGCGAAGCGCAAAAACTTTGCCGTTTCAGCAAATTTTAAGGCAAATTTGACTTTAGTCTAGCAAATTTGAGAGAAAGATAACGGCTCTTTTTTTTAGGAGAAAAGTTAGTAAGATGCCCTGACTGCTTTCCAATTATTCGGACGCAATACTACACTGTATGTAACAGGGGTAGGCGCAGGGAGGGGGGGGGGGGGGGGGGAGTCCCCTTCCCGCACGAAGCGCGAAAGCTTTGAGGTTCTGGCAAATTTGAGATAATGATAAATAGGAACTTCCCCTTCCCGCGCGAAGCGCGAAAACTTTGCTGTTTTAGCAAATTATAGATAAAGATAGCGGCTCGTGTAGCACCTTTTTTTAGGCGAAAAGTAAGTTCTATGCCCTAACTGCTTTTCAATTATTCGGACGCAATACTACACTGTATGTAACAGGGGTAGTGCAGGGAGGGGGGGGGGGGGGGGGGGGAGTCTCCCGCTTCCCGCACGAAGCGCGAAAGCTTTGAGGTTCTGGCAAATTTGAGATAATGATAAAGAGGAACTTCCCCTTCCCGCGCGAAGCGCGAAAACTTTGCCGTTTTAGCAAATTTAGAGAGAAAGATAAGGGCTCTTAGCAACTTTAAAGGTTTTTTTTAAACTCTTGCTTACCCCCGTTTTTTCTCATTCTTTTTTTTTTTTTTTTTTTTTAGTTGGCATTTTTTTTAGGGGGGGACACGACCGCCCTCACCGCCTCCCCTGGCTACGCGCCTGCTACTGTGTTCTCAAACAGCATCTCAAACGTGACTTCTAAACATTTTCTATTATTCATGGTTCGTCTATTTATAAAAAGTTTCGAACTCTTTCCATAGAAACCTAACTATTGACCAATCACAAGCACTGCTCTATTAAGATCTATATACCGATACGCGATATAGATCTAAAAAGCATGCAGCGATATCGTCTCATGCTAGCTAGCTCGGTGTGATCGCATATTGCTGCCAGCCAAAAGTTAAAAAACAGCGAGCTATTAGGTGATATATTTCAGGTTTCACTCAAATATAGAATTTGAATGTTTGATATAGTTTGACAGACCTCTTAACTTGCATGTATTATATAACATAATTTCTGCATGTTTCTATTTGTATCAGCTGAAGCAAGATGAGGTTTGAATCGAGGATCTACACTACAGCCCCATCAATTCGATTTTTTGTTAGCTAGATCTCATCTCTAAAGACGGCATGGTTCTTAACTACGCATAGTTACGTCTACGATACTCAGGGAGCGCCGCCTTTGGAAGCGGCTCTCCCTGGACTGGAATTAGGTTCTTAGTAATCTATGCTAATACGGCAATTGTAATATGAGAGTAAATTATGTGGATAGAATACAAGCTTGAGGCCAATCACCATTTTGAATGCGTGACATTCTGCGGAGTATAGATAGGGTGTCTGGAGGATTTTTCTATCTCAGAAACTACACATTCAAATGATTTGATTTTTTCAGATCTTGTTGAAAAAACTGTAAAAAATACATGTACCAAATTTTATGTCAGTCCATGCATTAATTATTCAGTAATGCTCAAATGAATTCTTGTAAATTTTCAGCTTTTTTTCCCCCATACAGGCCATAGACGTGTACAAATGAAATGGCACAAAAACATGCTGCTGAAACACTGGCAGTGCGCACACACAGTGTGTGTAGTTGTGTGTAAATTTGCATAGGGCCCAGTGGGGCAGTAGGGGGAGGGCATTTTCAAATTGATATAGCAACATGATCTCATATTAGTTTCTCTAAAATTCCTGCAGAATCAAATTTGGAAAATTCCAAATTACTTAAGTTCTTATGGACAAGTTTATAGCTCAACAACTTGCCGAGATGTCACTTTAAACATATCCCTTTTCAGTTTTTCTTAATGAAGGAATTAAGCATACAACTTGTCCTTAACACCAAAAGATAGGAAATATAATTTCCTATCATATGATACCAAATTTATTTCAAACTGCCAATGGGATCACATTTTTTTGTTCGAAAAACCCTTACGCTGAAAAACTGTGCGCCATATTTTGTGCTGATTCTGCATAAAAACAGCTGACAGTATTTGGCCAACCCTCAGACACCCTAGTATAGAGTCTAAATTTAACTTGTAAGTTGTAGAGTCTAGACCTAACTGTTACTACTTAGTCTACATGATATTTTGGAACTCACAACTGCGCTTCACTCACCAGTGATCCCCATAAATGAGGACCAGGCACAAAAAATGCTTTTGTATCAGGAAGGCCATCAACAGATTCTTCTAAGCACCAATGCACCCTCTCTTACCCAATGGCAATGGGTTAATGCTCAGGAGGGCCCAGCATCATTCATACTCGTACTCATAGACATCTACTAGATGTCTAGATCCAGAAAAACAGTTTATTACTGCCTCGCACATCATTTACTGAAGCACATCATTTGATGTTAGTCGAGTATCAGTATTAGTGTTTTTCATCATTAAGTACAGGTCTGTTTGAGGGCAGATACATGATTTTGCACAAAAAAAAAAAAAAAAAAAAATAGGGGTGGGGGGGGGGGGCAGAAGTCCATAAAAATATCTGACATGCCAAAAAAGAGGGTTAACACATTTTAGGGAGGGGAGAAGGGGTGTACTTCATGCCAAGAGGGGCACTGGCTGGTTCTGCCCCTAAATATGCCCGTGGGTCTATTCTCACTCTTGGAACCATTCCTATGTGGGGCTGTGCCAATTTCTGTGCCGGTTGGCCTCTAAGTTGAAGAGGTAAAAACTCCAGAATAATTGGAAAAATTCTGGGAAAATATTTCCTTTTTAAATTTTTGGATGATAAAATATTCTATATATCCAAACAATTCCGTCAATAGAATCTCTATCGCCTTGATCAACTGAAATTTCCTGGTTTCTTTTGGCCGGCAAAGTTGCTCCTGTGTAGCTTTCATATGAGATCAAGAACACATAGCCGATGGGAGGCAATCCCGGCTGTACAGAGGTCCACTGTGCGAGGGTATATAAATACCCTTGGATATGTGTGAGTGGTCTATTCTACAAAATGAAAGAAAGCATTTGTTTTCATTTTCGTTTCTTTTTTATTATAACCACATACTTCAGTGTTCCCTGTAATCTGTTATCAAAGAGTCGGTTGCATCTCGGGAGACTCAGTATGTTGAATTTGTTGTTGCAGCAACTTGCAGGAAGGAAGCTATAAATCACTCAAGTGCGTGAACATTTGTGGAAACACTTTATTTGCAGTGAGATGGATTAATCAGTGAACTTTGTTTCGTTTACAGGCAGAATGGCTGTACCAATGGAATGCAGTTTGAGGCAGATGCCCATGTTCCTGAAGGTTCAACAACCCGTTCCAAGCTGCTCCTACAGCCAAGAGGAGTGTCAGTGCCTCCAGGTATTAAAGCTAGGCTGAATTTTGACACATGGTCGGTATGACCAATGCTCTGTGTCAATTTCGTACACTAACCAAATATTTAAACTTAAACCCAGGACCAAAGACTATCCCTAACCCTAAACCTAACCTAAAACCCTATTGCAATGCTGACTCTAAATGTCTTCGATGAAATAAAGCCTGGCGCAATTGTCGTCTAAGCATGTACAGTGGAGCCTCGTTATAACAACCTCCTTGGGACCACGCATATTACCTTGTTATATCGAAACCTTGTTATATCAGGGCTAAAAAAGTAAAAGAATCCAAAGAAGTGGGACCAGTCGAATTTCCTTGTTATAACAAGAGTTTGTTATAACAGTGTTCTTTATGACGAGGTTCCACTGTATGTTGGAGCACTGGTCAATTAACTCAGTTTCAATTCCTCTCCTATTATATTGTCTGACCATATTTGATTTAAGAGAACTTTCAAATTAAAAAAAAATTGTTTTTTATATATTTTGGCTCATTTTTCTATGGTCAGTTAAGAAAATTATCTAATTCCTTGTTCCCACTCACTACTTTTGTTTTTCTATTACTGGAATTTGATATTTTTGTTTTGTAATTTCTCTGAACTTCATTCAAGTACAGCTGGCCTATCTTGCTATGCATTTTTATCAATGTTACCTACAATTTAGCTGCTTGATTCCAGTTAGACTAATTGCATCACTTCATTTTGAATGTTATAGTAAGAGGAAGGTTATCATGTATCTGAAAATTTGGAAGTAATGTTGACAACTTGACACTCAAATATCTTGTGGAACGTCATGAACAAAGTTCGCGATTAAATTCTTGTGTTGCCAAGTTTAAAAAGAATTTGTCCTTGATGGCTAAAAAATATATGTCATTGTGTAGTTTGATTGATGTGATATCGATATCCTTCGAATAATTTGCCATAATGATTCTGATAAAATTACCGACTCTTAGCAATTAAAGGCAAGAGCTATAGGTATTCCTAATTTCTAGAATGAAGGTAAAGGTCTGTGATAGGCACTGTTTCAATCCAATGACCGCTTACTTTAAGTTCACTTATTTGTAGACAGTGAAATGAGAACCATTTATATTTCTATTCTTCAGTTCATTGGTCTCAAGTGTGCCAAACATGAGGTGAATTTATGTTTTGACATCCAAACTTTAGTTATTTCCTTAAATGTTGTGCAATATCCTCTGGAAGTTCTAAGCAATCCCTTAATCAATTCAGGAAAACAAGTTAGGTATCCCAGGAAGTAAAGACACAAAATGCCATGTGAATGTGACACAGAAATTGACCCTTGTCTAGCTGTAGGAAATCGTTTTTTTTCTTTTCTAACCAAAATAGTGAATTAAACCACACCTTATGGTATTGTTAAATGTAAGGCTAAGAAGAATAGATTAGCAGTTTCTTATCCCTGCCCACTTAGTTTTTGATACCTGCTTCCATTTTTCATTAATATATATATTATTTTGGGTTGTCCGTCTGTCCGTCTGTCCGTCTGTCTCTCCGTCCGTCTGTCCCGCTTTCTCGTTTTCAAGATATCTCAAGAACCGTTTGAGGTATGAGATTCAAACTTGGTGCTAGTATATATATTGTCATAGCAAGACGATCTGGGCCCTGTCTTATAAAGAGTTGTGATTGATTCAAATCGATTGCAAGTCCTCCAATCAATCGCAAATTTCCAATCTCCTGTCTCTTAAGTACAGAGTTGCGACTGATATCAATTGCAAATTATTTGAAATCAATCTCGACTCTTTATAAGACGGGGCCCAGATTAGATTTTGTCATACGTAGGTCAAAGGTCAAATGTTATCGAGGTCAATTCTGAAATTTCAAATCTTTAGCATCGTTATTGCAATATCTCTTGAACGATTTTAGCCATCAACTTCAAACTTGGTACTAGTATGCATCACCAAAGTGAGACAAACTGATAGATTTTTATTTTATATAGGTCAAAGGTGACAGGTCATAGAGGTCAATATATGTGAAATTAATGTTTTTTTTAGTTTTGTTATCACCTTTTCTCAACTATTTTAGTTCAAACTTGATACTAGTGTGCATCACCATAATGAGACAAAGTGATTAGATTTTAGGTTAAGTAGGTCAAAGGCCAAAGGTCATAGAGATCAATTTGAATGAAATTAAAGATCTGTTAGTTTTGTTATCACCTTATCTCAACTATTTTTTATGCATGACTAGGAGGAGGTAAAGTGATTAGACTTGGGTTATAAGGTCTAAGGTCAAAGGTCAGAGATGTCAATTAACATGTAATTGTAGGTTTTTTTCTATCTGGTTATTACAATATTTCAAGAATAGTTTGAGGCATGAACTTAACTGAAATTTAGGAGGAGGCATGTTGGAGATGTAGTTGCATTCATCTTGTTTTTTTTTTCTGTCTTTCAAGTGCAAAGGAAAGTTGAAATCAAAGGAGCTTAATTACTTGTATGATGTTCTTGTGATACTGCATTTGATACAGCAAGATTTCTTGAAAAAAAACTTGGACCAGATTGGGAATATATATTTTCCTACTCTAAGGAATAAACAAATTGAATAGGTACTCTTTTCATCTGGTCCAACATATTATATATATATATTTATATATATATATATATATATATATATATATATATATATATATATATATATATATATATATATATATATATATATATATATAATTCTTTAATATTCTGATATTCTGCACTTTGTATGTGATATTCAAATCCCTACTTTGTTTCTTCAGTGAATATTGTTTGTTAAAATTCACCCTGCTCCTTTAACCTGTCTTCTTGTTCTACATCCTTCCCCAAAACACAGAGGACTACTGGGTGATATACACAGACTATGTGGACCATGCCTTAGTGTACAGCTGTTCCGAGCGCAATGAAGATGGGACCTGTGCCGTGGATAGAGATCAGGTCTGGTTCTTGGGCCGGGCTGGAACTCTCTCAGTAGGTGCACGTCATCACATGGAGTCTTTGCTAGCAGGCTTGTGTGTGGATATCAGCAGGATGGTTGATATTCCTACAGGTTAGTAGTTTAAACCTGCATATAAACACCAACTAAGGGGGAAAAAAATTGTCTTTGGTCTTTATAGACAGGTGGTATATATTCAGGTTCTCTTCCTAATCAAAGAAAACACTTTCTTTACGTGCAGGTGATCTCCATATAGAATCAGTCTCCACTTTTGATCAGTACTACTTCCAACCAAATATCCTGGATATCTCCCATAATCATTAATTGAGAAATTTAGTGTTTGCGTCAAATGCTGAGAATGGCGACAAATGATGATTTACTTACAGACCAATCAAATTTTTGGTAGAGCGCATGTTTATTTTTATCCTGTTAGTGGCTTCAACTGATCCTGGTATTGTTGTTGTTTTGCTCAACGTTCTTTTATAAGCCAGCCAAAACCATATAAATTTCAATCAACAGTGATATCAATGACCTTTAGCTGATCTTTTATAACAAGAATGTATACTTTTAAGCTGTAACAAATTAAGAGAACTGTAGAAGTTTCTCTTCAGCAATTGTAACGTTGGATGTTTCCATTGCATCATATCAGTACAAAATTAATCATTTTCCCACTATTTCACTGAGACTAAATGGCTCCTTCATTGTGAGTATCAGCATTTGAATAAATATATTGTGAATAGGTATATCTACCTTAAGAATTCACTTTCAAGGGAGACCGATTCAGCATTGCATGCAAACATGTTATAGGCTGTCCACTCTGAAATATGTGTTTCATGTATTATGCATTCTATCCATTATAATCTTGAAACACTTCATTTGTAAACTACATGTATTGTCAATGCAAAATAACAACTTGATACAGATTACATGTTTGTTTAAAGGTGGAATAAGACTAAACTGAACTTTAAACTGTGTACCTATCAAAGATTTGTAAGATCTAGCATTTCCAACAAAACTTTGTGCTAATTTTTCTAAATCTTATACATATCAATAAAATTCAGCAATTGTACATGTCTTTGGAATAAATCTATAGTGCATTTCACTTAGTAAACATGGATATATGCCGTAAACTTTGATTATTACATTGTAACTTTTGGAACAAGTCTGTGTGCGCTGCTTGTGATTTTATGAAAATGCATGCAGGAATCACATGTTTAGTCACCTGTTAGTTGGACTGACCCTGTTTTGATTTGAAGAGGAAAGCTTTGTTCATACATGACATGGGGAAACTGGCTCCAAAATGTGCTGTGTCAAATGAAACCATCTTACATAAGTGGGGATGAAGAAAAGCAGCTGTGTGCAACATCAGCCGCTAAGCATATCTCACTTATGAATCTGTCTTATATTAAAGGGAGCAAGCAAGTAAATGTGCTTCCTGTGAGGTGCTCATTCATGTACTGAAGACTTCAACATCTCCAAAATCTGTCAAAACCGAAATGGTCCCATGCTACTCCATTGTTGCACGAATTTCACTTGCTTTCATTCAGCTGCTGATAGAATACAATACTGAATACTCGTTCAAACTTTCAAATCTATGGTAACTACTCTTCCTGTATACTCTCCTCACTCTTTCAGCAACATAGAACGTCATATTCTCTCAGATCTGCATCAGTTCCTTCTTTTGTCATTCCCAAATCCCATAAACTAGCTGGCTTTAAATCCTTTCAGTCCCTTGCCCCACGTCTCTGGAACAATCTCCCATCATTTCTAAGAAACAGTGCTTCACTAGACATCTTCAAAAAACACCTGAAAACTTACCTGTACAACTCTGTTAAATAGACTAATTGACAAGTGCCTTGTATCCTATGGAAAAGGTGCTATATAAATCCAAGTATTATTATTATTATTTATAAGATGCAGAAATATGACATTATGCTTATGTCATATTATATCATCACTGCTGTTGTTTTTTTTTCAGGAGATTTACCACATGATGTGTGAAAGAGGGTAAAGTTTGGTTCAATGTTCAAAGTTTGTTTGTTTACAAATAGTCTAGGAGCACATGAACTGTCATCGACCTGACACACTTTTATAAATTGCAAATTATATGCAATTCAGTAAGTGGTTGACCCAATATACATTAATTGTCAATCTTTAAAGTTTATCAGTGATGTAAAGATAACAAATTAAAACAAATCTAGTAAATTAAAGAAGCATGATTTAGAATTGTATGCAAATACATTCTACAAGCTAGGCTGAAAAGAAATTTGGTATATTGACTAATTTATACAATCGATGCCTCAAACTCAATCTTTAAGTACATGTAATTTATTTTGGATATTCTTTACAGGCCAATGAATCTTTTTTCTTCCATTTTTTTCATTCTTATTTCACACATTTGACACATATAGTTGTGAACATAGTTTAATTTCTCTATTCAGAGACAGTCTCAAAATCAATACAAAATAAAATAATGGCATAGCATTTGGAGGATTACCCTTTTAAGACATCATACTTTAGACATTCATTTTATCTTTGATTAATCATAAATATATATGCTTCATATACATAGGAGATTTGGAAGTATTCTTACTCATTTTTTTCCCCCCTTCTTGTTAAGATTGTGACTCTGAGCTTGGGGTTCGACCTATGGTAGAATCCATACCTCACGGTGAGTTTTTCTTTTAACCCTTTCAAGTGATATTTTTCCTTATAACACATCTTTGTGTTTCTCTGTTAAATAAAATGTAAAGGCAGTTTTGAAAGTGTTAAACAAACGATTTGTCCAAATGTAATTCATAGATCATTTTTATTTATTTAATCATTTATTTGTTTTATTCCCACAGGGTAGCTCTCTCAGTAATAAAACTGTTAATCTGAGAGGCCCTGTACAAATCAAGGAGAATTTAACAAACTTGAAAAACATACATAACAACACCATTTTTCTTTTCTTTAAACAATTGACAACATGAAGTGAATGTGGAAATAATATCTGACCAACATAGACAGAGACATTGCTGTTGACATTTGAATAATAAAAAAGAAGAAATATATCAAGACAAAACTGGGAAAGCAGAATATTTGTGTGGTTTATACATAAACATTATAAATTTCATGGTATAGTTATACTTTGAATCCCCCATGCCATTTGTGTATGATTGTTTTTCTCTATCTTTGTCATTTCAGCTCATGAGATGATGGTATCATCTACATGTCTAGTAAATGACATCCAGACTATGGCAAACTTTGACAAAATGCAGGTATGCTGTGAATGCTCTCAAGTGAAATAGGTATTGGGGGGGGGGGCAGGGGAGGGGGAGGGGGAGCTTTGTGGACGGGGGGAGGGGACAGCCTTTGTGGGTAGGTGGTCTCCTATACAGATTCCTTTTGATACAGCTCTCTATAAGAAACACTATTCAATGTGAGGAGAAAATGTAACTCTTTTTAAACAAGTTTCCTTTAAAAAAATAAAATTTCTGTAAGAAACACTGTTCAAGGAGATGAAAATTGCAGTCTTAGTAGACAGATGGTCACTAAAGCAGGTTTGACACTCGTATAAAGAATATAACGTATGGACAGGTGGTCTGTTTTAGCCATAGATGTAATTTAATTCGTACTGTGCCAAGGGGTTTGGCTCTCTTCAAAATTTTACCAAAATGTGATCAATGCTTGCTTTTTCAAATGTCTGCACTTCATTAACCATCTATTATTTCATTGTGAACAAAACTTGTAGGTAAATTATTACCATTTCTTATGATACCAAACATTATTACTTTACCTAACTTGATGCATAAAAATCATTGAAAATTACATTTTAGTTTCTTTTTTGTCCATTAGTTTTTGGTTTCTCATTTGTTAACTATTGTTTAATGTTGAAATAAGGTAGTATTTTTTTAAAAATCTGCAATTTTCTCTGAAAATTTCTATGATAGCATATGATTATAATTATATATTTAGAATGCTTGATTTATGCTCAAAATTTTGATATACATTGACCACCATATACCTTTCCTGTGGTTGAGCAATTGGTAAATGAAAGTGAAAGTCTATATGTCACTTATACGTGATGACATCAGCACAGAAAGTTCAAAACAATTTCTGTGAGAAACAATTTTCATCAAGGAGATGAAAATTGCGGTCTTAGCAGACAGATGGTCACTAAAGCAGGTTTGACACTCGTATAAAGGATTTACCCACATGTATAAGGACAGGTGGTATGTTTTAGCCATAGATATAATTTAATGTGAATCTTTTTTCTCTTTTTCTAGAGAGTAGACCAGTATTTGTGGAAATTTGTTTTTATATAGGTTGGGTTTAGTGATGAGTTTTCCCCACCCTGTTCCAAAAAAATTTAAATTTCATTGGGGGTTTATGTTTCAAATTCTATCCAAATCATCAAGATAAACATGATTATTAGAAATTAAAGCATCAAGTACATTATTTTTCAAAGAAATAAACATTAAATGATGATTGTGATCACTTTTGTCATAATAGTACATTTATTTGCTAAACAGATGAAGGAAAAAGATTATTTGAGTTGATATTTGTTCTTGAAACGTAGTAAGTCACCAATATATTTTTAAAGCATATCAGGATGAATTAATGCACAATTCTGCCATATTACATGAACTAATTCAGATATATATATATATATATATATATATATATAATTGTAAGGAAATAACAATTGTTTATAATGATTATTATTCTAATGTATACATGTATCTCAAAGCATTTGCTTGGATCCAGCTGAGGCATGTGGCTTGTCTTTGTTCAAAACTCACCTGCCACCGACAAAGGAATTAATTAATAAGGTTGAAGATTTGTCAATCTGTCGGTCAATTGAATCTGGTGTCGCCGAAATCACTGGCCCGTCTCCGTGGTCTAGTGGTTAAGGCATTGGCGTTCTAAGCCAACGACCTGGGTTCGATTCCCCCGGAGACATTTTTTCAACCTTTGCAAAAATTCCAAAAGGGAGGACAGCTCTGGGGAACTTTGATTTAAGCTACGCAACCATTATTCTCTCATTTTCATTTCTCACAATTATATATATATATATATATATATATATAACTCTATTTCCGGCGTTTAGGGGAATCCTTTTATCTCAGCCTATTGTTATCATTCGCCTTAACGCACGGTTGCTTTCGCCGTAACGCCGAATTTCTATTGTGACGGAATAAACCGCATTGATAGGATTCCCCCTAACGTACGAAATAATCACTGTATATATATATATGTATATATATATATATATATATATGTATATATAAATATATATATATGTTTATATATATATATATATATATGTTTATATATATATATATATATATATATATATATATAAATATATATATATACCTTTGAGTAATGGAGTGCATTTGAGAAATTCTTTTTTTGTAGTATGTCTTGTACATTTGTACAGGGGTATCAGACAGACCCATTGCATACATATGTAAACATTAAACTGATTATACCTTCAGGTTAAATAGTAACTGGTCAAGGTGATTTGTAGAAAAGGTAAACTCCACATCAGGCAAATATATGAATGAATCTCAGTTCTAAGCATTAATCATCTGTGTCTATGTATAGTAACATGACCTCATTATGTTTGAGGATCAAGATGATGTGATAAAATGTCACGGTTGAGCTAAGTGTTTTGTATTTGATCAATAAAAGCTGGTCTTAATAGTAGTCTTTAAATTCTGTTTATGACAGAAAGAAAAAAAAAACATATCTTACAGAATCCAACAGTGATGTTGAAAGGAAGGGAGAAAATGATGCTTGCTGAATCATTTGATATAAGATAGGTAATAGCTGGCATGAGAAGTTACAACAGAAAAATAAAAGATATTGGGTCTGATCAGATCCCTGATGAGACTACTCTCCCATTTGTTAGTTCATATTGGTCAGTTTATCAATTATCTTTAAGTTTTTGTAAATTTTGTTTACTTTTTTTGCTGGTTCCAACGAACCCTGGTTCCAAGAACCCAGTTTTATATCATGAATATTCCATAACATGGAATCAGCCTTGTAAAATGAATTAAAAACAATTTCTTAAAATGTAATTCCAGTACCGACTGATGAACCACTGTCTAATAGTAATAAGGTAGCTTAGCCAAGTGTAGTGGTATGGACAGACATGTCCACAATGCAACACGCATAATTTTTTAAAATCTTGTTATGGTGTAGACGTAGAACTACATTGTTCAGACATGGAGCCGATATGTATCTCTATTGCCTTGATTAGGCTTAATGTGACTGAAACTGTTATTCAGATATATGTCAAATTACAACTTTTAATTCACCGACATCACCAACTATTATGCCTTTTGCGTTCCGGACTCATCTCTTCGAGCCATTACATTTCGCTAAGCTACCTATGACGGTTTGATGGTTTAATGGTTTATTTTACCTGACTACTAAGAAAGCATGCGTATGCTTGTAAGTAACCAACCAGGGGACTGACGGCTTTAAGTCCTCTCTGAGGGACTTGGTAAAGAGGATTATTGCCTTACCAAGGGCACTAGCTCATCTACGTGGTTTCAAACGCGGGTCCTCCCAGTTACGAGACCACTGAGCCATCGCACCTATGTGAAATGGTTCTCCATTCAAGAGTTTTCCACTTGTTCTTTTATAACCTTGCAGTATACAGGTACCTGGTATGTGATCGCTCATCTTCAGGCTGACATCTACCCCTACCATAGAATCTCACACTACACACTGGATGAACAGAACTCATTCAGGATGTTCACGCACAGGGTAACAAGGTGGGTTATGAAGAGAGACTGAGAGAATTTATATTTTAGGTGCAACATGAAAGATAAAAGTTGAGTTCTGGTCATGCAATTACATTGTGAAAGAAACTGCCTAAAGCAGTTGGGAAGGTTGATCATGTCTACATAAGAATTGGTGTATATTGTGAGGTTTTGGAGTTGTCAAAATGGTTTGCCCCATTTATTCATATCCATTGTTTGGGCAACCCAGTCATCATGTTGACAGATTGTAGTTTCTCTGGACTTTTGACAATAGTTAAAGTTGAACTTTGCCTTAGGCTCATTTGTTCAAGTTGACAAGGATAATGGATCGTGTTTGATTACCAATCTCAAATGAAGTTGGGATTGTTTTAATCAATTGGAACTCTTTTTAAGATGACCCAGACTTACATCAAGAATCATGTTGCTCTCCAATCATGGACTGTAACACTGAGACTTCAGATTCATCCTTTCTCTCTTAATATTGTCTATTTCTTAGCCCTGGTGAATGCTCTTCTGCTTGGAAGTTTGAAGGTCAAGCCTACAATCCTGACACGTCTGAAACAACCTCCAAATTGGTCCTAAAACCTTTTGGCATGCCTGTGTATGGTGGTATGTACAAACCTGCAATTCTATTTAGGTTCTGGTCTCTGTTTCATAAAACCTGTTATCGATAACAAATGCCAAAGTTCTATACAAAGTTATATGCAAAGATTTCAGTAGCTTATAACAATTATTGCAACTTGTTATTGATAACAAGTTTTATGAAACGGGGCCCAGATCGTTGTGATAAGGGATTATGGCTAGTGACCTGCCTCATTTTATTGCTAGATCTGGGCCCTGTGTCATAAAACTTGATATAAATAACAAGTCGCAATAACTGTTATAAGCTACTGAAATCATAGCATTTGATTGGCTGAGAGCACATTTGTCATAGATCTGCTGCACTTGTTACTGATAACAAGTTTTATGAAATGGGGCCCTAAATGATTAAAATCACTGATTAGAATGTATACTATGAAAATGCACAATGAATATAACTTAAAAAGAAATAAATCCTTGATAACTTGATTTGATAGGACCTACTTTCCAAATGAATAGTTTCTGACTGTTGTATTAATTTCACATACTGTCAAAAGAAGCACCTATGTACAGCTTCACTTGTGTATGCATTTTCAATGGGTTTAAATGGAAGTATCAGTCATGACTGGGTTAACATTCTAATTTTCTTTCCCTCAGAGGACTACTGGGTGATCTACACCGACTACACCGACCACGCCCTGATCTACAGCTGCAGGGAGACCAACGAGGATGGGACGTGCAGGGAGGAGGCCTCTCATGCCTGGATGATGAGCCGTAACCCAACCTTGACTTCTACGGCAAGGTCACACATGGAGATGCTGCTGACGGAGATGTGTGTGGATGTGACCCGTCTAGTCAACACACCAGATGGTAAGTGCAGCAATGTATTCAGGATTTTTAAATAAAGGGGGCATACATAGTACATATACATGTTGTGGTCAGTAGAGGTATTGTGGTCTGGTTAATCGCCAAGCAGTTGATGAAACGGTTCATGGTTCGACTCCCAGGCACGGCACTCATGTCCTTTGGCAAGGCATTAAACTACAATTTCCACTCTCTTCCCAGGTGTAGTAAATGGGTACCTGGTAAGAAGTAATTTCTTGAATGCTTTCTGTGTTTTGGGCCAGCTTGGTTAAAACCAAGATAAAAGTAGTTCTTTGTAGGCCCCTTGAGCATCCCATGGGGTGAATATATGCGCAGTATGAATGTAGTTATTGTTATTTATTGTAGTTATTCAAGATGGTCTAGAAAGAGAGGTGCTAGCTCCTCCTGTGCTCCCCTCTAGATCAGCCACTGATGTATAGTATGCAAGCCGAACCGTAGACTCGCCACGTTATCAAATCCATAGTGACTTAATAGCCAGTAGGCTAGATAGCCTGTGAGGTGGTCATTTGGTATTTCTCAGTTCTGCCTACCAAACATTCCAAATGTGATTTTCAGAGGGTAATATTATTGTTAGATCCAGATGTAAATATAGGGCTTTTATTGTTACACATCTGTAAAATAGAAACAAATATTTAGACCATAGAGAAGACTGAAGGAAGGAGAAGTAGAGAGAGATAAAGATGGTATCTTTATTTTATTGATTGTTGGTGCAATTGGCTACAACACTACTTACAGTATAGATGCTAGGAGAATGCAACAACAGGAAAGTGTGGAAAGAAATGGTTACAGCACTTTTTTTTTAGCAAGTCTCATTTTTGTAAAAAATGTATTGGGTTTGTTCTTTTTTGTCTTTCTAAAACTCAGAATGTGATGAACTTCTTGGACCTGAGAGTCTTATAGACCAAGGTATGGTTATTGTTGTTTTATATAACTCTTTTGCCTGTGTCACATACAGAATCCCAAATACACTAAAAACATATACTTATGTTTTGCATATGAATAGGTTTGGATTTAAACAATGGATAATTGCATATCATTCTTTTCCTTCATATTATCTCATCCTATTTGACTTGGTGGTCATTAAAATTCAACATCCATCTCATACCATATGTTGTATGTTGGGGAACTTACATGTATTTCAGTTTTATAAGGAAACATTTATATGTGCTAGCTACAATAAGGGTTAATTCTCTTTAATAAGAAATAGCCAAAATATAATCCACCTTTTAACAGTTTACAACTAATGCAGAAACAGCTACTCTTATACTATGTGAGAGCAATTTTACTTGATCTTGAGCTTTCCATATAAGTTCAAATTGAATGGAACATGTTTGTGATTAAACGTACATCATTTTCTTAACCAGGCCCTGCCAATGAATGTGTTGTTCATAGCTTTGAGACCATGCAGAACTTTGAAAAGGAGCGAGTAAGTTTTAATTATTGTACGTTAAGTATTACCTCTACATGTTACCCTTTAGCTTAAAACTACTTTTTAGTCGCTGAATTGCATTTCTTGGTTTTTAGCATTTTTTTTAAAAATTAGAGACTGCTAGCTTTCCAATGACATATAGAATATGCAGTTTACTATAGTAGAACCCACTTAAACATAGTTTTAAACTAAGAACAATTGATAACATCTATTTAGAGAAATCACCTCTTCCTCCTCATTTGCTTCATTGAAGCATTTGTGAGTTTTTGGTTGTTGAGAGTCACAGATTTATACCACTCACATGAAATAAAAATTTGGGTCTTTATACATTGATAGTTGCTAAGACAAGTTTGTCAATGCTACCGAAGACTGAAATAATATTCAGCTGTATCACAACTGGTAGCTTTAAAAGAAATCTTCTGTTTTAGGGTATACGAGTTTTGAAGGAACACATTGCTATTTCCATTTGTTACAATGTAATGAGGTGCTGACCAACATTGATCATGTGACACAAACTTGATATATAGAACTCTGATTTATAATGGTCTTTCATCTCCTTTGTAGTACCAAGGAACATGGTATGTCATCTCACATCTTGAAGAAAGTGTCTATCCTTACCAGCGCATCTCAAACTATACTCTAGAGGCAGATGGATCATTCACCATGGCAACTGAACGCATCACAGAGTAAGTTCGCAGTTTATGTGGTTTAGTTTGCAATACTCTAGTATTATATCTCTACAGATGTGCTTATAAGTGCTGCAGTACATGTTTTCCAGCTTTTCACAAGTTATTGAGCAGATTTACAGAATTGTAGTTCAGGCATTGCTATTGATTCAAACTCCTGTTAACTGGATGACAAAGTTCCATACTGTTCTGAAATTTCTCACTGGTATATTTGACTAATTGTACTAATTGTACTAATTGACTAATTGACTCAGTAAATTTGATGAACTCATAATAGTTTAACTGCTTGAAAAGGCATATTAGAAAGTTTCAGGCAAAAAGATTATCATGCAGTGTGTCAAATAAGCTATTTTCCCCATGTTTACTTTTTTGTTCTGTGAGTACATGCTGTAAGTGCACTTTGGGACCAAATGCAATAATCAACTTCTATTGTTTTTCTGAAAAAAAATGCACTTTTGATTTATCTTTATTAGTTTTCTTGATATTCCAAACACTTGGGATGAATATTTTAATACCAAAGAAATGTTAAATGGAAACTTGAACTGTGTTGATGTGATTGTTTTTCCTACAGACAAGGAGCCTGTGCTAACGCAATGCGCTTTGAGGCAACAGCATCTCAACCTGAGGAATATACTACATCTTCCAAGCTGACCTTAAAACCAAGGGGCATGGACGTGGAAGGAGGTAGGGTGTCAGAACTTTGTAAAGTGTGAAAGAGGACATTTGATAATGTTTTATCTTCCGTTATGGAAATGCTTGATTCAGTTTTGCTCTAATTTTACCTGTAATGTTACTTGAAAATATGTGTTGAAAAATCAGTCAAAGTGGCGAGAAGAAGCCATATTACATGGGTAGCTACATTGATATAGAATTCCTTTTATATTTCTCTTCTAGTTATAGTTATATCTATGAGTTTAGTTATATGTGCACTGTGACACCAATTTTTATTATTCTTGTTCAATGAATACTAATTTTTCCTTACTAAACATTGAATTTTTTTTCTAATCTATTTATTATTACTATTATTTTCCTTTTTGTTGTCAGTATTTCTATTGTTTGTGTTATTGTTATTTCAACTTTTCTTATTGTTATTAACATCATTCATTTCACTACTGCAATCATTTGATATTCCTGCTTGTATGCTTTTTAAAAAAACAAGTATTGTCATCAGTATTATTACAGTTATTTATATGAGTATTATTATTATCAACATTATCTTGTGTGCTAAATTTTGTTTATATTTCAGAGGACTACTGGGTGGTATACACAGACTACACCCACTACGCCTTAGTGTACAGCTGTGGAACCAAGAACCTGGATGGAACCTGTCAGGAAGATGCGGTCAAGGTGTGGCTTCTTAGCCGTCATCCCAAGATGTCTGACTTTGCACGAAGCTACCTGGTATCTCTCCTGCGAGAGCTCTGTGTGGACCCAAGGAATCTGGTTGATACACCATCAGGTGAAGTAGAATTGCCTTATATATCTGTAGGAACTGTATTTCTCTTTTCTGTATATCCCTGTTTCTCTCTTTATTATTTGGATACCCAAATTCATAGATATGGATGTCCATTCAAATGCATGTAATTTGATCTCTTGATTTGATTTAAAAAATTTGATTTCAGGATCATGATTCAAGAGTATATTGATCATGAACATATTTTTGTAATTATAAGAGGATATGAGAATATACTTTGTGTGACAATACAAAAGAGCAATATTGATAATAATTATAGCAAGCATTTGAAATGTGCCATCTCTGCTGGAATTAACACCCATGGCACTACTTTTTAATAAATACAATGTAGAGGTACTTTATTAAAATTGTATTAGAAATATGCTTAAAAATTTGAGAATATAGAAGGGGGAGCAGTCATATCCTTTCATCTGCCTCCTTTCTCTTGTCTCATTTTATACACTTTCACTGTCTTTTGCAGAATGTGATGAAGCTCTTGGAGTTGCAAGAGCAGGTAATATTTATGATCAATATTTGTTGATTGTTGAGAAACCCCTAGAAATTGAATACCATCCCTGAAAATTATAGTACTATTCTACATTACTAATACATGCATTTCAGGTCCATAAAAGCAGGGTATAAATTTCGACTTCTCCAATGATTATCTCATGAATGAAATAATACAGTTGTCACTATGTATTTTCCTGATGGACAATAGTAGGGTATGTGCCATGGGCAATACCTTTTATAGCAGACCTGTAAATGTTTCTTATGTTTCATATAATCCAAGTACGTTAATGTTTTATATTTGACTGAAAAAGTATGTGCTTATGTAAATGAAAGTGCATCATATATTGCAGTTAGTAATGGCCAACATCCTGTACTTCATGAAAAAGTTGTGGAAATATTGTAAAAGGGGTGAATGAATACATTGCACATGTGACTCTTTTCACTGAGGGCTGATTTGTGTATTCTTCTAAACCATAATGCTTTTCAGATGTAAACTGTCTTTCTGTTTATTGTTTCTTTCTTTCTTGTAGACAGGTGTGCTGTCGATAAATTTGCTGTGATGCAGGACTTTGATGTGTCTCGAGTAAGTCAGTGATATCTGTGCAGTATCTGGAATGAATCATTACTGTGTTAAATTATTTAATGTCTTAAGTGAAAATATAAGTTTTGTTGATCTTAATACTGTGGTTTAGCAATCTTTTAACCTTACAGTGCCATCATGTTTTCAAATTATGACCACCAGCTAAATTTGTAAGATAAGTGTTCAATCATAGTGCCCTTATATATTTTTCATCTTTGCATGAAAATTGTTTCATGATATTTTACCTTACAATTCTTGAACTCATCTTTAAATTTGAAGAAGAAAGATAAACTTTGCCTGTCCGAAATAGATGCAATCTCAAAAAGTGGGAGGTTTAAAGTACCTATAGTACTAAAAGACCTAAGAGCGGTATCATTGTGTATATGTCATGATATTTCTGCAGATTTTTGTTGATGATGTTTTCCTGATTGGAAGTCAAGAGCACAAAATACTATACCTCACACTTTTCTCTAAAAATGAATATGAATATGTATATCTTCTTATCTTATATTATACTACTTAGTACATTGGATCATGGTATGTGTTTAAATCTTTACGAGACGATGTCTACCCTTACCAACGCATCTCCCAGTACTCCCTGAATCACGATGGATCGATACACATGACAGCAGATGGAATTCAGGCTGGGTAAGAAAACACTTGTTTTTTTTCCTGGGCCTAGATTCATGAAAATTTCTCATTTATAACAAGTTGAAACTAATGGATTGATTGACTGTGAGTAAATTTGTGGTAAGATTAACTCATCTACTGCTTGATAAATAATTCAGAACTACTTTAAGTCAGTTTCCACAAAATGCAATTTTATTACTAGAACTCAAAATTAGTTTTAGTATCCTATTCTTTTAGTCCATTTAGCAAATGCCCACACAATAATTTGCTATGATCTTTACAAACTGAAAAATCTTTGAAATAGTCTTATTTTCTTGGATATCTTGTGGAGATTGAATCTGATTTCTATCTAGTTCCCGTCAAATATGTTTAATCTTGAAATTATTCATAAATTAAGATGAAATGAAATGAAATGAAACTTTACCAAACTCCAAAACACTATTATTTTTCAGACCAAATCAGTGTGATACAGCCTGGCACTTTGAGGCAAAAGCTACAACAGAAGACCACTCAAGTGCCAAGTTAACACTGAAACCTATTAGCATTCCGGCTCCAGGAGGTAAGCTGCTTCATAATTTGTGTGTTAGATAATACACTAAAACCCCATGGGACATTTTACATTATGATTATGCATAGTATATAAACACTAAGTTTACACTGAAATCTAGTAATGCATCTCTGCTCTGAATCAAATTATTGACTGTTGCTTATGTGTCACATATTCTGAAGGGACCAAAACCAAAATTATATTTGCAATGTACTGTATGTTTGGGGTTTCATGCTGCTTTCCTGTATGCATCAGTTTAATGTTGCTTCTGTGTTTGTGTGTGTAATTTGGGTTTTACAGACGTGACTCAATCAGATTTGATTGATAATCATATTCTCTTTTATCATTGGCTATTTGAATGTCTCATAGGGTTTTGGGGATGATGTTATGCACTTTTGGTTCCTGTGTCTCTTCAAGAAAACTGGATATTCCATAATTCTTTTAGGTTTTAATCAATGTTTCCTGTATATACAGAGGATTACTGGGTGGTTTACACTGATTACACCGACCATGCACTTGTCTACAGCTGCAACGACAGGAAACTTGACGGAACATGTAAAGAGGGCGCTGTTCATGCCTATATACTTAGCCGTAATTCGTCGCTCTCTGACCAAGCAATCAGTCATGTTAACATGCTTCTTGAGCGTGTGTGTGTTGATCCGAGTGACATGGTTGCAGTGCCAGCTGGTAAGATTTCATATACAAGATCTCAATTTCTACATGTTTCTTTCACTTATTATATAGTAACGATATCTTGTTTAATACACGGTAGAATTAGTTTGCCTTTGAGATTTGCACCTACAAGCAAATTTCATCAGACTGGTTTTGAAAACTAGCCTTAGATAGGAGTATGGCAGTTCCACAATCGGACAGATAAACTTTTTTTTCTGTATCTTACATGTAGATTCTACCTACCTACAGTGTATCTATCCATCTTTCAGTCTGTCTATATATATATCAGTCGATTAATTGATTGATCTATCTACCAAGATACATATCTACCCATTTACCTACTTATCTATATATCTATCAATCAAAGAAAGCAGAAAAAAAGTACAGTAAGGGTTAACTTGCTATGAAATTTCCTTAGTTGATGAAAGGAAAGTTCATTGTAGAGTCTTTGTTTTCTGTTTATTTTCTGTCCTCTCAGAATGCGATCATGTCCTCGAAATGGGAATCAGAAGGCCAGGTATGTTTCTTATTTAACAATATAAAGATAGACCTTGAAAAGCATTTAATAGTTTGAAGGTACTGGCTTGCATTGTTATTTGAGAATTATTTAACTGCTACTGTTCTATCAAGCTATTTCTTATTCATCTTCAGCTCTAGTTGATATAAAGTATAATTGAAATATATGTACTATCACTGTTGCATTTTTAAGGAAGCATGAGCTTTAAGGTCAAAGCGGCTTAAAATATCATGTTCCCTGCAAGGAATATTGAGAACTTTGAAGCTGAAATGTAAGATCTTTAAATTGTCAGCTGTCTTCACATGAAAATGCAAAATGCAAAATACAAATCTACATTCTTAAAAATTTGAATGAAAGTAGAATTAAAAGATTTCCCTAGATCTAATTTTTTTTATATGTATGATACTACCTTTATGATTCATTCAAATAACTCAATTTATCTTTTACTTGTGCCTGTAGTTGTGGAGTTATCTAAGTCTTGTGTTGTGGATGAGCTACCAATTATGGAAGATTTTGACATTGAACGGGTAAGTGTACCTGATTTAATTAAATTCTTTGTAAGCATGTTATGTGATTGCGGTGACCTGACATTTGCTCCTGCGACATTTGCTCCACCGTCCATATCTCGAAAGATCAAAGGTTAAGGTCAAGGTCATGATTTGTTTTTTTGTTCAGGACAATGTGAAGATGAGGATTAGGGTTAGGGTTAGGCTTAGGTTTAGGATTAACATGGCAAAGTTAGACCGGAGCAATTGTCACAGGAGCAAATGTCATGGAACTGTGATTGCAGTAGAGTTTTACTTAACAAGTTATTTGTGTAATTAATATAATACAATGTATGAAAGAAGTGAATCAAAGTATAAAATTCAGCCCAAAATCTATTCTTGACATACTTCTTCTCTGCATCTCCAAAAAACAAAACCATTGGTAGCGATATTTATATAGATCAAAACTGTTATGATATATTCTTTCCTAATGCAGTATGCTGGAGTTTGGTACACTGTCTCCCAAATTCAGCCCTTTGAGTATCCCTTCCACCGAGTGTCAAACTATACCCTCCAAGAGAATGGAAGACTCCTTATGTCTACGGATCAGTTCTTCAGGTTTGTTAGTTGTTTATCTTACGGTTCTTTTCTTTGTATATAGGCATTATTTGACTTGTCCCCACTAGGTTTTGCACTATTCCAGAGTCAGCTTTTCAGTAAGATCTTGGGCCATTTAGTGATGAAAGAAAAGATCTCAGTCCATGCTCCAGTAATACTTGAGAAGAAAGGATAGAAATTCCATGTGCTATCATTAATGAAGTGGAGCAGACTCCGTAGTCACTATATTTTTGTCAGTTTCAAATATAATGTAAAGAAATGGATTGTTGCCTATGGCTGAAATGTATCCTAAATGTCACCCTTTTGATCTGCCCAGACACTAATGCAGCTGACAATAATTTTTAAGGCCATTTAAGAAGTCAACATCATTGTTATCATCATTATCATCAGCATCATCATCATCATCTTCATCATCGTAATCATCATCGTCATCATCATCATTGTCATGCTCATCATCATTATCATTATAACTGACAATGATTCTTGTATCTTATATTCATTTTAGACCAGGAAATTGTTCCACCATGCATTTTGATGCACATGCTTTTCATCTGCACCAGGAGGAAGATGATACCAAACCATTAAGTGGAAAGCTGTTCCTTCAACCCGTTGATAATAGGGTTCCCCCAGGTACTGTAAGATGAATGTCTAAAATCCTTTCTGTCTTGCAGGTAGTTGGAACTGCCCAAATTTTGCATAGTATATATTCTGTTTGGTTTAAGAAAAGTTTGAACTTTCCTGTTGAGATTAAAAAAGCTTTCCTCACTTGTGAAGTTAGATCAAGGCCCTGTTTCATAAAACCTGTTATCAGTAACAACTGCCCCATTTCTATGACACATTTGCTCTCAGCCAATCAGATTTTCAAGGATTTCAGTAGCTTATAACAATTATTGGAACTTGTTATTTAGTGAACGTGGCCCATGTCTGTGATGTTTTTTCTTCATTAAAAGAATATGTAGATCACTAAGTACATGTATTTGTTTTTCTAGACCATGCAAGTTGGATGCTGTCCACCACAGTTTTATCGTTATTCTTTGTGCATTCCTCCTTTCAGGCAATTACTGGGTAGCCTACACAGACTACACTGACCATGCCCTGGTATACAGCTGCATCAGGAAGAACGCCAGTGGACAATGTATGAGAGGTCGCTCCATGGCCTGGTTTATGTCCAGAAATCCAGGACTGAGCGAGGGCGCTATCATGCATATGAAACAGCTTCTACGTCAGCTATGCGTAAACCCATCCCGATTGAGGGATGTTATTACAGGTGATCATTCCATATTGGTTAAATACAGGAACTAGGTGGTTCCTGCAGACAGTGGTTTAACAATATAGACTCTATTTTATATCTGTGACATGAAGACATTTCAACCACAATATCTTCCTTTCCAATCCCACTGCTGCCACCACAATAATAAACATGTTTTGACCACATTAGCTTCCTTTCCAGTCTCACTGCTGCTACCACAACAATAAAGACTACATTTCAACCACAATAGCTACATGTACCTTTCCAATCCCGCTGCTGCCACCACAACAATAAAGACAATGTTTCAACCACTGCAGCTATCACAACAGTATATGAAGACGACATTTCAACCACAATAGCTACATTTCCAATCCCACTGCTGCCACCACAATAATAAAGATGAAAATAATTTACCATACATCCTAGCCCGGATGTAAATTCCCATGAGCGATTGGTATGTATAAAACTACCAGACAGCTGTGTGTGCAGAAATCAGTAAGAACCCCTGTCAGATCACAAAGGGTCAAGCTAAGTGTAGACAGTATTGATTTGAAGTTATTTTCAGAAATTTACTGTAAAATTCATGAAAAATCATTGCCCAAACTTAAAATATCTTACTTGTATCTTGATTCAAGTAGACCAAATTGTGACCATGTTCAACAAGTATTATGTTGTACAATATCTATATGTGTTTTTGTGCAGGGCCCTAAAGAATTACAGTGTTTAACCACTGACTAGGTCACCCTGGGTAAATAAGACAAATAAAATAAAAATAAATAGATAAAATAAAGTTTCATTCCAATTTCATCTTTACTACCAGAACTGAATTATTTAGATATAAAAGCACAGCCCACCACATTTGCGAAACAAAGCAAACTTTTTTTTTCTTCAATAGTTTTAGCCCTCCATAGGCCCTCCATTGAGTCAAATAAACAACATTTTACAACTCAATGAAACTGATATGTATCTTAAACTCAAATAAAACAGTACTTTTACATTTCTCTCATTTTCGTTTGTACAAACAAAGATTGAAATGACTGCCATTTAGTAACAAATTTGTTATACAGACCCGATATAGAATGAATATATCTCTCATCCTCATAATATTGAATACTCCTTTTCTTCATACAACTAAAAATTGAATTTGTTATTAAGCTTTTGTACAAACAGGTGTTGCTTAATCAAAATTACCATGCAATTTAAGCAAACTTACCAGGGTTTTTAGTTAATTACATGACTTGTATAACTAATGTACATGTATGAATCTCCTCTATATTATATTTCCAGATTGTGATGAAGCAATTGGCATCAGTTCAGAACCAGGTAAACATTTTATTCTTTAATTATTACTTTGGGAATGAATTACGTTGGCTACTTTGATTTATGATATTGCCAAGACAAATGCGTTATTTCTCTTTACAAAGACAATTTGTATTATAACAGGGTTATTAAAACAGAATGTGCATTTGGAAGGGTTATTAAAAGAAAATATGATTAGGGTAACTTAAAACTATTTTTTATCTTTTTATTCCTTTTTTGTAGCACGGAGTCCATGTGATATTTCTACCTTCCAAGTTAAGCAAGACTTTGTCATCGAGAAGGTAAGGTGGCTAAATATTCAGACTTAATTCCATTCCAATTCCAATGTGGCTGCCTCTTTTCCTCTATCTGGTATTCACTTTTAACTGAGGTTTTATTTATTATGATATCTGGCATTGCACATACATGTACAAATGCAAAAGTGATTTTGTTAAGTTCTCTAAATATTTAATGAGCCACATTTCTTTGTTTGGGTCTAGATTCTTTCTTTCACACACACCCTCTTTCTCTCTGTCCCTCTTTATTGTATATATATATCACTCCTGTAAGTGGTACTACCAGACTTTGAAAAGATGACTGTCACTTTCTAGAAATCTTAATCTTACCTCTTCTTTCTCTCTCCTCAGTTCTTGGGAGACTGGTATGAGTTAAGTCACACCCGTGGTGAGAACCAATACATGGTACTACCAGACAATGAAAAGATGACTGTCATGCCGACCTCCGGGGATTCCGATGGCCACCTCTCGATCACCATGAAGAATATTAGAATGTGAGTAATCATAATGTCTTAATATTTATCAATAAAAAAGCTTTTCATTGATTTATCAATTTCCAATTTCAGATCAAGACAATTTAAAATGTAATATTATTCACCATTGTATTTGTTAAACCTGTGTTTGCAGTGTTGAATTTCCACTCCATGGAAAGCATTTCAACCAGTTGCCATTTTAGATATTTATGTATTGGATCTTGATGATGAAGTACAGTACCAACGAAACGTAATGCATGCAATAAAACTTAATATTATATGATATAATTCAGTATCATATAATATAGTACAATAAAATTCAATATAATACAATGTAATGCAATACAGATTAGTTATTTAATTAAGATTTCTCAATTAGAACAGCCATCTTAGTTGATCTATATGACAGTGATTTTATGTCACCATGAATGATATTGAATCACCTTTGCATTTCTTGTTTTTCACCCTTCTCTGCATAGGGATGGAGAATGCTACGAGAGTGATATGCCAGGCAAGGGTTGGGTTGGCCAGGAGGAACCTGCAAAGATTGTTGTCTCTTTCCCTCTTATACCAGAAGGATATCAAGTACCGCAAGTGGGTAAGTAGTCTGTTAGTAAGTACTATTTATTGGTTTGATTGGGGTTATCTTCCCCTCTTATTTTAGAAAGATATCAGCTCCTATAATTGGGTAAGTAATCTTATATTCACTTCTATTTATCCATTTGATTGGGGGGTGGGGGGTGTGGTTATCTTTCCCTCTTATACCAGAATGATATCAGGTCCCACACTCTTGGGTAAGTAATTTTCTAGTCAATACTATTTACTAGTTTGATAGGGGTGGGTATCTTTCCCCCTTATACCATAAGGATACTGGGTCCCACACTCTTCAGTAAGTAATCTATTAGTAAATAATCTTTATTTTTTTAATTTTTTTGTTGGAGGGGGCATATTAGCCCCCCCCCCCCTTTTCTTTTTTCACCAGCAACTTTCTGTCTGAAGATCAAAATTAATGTTTTTTACGAGCCAATTTATGGAATGTATATAAACCTTCATTTCACATGTTTTTGTCTTGAACCTCTTGGTACAGCTACAGCATAAATAGTGCTTTATAAATCCACCTATTATGAATACAGTTAACCTTGCCTAACTCACAGTCGGAAAAGTCGAACTTTACCCAAGTTGAATCAATTTTTTTTTACCAAACTATGCAAAACATTTGTTATTTACATTTCCTAAGTTGAATTTTGCATAAGTTGAACTATTTTTTTGTGGTCCCACCAGATTCAACTTATGCAAAGTTAACTTGTATTACTATTATTATTATTATTATTACAGTGAATCACTGGGTGCTGGACACAGACTACGACAACTATGCCATCACATACACCTGTCACAGGATCAATAGGGACGGAACGTGTGACCCTCTGGCAATGGGACTCTGGATCCTTGGAAGACAGAGGCAAATCCAACCTCGGTTCTGGGCTACCATACAGAGAGTCATTGATGAGGCCTGTGTAGACCAGGCAGCTGTCCAAGCTAACCCAGGTCAGAATTTTTATGCCTCATTTATGTTATGATTTTAGGACAACTAGGTACCCTCTGGGCCCACAACTCCCAGACAACTATCCCGTCTCCCCCCCGACATCCTGTACAATTACCCCTCTGAACCAGTAACCTGCTGGACAACTAACCCTTAGAACCACCCTCAGACAATTATCTACTAGAACTACTAGAACCCCTAGGAAATTAACCCTCGTACAACTAACCCCTAGTTCAGTTACATATACCATTCAAGTAGTTGTTTAAGGTCAATAGGGGTAATACACATTTATTGTGAAGTGTGTAAAGAATTTTATAACTTGTTTCTTTGTTCTTCATATTTTCAACAATGTTATTATTATTAATATATTATCAAGTTTTATAATATTTTTCTGTTTTACATTTCAGCTCCGTGTCCCTCAGAACCTACTCCAGAACCAGGTACCCAAAAATAATTTGTATACTTTTCTCTATCTCTGCTTCTCTCCCATCTTATGCTTCTCTCTCTTTCTCTTTCCATTCCTCCCTCTTTGTCAAAATACCACCTCTCACCCCTACCTTCTCTCTCTCTCTCTCTCTCTCTCTGTTTCTCCCACTTCTTCTCCCTCCCTCCCCCTTCTCTTTATCTTTCTCTCCTTTCTCTTCCTCCTGCTTCCCATGGCATACTCTTTTCTCTCAAAACATTTAATTTAATTCTGTATGCATAGTGCAAGTTATGTTGAATGCACTCCAATATTTGACCCACTTACACAGAAGGGCATGAAATCAGATGGTGGATGGGTGCAGTTGACCATCTAAACTCCTGTTGGTGACCTTAAAATCCTGCCTCTGTGAACGGGCTGCCAACTGAAAATCTTACAATATATATTTATATATATATATATTGGGATATTGCTATCAGTACTTTTCACCTGAATTTTGTGCAGTCCATTATAAATGATCACCAAAAGCTGGATTTGGAAACCTATGCAAATATCTAGGTTGCCTGGTTGGGCAGCCCAACTGAAGTATTCTGATTCTGATGAGAGCTTAATGTCCTGATTTTAATCCTCTTAAAAAATTTATCCACCCAGCACCAGTTGATGAGATAGCTTGTGATGATGTAGGATTTGGGTGTTGTCTCCTCTCTGGTGAGGCTGCTATTGATGCTGACTATTCCAACTGCCCACGTAAGTATTCTTAAAGAAAATTTGGACTACAAAGGCAATATTTTGAAAAGCTCATGAGTATGAAACTTTCATGATGCAGTGGAGACTCTCTATAAAGAGCTCTGATATAACAAGATTACTGATATAACGAAATTCCTGATATAACAAGGTAATTTTCTGGTCCCTGGTCTTTATGTTCTTTTGTGTTTTTAAACCTGATATAAGGTGATTCCTGATATAACAAGGTAATTTCCATGGTCCCAAGGTCCTTGTTATAGTGAGTTTCCACTGTATTTGTATGTCTTCTAGTTTGTAAAAGTTTCAAGTGATGAAATATTGAATTTCAAGATCTTGATACCTTCATATTTAGACCTCCTTTCATAAAAAGCAGCATTAATGAATCTCAAGTTTGAGATACATGTACCATTAATAAGTTTAGGACAATGAGGAAATATCCTTCCAAAGTGGTTTGGACATCAAGGTAACAAATGAAAGAACAAACACAAGGTGAACTATTTCATCTTAAAAGATGAAATTTTGTTGTTAATTTTTAGCATTTCCTTAAAAAAAAAAACATTTGTAAAATATACTCAGAAAATGAATTGATACTAGAGAGGTAAATTTCTATTTTGTCACACTTTAGAGATATCAGAAATTCTCATCGTGCTTCTATTAAGCAATTCAAGATGAATTTGTGCATAATGCAACCACTTTCATTTAAAAGTGCCTATAAGTAATCACAACATGAGCCAAATATATTCAGGATCCATGCTTGCTACCATTAGTCTTTGTGATTAATTTTTCCTTACTGAATAAGATTCAATGTTCTGTTTTCTTTGTTTAGCCGAATAAAGTGTGTAGAACCTTTAATAATGCAAATCATTTCAAAACAAATTTGATTCGACATGTTTGACATTGAGACAAGAAGGTTCATGAGAAGTTGTAGGTTATATGCTGCAGGGACTTTGATGATCATCAGACATTATCCCTGATGTGTGTATGTCCCCAATTTGAATGTAAAACTACAGGTGCAGCGCCCCCTGTTGCTGGTCAGATGATCCCTGAAGCACCTTTGACCATTGTGGAAGGACAAGGTAAGATGGAATAAGCTTTTAACAGATTTCTCATTCAAATTGGCTGGTATTTTTTTAAACACAGTCAATGAATGGGTGAATTGATCAGATTTCTCATTCAATTTGTCTGGTATTTTTGAAACACAGTCAATGAATTGCAGAATTAATTAGATTTTCTTCTTAGAATTTGCAGGTATTTCTCTTTCATCTGTACACTTTCTCTTTATATTAAGTATTAGAATTGAAAAGGAAATCTGTTGTAAAGTTTTTAAAATGTCACCTTCTATGATGAAACATTGATTTTAAACTTCTATTTGATGAGAGATTTTTAAAGTGATTGATTAACTTTGTGAAGAATTGTAAAATCAGCTCAAATGCCAGTGAATTGTGTGCAGTCCTCTAACTACATATATAATTAAGGATATGTGAAAGTATGAGAGAAAATGGAACCCGTTTACTATCCTAAAAAAGAGAAAATCGCGATCAATCGCTAGCGCAAGTCGCTCGGCTTCTTCGCTGCGCTGCAGTCACAAAAACCAAGCACCGGCGCTTGGCGATTTCAGAGCGGGTTTCCAGCCCGTACGGTATTCTGTGATAGATCGAGGTATGCCAACCGTAAGAGTTCTTTAGGGTTCGGTGGTACTCTATCCCGACATCAATGTTCAATCGTAAATATCTTGATATATAAACGACCGATCAGCTTATAAAACTCAGGCGATTCCTGTCTGAGCTAAAGGTTTGCAATTATGATTACAGCATTAGCTGGAACAGTGATTTTTTTTTTCAATCTTGGGCAAAGTTAATCAATGCCTTTAAAAATTTGGTATCAAATGACATCGTAATGCAACAGAAATATGCACAGGTTGTGTAAAAAACTTTGCTCTTTCTGTGTATGCATCTTGTATTTTGTTTTTTAGGAATCTGAATTGAAAGTTATTGAGCTAATCTACAATATGTACGCTTTTGTTCTGAATTGAGTAGTGTCTAGGAAGCTATTGAGGCTCTTGTCAAATCATTGGGTTGTGATAAGATTTATACACAAATTTATAATTCATTTGAAAACTAACTACCGGGTACTTGTATTTGCTTTGTGCTTTTAAAGATATTGTGTTCTGGTCATTCAATTACATTGTGAAAGAAACTGTCTCAAAGCAATTGGGAAAGGTTGATCATGTCTGCATAAGAATTGGTGTAAACTGTGAGGTTTTGGAATCATCAAAAAGATATTAGGAATTGACCCATTCTCACTGAAAAGCACATGCACTGCACACAGAAATGGGTACCTGGCCTGAACACTTCAGCTATATCTCGTCATATGTCGAGTATGATGGCATTTGAAGAGCAATCCTATTGAGGGGACATTTCTGGCCCCAGATGTTCTTTTAAACTGACATAAAAGGAAGGAGAAAGCTCACAAATTATTTTTCATTTTTTCCACAACTCAACCTTTTCTTTAAAGATATTTGTTCATAAAATTGGCTTTCCATTAATGGAAACTGGGATATTGCATTTTACCTAGCATGAAAACTGATGTATTGCTGCAGAAGAAACAAATTGCTAGCTAATTACTTGTACTCTTGCGTGCTTTTCTCCCAATCGTACAATGTGAAGGTGCTGTAAATATAAATGAATGTGTGTGAAGTCTATGATTTCATCTTTTGAACTTGTCAGCATTCAGAAATACCAATATCAAATCACCAACCAAAGCCCGATTGAGATACATTTTATGCCTGTTTACATAGACTTTTCACTAAAATTACCACACTTATCTCTTCTTACTGATTTATGAGAGCTGTAAAATTATGCACACTCTATATTTTTAGCATACCCAGCTATGATGCAGATTATGTTTAACTTTGTTTGTGAATGGTGCTACTGTTCTAGTATTTGACATGTAATTATATTAATGTATGTTTTGTTGATTGTCCTTAGTTGTCTGTGATCATCACATGAATTGCAAGATGTTCTGCCGCTTTGGCTTCAAGAGAAACAGTGACGGCTGTGAGATATGTGAATGTGCTAAAGAACCAATCAGTAAGGATTTCATCCTAATCTCTTCAAGTAGCCAATAGATAAAACTTTCAGTTTAATTCCTTAACCCTTTCAGGACAGGAATTATTTACGGGCTAAATTGATCACATTTTGCTCTTCAAATTGGCAACAATAATATTTTTCTTTTAGTCCTACAAGATTGTAATAAGGGGTAATGTCTTTGAAAACAATATACATGGTTAAAAGAATTGGCCAAAAGTTGAAAAAGTTGCCAATTTTGATAAAAAACAATGATTTTGAACCTCTCCATGGGTTGCCAATTTAAGAATTTTAAATCTTGTTCTCCTTTTTAAAATTCCTGGGATCAAACGCAATATTATCATGTAACAAAAATGGATACAGTGTGTGCAGAAATTTTTGCTCTTTCTACTCATGTATCCAGTATATTTTTCAGGGCTCTGAATCAAAAGTTATTGAGCCCAACCACAAAATGTGGTCAATTGTCTCGAAAGGGTTAGCACTGCTAACTTTTGAGAGTCAGATGTTATGCTTTAAATTTATTTTTTGCTTGTTTGTTAGATTTAATAATTAATTTTTCATGTGGAAGTAAACTTAATCATGTATTTACATACACATACTTGTTCAGTTTAAGGAAGAATGTTCAGATAGTCATCTCGGGCATGAGAATTTCTAGAAATTTCATTTTATGTCTAATAACCAGCATTTTAAAAATGGTTATTTCTATAAATAAGGGTCCCAATTTGTGCATTCTTGGTGTCCCGCTTACGTAAGGAACACACAGGTTTTGTGGTTCTGAGTGTAAGATGCCAATTGTGGAGTAAGACTGTAAAGTGATTCTGAGCATAACATATTGCATCTTCACTGTTAGAATAGTACTCAATCTTTGTCCAGTATTTGTCTCTACCCAGAGCCACAAAAAACCAGTGTGTTCCTTATGTAAGCGGGACACCAAGAATGCAACAAATTGGGACCCTTATTTCTGGAAATACCCAAATACCATTGCATCATTCAGTTGATGCATTTCTTTATGGTATTTTTCTTTCTTTGTTGAAGTTTAGAAGAAGGAAACAATAAAGCCTTCCTATTGCACTACCTGTTCCATAAGTAGGAAACTTCAACCTTCATCATTTTTTGACTAAATTTTCTTTTTGTTTTTATTCACCCTTTTTAGTTACTCAAACATCAAACCATGGCCGCCATCGAGGTGAGCTACTGATTTCTATTTCCTTTTGTGATTGTACTTGAATTTTGTAAAAATATTTGTTTACTGTCCGCTGAAATCCAAAAAGGTGTCAACTCATATACATTAACAAAATGCCCTAGTGGCCCTCAAATGATGGTATTTTTGAATGACCACACAATGAATGAAAAAGGGAGGGTTCAAGAGAAATTTAATAGTTGGGGATGCCCAACTTTCTACTCTTTATCTTACAAAACTATAATTTCTTGTTAATGCTGGACATGCTGATATCCATGGATCAGTGAATCATATTTTGATGTATATGCATCCCCCTAAAAAATGAATAGAGAAAGGAAAAAAAACCCAGATTGCCAGTGTGAATAATGCTGTAAAGAGTTTGAATTTCTTTAGGGAGGATTGTTACGTTGTTTAAATCATTATCCCTGCATTCGTTGAACCGTGACATTAAAGGCAATCATTTAATGTACTATTCAAATTTGAATAAGCAGCAAGAAAAGAAACAGTAACAAAAAAATTAACATCGAGGAAAATATTTCTTTTTGACAAATGAAATTTTCACGAAAAAAAACCACGTAAATCTTGTTCATAAAATACAAATGAGTAGATATGGACTATCAGGTGAACAACTGCAAGAATACCAACAAAAAATACAAACAAAAGTCGTTGATGATTATGACGATACTGGCTATTTAATGCAAAATAAAACAAAAATGTATTGGTTGTAGTGGAATGGGAATAAGATCATCCACTATATTATTTTCATACTCTTTAAAAAAAGTTTACCTTTAAATAAATGATGACTTAACCAGTCTTTATTCGTCTTCCTTTAGGTAGAGCATGCCAGGCTCGTTATGACACCGTCATGGCCAAGCTGAAGAACAACCCTCCAAGGAAGGGCTTTTATGTACCCCAGTGTGACGAAGAGGGCAACTATCGCACCCTCCAATGTCTTTACCCCCATGATGCGTGCTGGTGTGCCAATACTATGACAGGCCAACGCCTCCGCAAGGCTTCCTACGATGGAGATACACCCTCCTGTGATCCATGAGAAAGATGAATATTTTTGGGAAAAAGGAGGACAAGGAGTGGTTCCACTAAAGATTGTTAAAGGTTTTAAATTGTCACCATTGGCTAAATTTTTTTCAAGAATTCTTTTTTTCAGAGGGGTTGGATATATTCTGAATTTGTTGACGTCATGCTTTGTAATGGTAATATAACACTTGTGATTTACACCAGTAGAATACATTTAAATATGTTACACTAAGAACATTCAATGATATCTATTCACAGATATCACCCCCCCCCTTTCCCCTCCCATTTGGTCCGTTGTCCTATTTGCGATTTATTGGTGATTTTGAGCTGTCGGGGCACAAATATTGTTCAGATCAGTTTTTGCGAGATTATCAGTTAAGGTTTATGGAATTGATGTACATCATTAGATTGCCAATTACCTTTTGTACATGTACTGTGATCACACTTTCCTTGAATTTTTCCATCCATGATTCATGAAATAATTCCTTGCAATTTACCCCTGGGTTTTCGAGAAGGTGTTTGACGGTTGCTATTTTCTACACCTTTACTGAGAATGCTAACATCAATTTATGTGTATGAGCCAGTATATATTTTCATATAATTGAATGAAGAGTTATTAAGTTTGATGTCAGAATATGAAATTCAATATGATTTATAGACAACATGTTATCAAAAATGCTATATTCAGAGGTGAAATGTAAATTAATTTCAAAGATAATTGTAAATTGTAAAATGTCAAAATTTGTAAATTCAGTAAGTCGCGAAACTTACTAGATATATGCAATGATGTCCTGCTACCCTTCTCCCTCTCCTTTCCTCTAATTTCTTTCTCCATTCATGTCGTTCTCTTTTTATCTTTCTTCCTCTCTATCTCTTCCCCCTTCTCTCTCACTCTCTCTCTCTCTCTCAGTCTCTCGTAATATATTGTTCTCTATATCGTGACACTTAGATATCAATCATATAGATGAGCATTATGAATCTTTTATTTTTCTCATAGTTTAATGGTTATATCAGTATAATGGACGATTTTTATATAAACTTCTTCGAGAATTGTAAATTGAAATAGATTTTAATTTTGTTGCAAGAAGATATATCAACTGAATGAGAGAGAAAAAAACTGCCTTAGATTTGTTATACATGTCTTTTAAAATGTATTAAATCCAATTCCTTAAGTCCATATAGTGTAGAAGCTTCTTTTCTCTGCATGGAACTTTAATGCTCTGTCCAGAAAGAAAAAAAATTGATGAAGTAAAAGGAGAAGAAGAAGAAGAAGAAGATGATGATGATGATGATGATGATGATGATGATGATGATTATGATGAACATGATGATGGATACGATGATAAAGATGATAATGAGGAGGATGGTGGCGAGGAGGGTTATGATGGTTATAATGATGATGTTGATAATTTAGTGATCTCAACTTTCAAGAAATTATTATTTAGAGGAAGATGGATGTTTTGTGCATTCCTATAGTATTGTAATTATGAATGGAAGAATTCATAGTAAAATAATCATTAAAAGCTTCAGGCAGATGAGTTTTGAAAAGCTTGAACATAAAAATTGCAGTATCTAGAGATAATAATTCATTGAAAGGTAGGATTTGCATCTACATAAACACAGGCAAGCTGGATGAAATGTACTGGGAATATGTTACAAACATAACGTATAAAGCAAATTCCACGTTTTAAAGGTATTGAAGGTACAGTGTGTACTATTATTATTTTTTTCTTGCCTTTTCTTTTTGCTTTGAAAAATATCTATCTTTTATTACTAAAATGTAATTTTTATTTTATTTGGATTTTTTTTCAAATGTAATGCCTTCACCAAAAGCACATGTCAAACAGAGTCATAAAAGAGAGGCGAATTTCTCTCTTAATACACATGTAAAATAAACGCATTTGCCAAACTCATTCCAATACCCTTTTCACTATAATTTCAATATATGTAATTGTAAAACACTTTCCAATACATTGTTTCCAGCAGGTTGATATGGATTTATGCACAATCTAACAGCTTCATATATTTTACTAATTCAAAGGCTGCAGTTCCTATAACCAATCTCACGGCTGCCATCACGTTAATACGCAAGGCATTTATCGTCTAGTAGATGCCATTTGAATGGTTACATGTCATCATTGAGAAGGTTTGTTTTTCAGAAGGTTCATAATTCCGAAAATGCAATGGTATCCTATATAATTTTTCCGAATTATGAAATCGTCGGAATAATGAACCCTGTTTCATTTTCGGCATTATGAACCTTCGGCTAAACGAACTTTCAGAAAAATGAACTTTCAGAATAATGTAACAAATGTTCGGAATTATGAACCCTATTTCCTTTTCGGTATTATGAACCCCATTTTATGGGAAATTGGTGTTTCGGAATTATGAATCTTCGAAATAGTCAATTTTCGTAATCTATTTACAGGTTTGCCTAGTGACAAACTATTACATTCACCTGTAAAAAGCTATTCTTTTTCAATAGAATGCGAATTGCATGTATTAGGCGTTGTTAGGTTGGACAAACATTTTGGCTCGTCCGACCTAGCAACACTTTATGTATGCAATCTGCATTCTGACTATTGAATTAAATTGACTTTATTAAACATCATTGACATAGTACATCAATATTTTGTTTCAACAAGAAAACGAGAAAAGATAGTAACAACTATAGAATTCAAACAACAAAATATCGTAACATATCAGTGTATGTTAATAATATATACATGTACATAGCTTGATATGATATAACTAATTTTAGAATTCTCCCCTTAATGGTGTGATATCCTTTATGTAATTTGCTAGACTGAGTATGACATATTCGTTATCTAATTTCATTGAATATGAACTTTTCTTCTGCTCTGAGAAAAGCAAAATTAGGGTATTTTAACGATAAAGCATCTAAGAGCTTTTTTCTTCGTTCATTGAATTTAGGGCAAAATATCAGTGTGTGTAGTTCGTCACCAATCTCTCCTTCCTCACAGTCGGTGCATATTCTAAGATGTATTGGTGTTTTCTCGGGCCTTCTGTGCCTTCCTGTTTCTATTGCTAAATTATGACAGCTTATTCTAAAGCGGCATATATTTATTCGGAGTCGAAAACTTTCAATAACATGAAGATACTGTTCCTGCTTAATATGTTCTCAGTTTGTTCCCCTCCCCACTATTCCCTACATTACTGTGCAGATCAGTGGAGAATTGGTTTTGAAAAATATCCTTCACAACGGAATTTACTTCATTACCGACAACGTGTTAGTGGTGTAGTTCATGACAAAGGGATGCCCTTGAAGCAGAAGGCCCAGATCTACAAGACTATGGTTCGTCCAGTGACATTGTATGGAGGTGAGACATGGGCTGTGAAGGAGGAGCAGATCAATTAGCTGGAAGTGGCAGAGATGAAATGCTTAAGAACTATTGGAGGAGTCACCAGATTGGACAGAAGAAGGAATGTGGAAGTGCAGAAGGATGTTGGGGCGTTAGGGATAAGAGAGAAAATGAAAGAGAGCAGACTCAGATGGTATGGACATGTGAAGAGGAGCCAAGAGAACGACCTCATTCGATGGGCAGTAGGACACAGTAGAGAGGGGAAGAGAAAGAGAGGAAGACCGAGGAAGAGATGAATGGATTGTATTAAAGAGGACGGAGCTGAAGTGGATTTGGAGCTAGTAAAGGACAGAACTAAATGGAGGGCGGTGACGAGAAGACCCGACCCCCCACTGAGGGGATTCACTGGATGATGATGATGATGATGATGACCGACAACCTGTTCACTGTCAGTTAAGTATACAACATCAATACATTCATTGTTTTCATCAAGATATAGTTTACAAGCTTTCAATAACGTATGTACATTCTTTAACCAGCATGCAGTGTTTTATCTTGTCATTACTCTATTCATTTCATACGCATGATATAACAATGAATTACAATCAATATCTTTCATCCGTGACCAATACTAAGCTACACAAGAACATATATCAATTAATAATGGGTATCTCCCATCTCAGCCAAAATGACTATATTATTACTTTTCTTATTTACACCAAGAGCATATCTGAGCCACTGTAAGTGAACATGTTCCAAAACATTTTTGAAGAATAGTCTTGAGGACCTACATCATTTCTCAGAAGTTTTCCAAACTCTATGACAAATGCTCCCCAAACCTCTGTCCCATACAGAAGGATGGGTTTAATAAGTGACTCGAACAGACGCAAAGCTAGTTTTATATTTGGGGGATGAGTACCGAATGATTTGTAAAGTTTGAATATTGCTCTTTTGGATTTTTCTATACTAGATTTTCGTTTGCGTTGTTAAAAGTGCCAGCAACATTCATAGTAATACCTAAATAGTTGACTTGTTTTACAACTTCTGTCACTTCACCATCTATTTCAAAGTTGTGGTTCTTCAACATTCTTCCATTTTTATTACAGATGAGTATTTTTGTGTTTTTTATATTAACTCGTAGCAACCATTTGCTGCAATATTCTTCTAACCTGCTGAGCATTAGTTTTCATACCTTCTTGAGTTTTTGATATCAGAACTATATCATCAGCAAACATCAGGCAGTTTACCAGTTTCCCGTTGAGAAATACTGGGTCTGTTCCAATCACTCCTATAGCATTAGGTAGGTCATTCAAGTACAAATTAAATAATGTTGGACTTAAAGTACAGCCTTGTTTGACCCCAGCATTTGTTGTAAAACAAGGTGTAAAAACATGACGCGCAATTTCTTATGCTGATATGTTACTTTTTGTTACTTCATTCCGTCGAATATTTGTAGTTGGTTGGTTGTTGTTCTCGCAAGTAGATTGAACTTGGCTCACAGCCTACCTTGGGGCATCGACGGATATTTCTACTTAATAAATCATTCTCGTTATAAGGAAATAGTTATAAAAATCTTCATTATCGTCCGTTTAGACGCCAAAAAAAAAGTTGAAATCCCTCCCACTGTGAATTATTTAGCAACATAATACTACAATTTATTGAAACAATGAACAGGCGTGTGAATGATGTCATCCAAAGGTGTTCTAAAATCACTATTAAGTGGAAAGTTGTCAGATTTAGAACAAACACCCACACAAAGAAACAGGCACGCCATGTGATGCCATTTTCTGTTCTAGTTTCTTGACCGTGACGTCACATATCTAATCTTCACAACCGCATATTTGTCCATTGCACCTGTTGTTCTGCTATTCGTCATGAATGAACGACGTCACAATAGGCGGAAATATTGGCCGTAGACAAGACAAAAAATGTTGTGTGCATGTGAATTTGGAATATTTTGTATTTTGATGCCCCAATTTTTGTTTGTTTTTTTGTTTGCTTGTTTGTTTGCTTGTTGTTGTTGTTGTTGTTTTGTCAACTGTTCAGAAATATTTGTAACTTCATACCGGCAATAGGCCCCATTATGGTTGTGGTTAGCATACGACCAGCATAATGTGGTATATTTTGTATTTTGATGCCCAAATTTTTGTTTGTTTGTTTGTCGTTGTTGTTGTTTTGTCAACTGTTCAGAAATATTTGTAACTTCATACCGGCAATAGCCCCCATTATGGTCGTGGTTAGCATACGACCAGCATAATATGATTGGCAAAAAATTGTAAGAGATTCGGTTCCTGCTGTCCTAATGTTTCATGTGACTTTCATTTTCAATTCTTTTTTCTTCACTTTTATTTTCTTTTCCTACTTCTTCCTTTGTTTATTCTTTTTGTCTTCTTATCTTTCTGTTAATTCGCTATTATTCATCTCTGTTAGTTCTTTTTTTTATTGCTTTTCTAATCCTACGTTTTTCCCATTCTATTTTCTTTTGTATTCTATGGTGCCGGCAGCTTTTGCAATTCGCTGACACTTACCCTCAATCCATTTGATAATGGCATTATTAAACATGTTACTGTATCATCGAATATGTTACAGATTCTGTGTTCATGTTAAAAAAAACCCTGTCTCTTTCAATGCATCTTTCAACAAAACAGTGCCCAAAGAGAGACTACACAACATACTTTTTATACGACTCTTTAATTAAAAGCGGAATAGAACTACAGTGAGAATGACATGAGACGGTATGGAGTGGTTGTGGAATGACGATTCGCATTTCGTTTTCGACTCACTTCAAAAAGACTATCGGCAGGTGTTGGTGACATGGTCCTTCCTATTACTGAAATCAGTGCGTATTGATTGAGTTCACTGATCACTATGTCCAAGATATGAAGAAAAAAAAAATAGAGTATAGGTCTGCTGTCCAGAAATGATTGGAGCGGAATATGTATATGCATATATATATATACATGTATATATATATATATATATATATATATATATATATATATATATATATATATATATATATATATATATATATATATATATATATATATATATATATATATTGCGATGGGCACGCCAGCGTTTTGGAATTCCTCCCAAAAATCTAGCCATTTACTATTATGTAGTATTGTTTTTGACGCGCCTTATTTTTTCTTTAGATTATTATTTTATTATTTATTCACACTCAAATTACATTGGCATGATTTGATAAGTTATTGGAAATAACAAGGAAACCAACTCACTGCCCCCAAAATGGTGAGGTTGACCGAACTGTCAGGGCGTTGCTGGGCCTTCCCGGGCTTGTATACACAGATGTCTGTTAATACTGCTCACAACGCTCTCATCTTCATACATGTTTACAAACAAGAAGTCGGAAGTGCAGGGTGCACGAACTAAATACAGGTAATTAAGACGCGGTGAAATTGGATTAACTATATAAAAGAGGCTCATCGGGTCTTTTCTATCCTTAGTATTGCAAACGTCATATTCTTGGAAGGTCCATCATCTTCTACTTGGAAACAAACAGCAATGATTGCGATCAGTGAGGCAGAAAAGGGATCTGGAACTTCGATCCCCCACCCTTGTGGAGACTTCTTTGAAATAATGAAGACGCGTTTGATTTTGGCGTTTTGTGTTTTTTGGCTGGAAGCAATTTTGTTCAGCTCAGATGAGCCTTAAAATAAGATTTTTATCATATTATTGGGAATGGGAGTAGGCTTATCAGTTATTGTTGCTTGGCTGCTTAATCGTTAAGTATTGCCTATTTTGATTTGTTTTTTATACTTGTTTGCTGTTGTTCTTGTTGCTGCTTTTTTGTTTTGTTTTATTTTTGCCTTTGCTTTTTTAAAATTAATATTTTGTTTCGTTTGTTTGAGAATGAATGCATGTGTGTCATTACTGCTCACATCCCTAAATATTTAAATAAATCCCTTACGATTAAAAATTTCTGGTGACATCGTGAAGTGTGAGGAAGATTCCTAGTAAACAACAGTTACATGTCTCATTCTCTCCTGAATATTGGTGTAAACAAGCTACTGACACAGTCATATGTCTGGTTTCTAACAACAGTCATTAAAGCTTCTTTTCCGTACCTGCCAAGCCCCTGACAATATTACCGTCATCATAATCGAAGCAATGAGGTTCTTCCGGAAAACGGGAACTCTGATTCAGTGGCGTAGCGTGGGTCCAGCCATTTAGGGGGCACTTGTATCATGGGGGAGGGGGGGGGGGGGTACTGGCCTTGCTATGTAGATGAAATCAGTGCTATTACTAAGTCATAAGTGAGGGGAGGGTGTGAAAGGAGAACGTGTCATCTTCTTTTCACATTGCCTCCCATCTTTCCCTCCCATCCTTCCTTCGCTCCTTTCTTAATTCGTTCCTTCGTTCGTTCGTTCCTTTCTTAATTACCCCTTCACAGTTCGATGGGGGACGGGTGCACGCAGTGGCGAATATCTGTGTTACGCAATTCTATTCATCGGGGGAGGGGGGGGGGGCGACCTGTTATGCCCCCCCCCCCGATGAAAAGAATTTCAGGCATATTTCCGCCCATGGGTGCACGTATGCCCCTGGTCCCTCTTCAGCTCACACTATACCATCGCACTGCAATCCGATTTTCGAAGAAATCGCAATTACATTAGAAATGGAAATTCATATAAATATAATCTTCCTGATGGAGGTTCTGAATAATGATATAAATACTAGAAATCGAAAATTTAGTGCATTACAAGATTTACAGTTGAATTAAAGGCCAAATCGATTTCAAATCGTATAGACCTTCGCACGAGTGGTCTGACGTCACTACAATTCGGAGCCGATTTCGCTTTTACTCCTACAAGGTGGCTTGCAATACCGATGTCGATCATGTTCTTTACTATCAGAACCTCGATCATTGAGATTTTTTTCATTTTTTTTCATTTTTGGTCAGTCAATTGTGACATATTTATGGACAACTCTCCCATTTGTCGTGCACAAAAATGTCATTAATTTGCGGTTTTCTTCGAGGCGCTTTTACCCTCAGGGCAGTACTCAAAATATATTGGAGATAGCCAGGGGCGGCGCTACAGGGGGGGCAGAGGGGGCGACCGCCCCCCTATGATTTTTCAAGTAGTGAAAAAAGGAAAAAAAAAGAAGAAAAAAGAAGAAAAGGAGGGAGAAAAGGGAAGAAAAGGGAAGAAAGAAGAAAGAGGAGTATTAAAAAGAGAGGTCTTAAACATATAACTCTATATTACCCCTGTTATTTAATGGAGAAAAAATATGACGTCATCTTTAGGTCGTCTTGCCCCTCCTATCAAAATACCCTGGCGCCGCCCCTGGAGATAGCATATTGTTATAGGTCCTCATAAAAGAAAAAGATCCTACTGAGTAATACATTTTGAAAAAAGTGACATTTTAGTCATTTTGTGTGTTGGAGCGAATGGGGGAGTTGTCCACAGCTACATCACAGTGACATTACCTATTCGGCCAATTTGAAATTCCCATATGTATAGTGATTACAACTTTCAAAAATTCATAACTTTCTTATTGATTGTCCGATTTTGTTCAAACTTTACCAATCTGCTTCTCTGATTTTTCCTCTTTCTTTCAAAGCAACTTGCAACTAAGGTGGGATTTCCCTTTAACTCTTTGCCTGTGCATTATGAAACCCAAGGCTGCTGAATTATTTTGAAAGGTGATGTGACCAACCAGTACTCAGATGCATGTTTTTTATTTACCCTGTGATAACTTTTTACTGGTGCGTTTTAGAGGAAAAGTATGTGCAGCAAGGTTGTAGAGGGGATTCTTAGCTTTCCAATGATTATAATTTGCTATATTATTTTGCATGTATAAATAGAAATTTTGGCATAAACATTATGATGTCCAGTCCGGTCAGCCCGGTCAGCGTGCGTGTGGAGTGTCGACTGTAGTCATGGTAGTCGACAGAAGCGAACCCGCGCTGGTTACGGGAGTCGACAGTAAAGGGAAAACGATGCGTGCATGGCAGGATTGGACGAGCCAAGACTCAATGTTAGTCTCTATATCTTCAAGGCTGGGTGGAGTTTCAAAGCGACCGTTTTGGGCAGACCACCAAAAATGTGTTAGTAATTCTCACCTGCAGAAGTCAGTAGCGATTCAGACCAGAAATAAATCGGGTCGAGGTGGAGTAACAATAATAATCGCTTGTAACTTTTGTGACCATTTTGACAATGTCTATAGATGACTTGCACGAGGATGACTTGTACAAGTTTTAGAGTGTGGGTCTAAAGTCAAGGAAGTTAGAGCGAGGTCTAAGTTTTCCTTGTGTTAAACACTTTATACCAAGCGTCGGGTTTAATTGAATCAGGTGAATGCCAACCATCGAGTGTATCTTCAGCATATTCAGAGAAAATCTCGTTTTTCTTCTTTCTGTGTTTCAGCATCTAGCTGATTCAACATTCCCAGTGTTTAAATTATGGCTGCGTATTATCTTGACAAAATAGAATAAAATTCCATAAAATATCCTACCGACCAATGAGGCATATATGTATACAAACAAGTCTATATCATAGCTATTTGTAGTTGGTCTTAGTTATTAATTTTCTTTTAAGCTAACAGATATAGTTGCTTTCCAATGTTCAAAACTTCTAATCTCAAATATCTAAATCTTCATGATTATTTTGTACACATTGCAGAAGCGGTCAAAAATCGGGCATTGCACTAGCTAGCTATAAAGTCAATTGTCATACTTATCATATCAATGACGTCAAGGAGGCTGAATATAGAAGGAGAGAGAGCCCCTTGTGATTGCAGTCTTTTGCCAGAAAGGTAGAAATTGTCGGCAAAGATCTAGATAAAAAGAGGTGAATAAATCTCTGGAAGTAGCACATGCGCAGTGCTATCTGTTTCGATGTTGAATCATCATCGAACTACTGAACCTTCACGAAACGAGAAAGGGGGTGTCCTAAAATGCTCTGCGGCATTGACAGTTCATTCATTTCAGATGAGAAGGCCGGCAAGGTTCCAGGTTGCTTATGGGTCAGATTAATAACTCCAGTAACACTAAACAGACTTTGTTATTTGTACGTCACTACCTTCATCTGCTGATGCGTGGTGATATTTGAAACATCAACTGCGCAGGTTAAACTTCATTTTTTTTGGATGATTCCGTATGAAGACGGGATGAACTAAATACGGTTGTTTTAAAGACCGGTTGCATCAAAGTTCAGCGGATTCTACCTTTTTCATAATCTGTCGGATGAAAAGGTTGGATTAACGGATTGAGATACCTTACAGCTGTGTATATGGATCAGAAATAATTCTTTGAGATGTGTAGTTTGATTCTTCCTCACAAACAAAACACTTTTGGGATCAAAACATCGATATTTCTGTCATTTCATCTAATCTCTTTGTATTTAAAAAAAAGGTGTGTTCACCAAGGTGAAGACACTTGGGATTGATTAATGACGTTATCGCTAAAGAAAGGGAAAAGAAGGAACAGTGAAATTATCTTCCCCCAGCAGGCAGCGGAATCAATTTCCCGCCAAATCATCGCGCGTTTATTTTGCAGACGATCGCTGAGCGCTAACCCACTCTCTGTCATCGGGGATTTGGCTCGGCGGAAGCAGTGAAAACGAGTTTAACTCGGGAGCTTACCATCCCGATGCAATGAATAGGCTTAAACTGTTGATCCATTTCACACCGTTATTGACAAGGTGATATACGTGACGACTGGAAGTCATTTTCTTCCTTTCTGTTGGACCCATCAACACAGAAATTCTAGTAACATTTAAAAATGTTTTAGCGATTTATGCGAATGACTGACTTTTCGATGATTCATCGAACAAGCACTAGGGATACATTTCTTGATCCTCGTCATCTTATGCTACTGTGTATCATTCCTCGTCTTAACATTTGAAGCGATAAAATAAATCCTCTTCAATCTAGAGAGTGTAATTATGGAATGTTATGACGACTGACAAATCTAAAGATTACCGAGCTCTGACGTCTTTCTCATGTTCACCTCTACCTATTTTCTGCAGAACTAGAACTACAAAGGTGATTTATTTTGTTGAATGTTGATTAAGGAGACTGCGATTATACGGGACGTCGACCCTATATATCTCCGTATAAATATGCTGATATGAATTTACCGCTCTTCATACTTTGGGAAACTGGTCAATGTCAGTGAAATGAGCTCTTTTCATGCCAAAGACATTTCGGGATTCGAGTTATCGTCTTTGGAATGACGCAACGCGTCTTAAGCTCATCAGTTTGCCAATTACTTCTTCTGTTGCTTCTAGAGTTGTTTCTAGGTGAGGCGCATGCCGTTGGAAAAGAGCTGTGGAAGAGTGCGTCGGAAATGAATATACAAATTTCATTAATTTGAGTAATCGAAGCAATTTGTAGCCCGATATCAAAAGGAAGCGTTGTGCCTCGTGCGGTCGTTAAAGAAAACTAAGTTTGAAAGATATATCTGTAACGGTTCTTGTAACCGCGCCAGATACTTCAATACTTTCCGGTGCGACTTGGATATTTTTATGGAACGAAATATCTTCCAACTTTGTAATTCCTATATTTATTAAACAAAGATACAGTCTGTGAACAAAACGTTTCATTTCAAATGGCCTAGTTGATGAATAGACTGACAAAATCATTACCCAAGCTTTGTGACACTCTCGAAAACCTTAATTTTGAAAATTTTGAAAACATGGCGGAAGAGGTTCGCTCGGCCTGTGTTGATGTCTTCGTAAAGGTCCTTTGCCTTATTGTACTTGTGGCACAAAATGTTCTAATTGACTATTACTTGATCCATTTTGGAAGCGGGACCGGTTTCAGACGTGGCTACATCTGGATCATCTGTGACAGCCTGGTCCTGATCTTCTGGACAGTGGCCTTCGTGATGGTCCGAATCCGCGCCAAAAGACCATATCCGGAAATCCCGAAGAAGGAGCGACATATTCCGCAAGAGCTGCCGTTCGCCTATTGCTCGTGGCTGGTCTACGCTGGAGTACTCATCGCCAAGTTGGTGAAGATCTATAATAGCAAGGATCACCCACAGATCTTTTGGTGGCTGTCGTCATCGGACATGGTGACGATTGCCGTCTCGATGTCGGGTCTCATTTTCATGCTACTCGCCTACAGTCACCACGAGGACGTCGACAATGCAAAGTACCGACTGCAGATTCAGAAACTTGGCACCGTCGTTGGCCTAGCCATTTTAGACACAACTGACCTCCTCGATATGTTGCATGAAATCGAGTCGAACGCAACGCTTCCGTTTCATTTACGAGCAGCCATCTTGGCCTTCGGTTGCATCTGTATTGTACTTCCCGTGTTTCCTCTCTTCGCGCTGCGTCTGATCGCCGCCAAACGCAGCTCACACAAGCGCAACTCGGACTCTTGGGAGCAGGTATTCCTTTTGAAGAACGTACTCTTCATGCTCTTGGTCGATGTCCCATACTTCGCTCTCCGATGTCATCTCTGGCTCGATTACGGCATGTCGGCGTCGGTCTTCCTCACTAAGAATCTCATCATGTTCTTGAGAGGAGCTTTCGATCTTTTGCAGGAAGTCAAACTCTGTACACGAGATAAAAAGAAAAGCAGGCCTTTATTAGAACTCGGACTTGTCGTACGGTTCAATAAATAGAGGATTGATGTAATCCTTCAGGAAAAAATAACAAATGCAAAAAAAAATTTCCCCCTGAGCTTTGAACTTTCTAAATATATATTTGATTGTGGGATTTTACTCGGTGATCGTTTCCCCAGAGACTGGACTCGATATGCTCCCAACACTTTCTGGCGGAGCCAATTTATATCTGATTCACGATCAATGAAGAGCCGTGGTGATAGTTCTACGACTGAAATGGAAGGTGAAAACCAATTCTTGAAAGACTGTATGGTTAAAGAAGACGATCAAGAACGTTGCTGACAGTAATAAAAATGGATGTATAGGTGTGCCTTGTTTGGGGGGGGGGGGATCTTGAGGAAATAATTTTTCAATTGTATCATCTCGATTTTGTATATTTTTTCGGAATGATATATACATGTACATAATATTGACGTATCCAAAACAGGGTAATTTCGGCTTATGTCCCCACCTGTTTGAAGCCCCACTGGCATGACTGGGAAAAGGGCCAATACACCTTGCATTGGGTGGCTGCAAATATACAATACATGACGCCCCGCCCCTTGCCTATCATTTTCTGGATACGCCACCGGATGTATAATACTTTTCTGTCATCTTTTGGATTCGGTATTTCTGTTTATTACACATTCTAAGGGACAAGCTGCATAATTGTACAATTTTTGTTTGATAATGATTAAAATCAAAATGATAACAATATACCTGTTCACGTCGTCTGTGCTAAGCAAATTTAGCAGCTATTTCTCAGGTTTATTGATCTATTGATTCGCTGAATTTGAATTTTGTTGGAACGATCTCGAACAAAGCGATAATTTCTATTTTTGATACCTCACTTATCTGATTCGATGCATTATCCCGACTTTATCAGTTAAATCAAATCGCCGAACTCTTAATCAGATATGAAATTACCCTGTGAGGCACATTCTCTTTTTCATAACCCACTTTTATGTAGGTAACACCGGTACCATTTCTACCTCAATTTACCCTCCAGATTTTCCTGGTTTATTTACAAATCACAGATTTCTTTTTATTCAGTTTTGTCCTTAGTTTACTCGTTTTTTATGATAGCCTTATAATGTTCGCAATTATTTTAGCAGAAATTAAGTATCTGTATTCATTTCTTTATGACACCATTGATTGTATTTCTTGTCAAATTATGTGCCGATGTGTGAATAATTTGGATATGAGGTCCGGGCGCAGGTACAGTTTGTCATCAAAAGTTAGCTACGGTACCAGTTGTGGAAAAACTTTACCTGAAAGAAGATAGTAGTAGAGGAAATTACGAACGAGAGAAATAGGTTTTTTTTCATAACTTGCTAGTAAATCAAATAGCCCTATATCTTTTATCTCTTTAATTCGATGGTTGTTTTCATGTCTGTTTCCCTTGTTTCAAAAGACTCATCCAATCTTCCATGTGCATGCAGGTCAACTCGATTATAGGACACCTTGGAAACTTTTGAATCAAGGCCAGTTTCCAAATTTGTTACTAGCTTCCTGAAGTATATTTATCATGTTCATTATCGAAAACGCGATATACGACATGATTGAGCCAAGTGTTATTTCACATCATGTTTGAATTCCAGTTCGTAGAAATTATGGAGGAAATAAACATGATAAACGAAGATGGAGTATAGAATATGAGATTTTATAATGACTTGAGTGTAATGGCAGAGGTGGTCACCGGGAATATAATTATTGTCTATTTTGTAAACAGACGTTGTTGAATATTAAGTGAATAAATTAATGAAATATTCATAATTAAGTTTGTTTGATCGATTTCATGAGAAGGTTTGGAGGAAATTTTGTGTAAGCTCAAAAATTCAAGTAATTATAACTTTTCAAAATCTTTAAATACCTCATTCAAAAGTGAAGTCTCGATGTTTCAAGATGTGAGATATTGGGGAGATGTTCACCAATATTATCATATGCTAGATGACATAAGGGAGGTGACTCGTTTCATCTTGCATTGCGTTAATGCCCTTTTGACTCAAAGCATACGGTTTAATAGAAACATAGTATGCGCACATTATTTTTCCCAAAGTTTATTTTTTTAATTGATTTTATAGTCAAATAAAAAGCTTTTACCTTGCAGATTATGACATCGAAGCGAAAAATAAGGCAAACAAGAACATTAGGGAAAAAGAAACCCAAACATGATTTGAAATAATTACCAGAGGAGATTACTAAATGATTTATAACAGGTGCAGAGGCTGTGGTTTTCATTATTATGATGTGTGTTATGCAAGTGATTAAACATATGATGACCTCATCAAAGAGTTCATTTTGTGACGATCGAATGACACTTCAAAATCCATACAGGCGTTGTGAATTTCCTTCACTGTATATTCGCTGTACCGCTGCTGTCGCGTTGAAAGTATATGAAAGCGTTCCCAGTGAGTTCCTTTGATGTTTTTTTTCCTTCTAATTATAAGTGGCGTATCCAACATAGGGTTGAGCTGGCGTATGCCCCCCCCCGGTCAATTCTGGAAATTATTTTCAATTTTGATTATACCGTGTGTTCGTCTATGACTAGATATAGTGCTATCCCATTGAATTTTTCTTTCCCGAAATTCATGAAGAAAGTGCTATCGGAAAACAGGGAAGGAAGTGGGTTATAACGTACACTGAAAGAAAGTCCATAACTAGACCACCACCCCTCCCCATCTTGAAGGCCTGGACAACAACAATCGATTCAACTTGCTGTGGGGCTGCCGAAGTAAGCGTAATCCCTCCCCTTCCCCACTATATACGGATCCACCCACATGATCCCCCTTATACAGTGCGTCCCCCAAAAAGTTAACCAAAAAAAGTCTCCCCAAATAAATATTTCAAAATATTTGAAGCAAAATTTCATACCTGTGGATAGCTTGGGATCTCTTCTATCAACTGCAACCAAAATATGTGGCAATATTTTACTCGCGAGTGAGCAAAGACCACTTTTGTGAAAAGGTGCAAAATCCAGACTTGACAAGAATTAGTATTTCTTCTGGCTGGTATCAGCAATGTTGAGTGTCCTGAAAAGGCTTATAAATATTCATATTTGATCAATAATAGACAATTTATCAAAGAAGAGGTTCTGTTCTCTGTATGTCCTTACGTATCTCATCAATATTTTCATGTTTCAGTGAGCAACTAACTGCTTTACTAAGTGTTTTGAAATATTAGTTTTGGTAAGGTTTCAAGCTGGTTTTCTCAGTCAACCATAAAGTTTTGATGGGATATGTCAAGTCATACAGAAAACAAAGCCTATTCTTTCATAAATTGCCTTTTAATGATCAGAATATGAACGTTTCTAAGCCTTTTCAAAACTCTAAACTTTGCTGATACCATACAGAACCAATACAAAGTTTTGTCAACCATGGATTTTGCACCATTTCACAATAATGGCTTTTGCTCACTCAAGCGTATATCGCTAGATGTTTTGGTATCATTTGATAGGAGAGACCCTAAGCTATCCATAGATATGAAAATTTCATGAACATATATTTTGAAATGTTCATTTGGGGAGACTTTCCAAATGTCAACTTTTTACGGTTCTCAAATTTGTTAACACTAGTCAGCACAAATGACAAAGTACCAATTCTTGTCAAGTCTGGATTTTGCACCCTTTCGCAAAAGTCACTTTTGCTGACTCGAGCTCAAAATATTGCCGCATATTTTGGTGTCATATGATAGAAGAGACCCTAATCTATCCACGGGTATGAACATTTCCTACAGATATTTTGAAATGTTTATTTTGGGAGACTTTTTCCAACTGTTAACTTTTTTTGTGACGCACTGTATATACAAGCAACTGATCATATCACTCAAAATGATATTTCCACACATTCTAGTACCCACAAAGATCTGAGAAGAGTAAAGGCAGGTGCGTCGCTAGAGAGAGAGAGAGAGAGAGAGAGAGAGGGGGGGGGGGGGTGACACTATCTAGTCAAACTTTATCTATGGGAATATTTTGATTTTTTACAGAACTTTTTGAATCTTCAAGAGCTTTGTCGGCAAATAGCATACATTGATAACCCCCTTTTTTCCTGTATTGGTCAAAGACCATATAAAAGTAACGCATACTTCTATTTCATTAAGTTTTATGGTCATTTTAGTGCAAGAGTCAAGAATATTTTGCTAGGCAAAGGAGGGGTATGTAGTAGTGCTTAAAGGAGAACGAAACCCTGGAGAAATATCCATTTTAATGAAAGGAGAGGATAGAGAGAAGCAATTTTTTAAAAAGTTCCATCAAAATCGGTTACGAAATGAGAAAGTTATGAAAGTTTGAAAAGTTTCAATTTACTTTCTATGGCGATCCTCAAATTGGCAATGTTGCTTCAAAGTGACAGGTTTAGTAGTACAACTCTCCGTTTGTTTTGTACACAAAATTTCATATTTTCCCATTATCTCTCAATGTGCAGCTTGTCTCCTTAGCTCAAGATATATTATGGGAAAATGTATTCGACACAACATGTTATTATGTTGAGTTCACAAAAGACAAGCAGCATCTTTAGAGATAATGGAGAAAATATGAAATTTTGTGTACAAAACATATGGAGAGTTGTACTACTAAACCTGTCATTTTTGAAGCAACATTGCCAATTTGAGGATCGCCATAGAAAGTAAATTGAGACTTTTCAAACTTTCATAACCTTTTAAAAAATTTCTTAACCGATTTTGATGGAACGTTTTAAAAATTGCTTCTCTCTACCCTCTCTTTTCATTAAAATTGATTTTTCCCCAAGGTTTCATTCTCCTTTAATGAATCACCTGAAAAATAAATCCTCACTACACTTTCCAACTTGTAGGAATATTACAAAGGAGTTCTCATTGATCACACATGGTGAGGTTGTTTTTAAAACAAAACCCTTGTAATTTACACGTGACATAAGCCTAATTTACTCGTAAATCCCCGAAACCACCTTGAAATAAAGCAGGCACTAAATATAGTTCATAACCAAATTATTCAATTTGCTAAATGCTCACCTTACGGATGTGATTGTACTGTAAGACGATCCGAGGGCAGTCGTCAATCAGCACATTTCTTTACATCTAGCTCCCAGTGACCGCTAATAACACAGTCTTATACTTGGTAGAGTCAGTGGCATAGCGGCATGTGTCCCTACAGAATGCCCCCGACAGCCCCCCCCCCCCCGAGAATAGGGGGAGATTATGAAAAGGTAACACCACCCCTTATAGACCCCCGTCTCGGTTCCTGCGCCCTTCACATTACAAGCTACGTCATATAATTCATACCCCCCCCCTCATGACGGTGCCCCCGCACTGATAAGAGTCGTAAGATAACCTTTTTTTTTTTTGAATTATGAAATGCAACCTACGTTAGTATGTTGACAAGGGTTACTTAAAGGGAAATCCAACCTTAATAGCAAGTTGCTTTGAAAGAAAGAGGAAAAATCAGAGAAGCAGATTGGTGAAAGTTTGAACGAAATCGGACAAGCAATAAGAAAGTTATGAATTTTTGAAAGTTGTAACCACTATGCTTATGGGAATTTCAAATTGGCCGAACAGGTAATGTCACTGTGATGTAGCTGTGGACAACTCCCCCATTCGCTCCAACACACAAAATGACTAAAATGTCACTTTTTTTCAAAATGCATTACTCAGTAGGATCTTTTCATTCATGAAGACCTATAACAATATGCTATCTCCAATATATTTTGAGTACAGCCCCGAGGGTAAAAGTGCCTCGAAGAAAACCGCAAATTAATTATATTTTTGTGTACGACAAATGGGAGAGTTGTCCACAAAAATGTCACAATTGACTCACCAAATTGCCAATTTGAGATTCGCATAGATGTAGTGATTTCATTTTTCAAACATCCATAACTTTCTTAGTCCTTGTCCGATTTCTTTCAAACTTTCACCATCCTGTTTTTCTTATTTTTCTGCTTTCACACAAATCATCTTATTACCAAGGTTGGATTGCCCTTTAATTGAGCCACTGACTGAAATAAATTAAATGAGAATGAAAATAATTTTACCAAAACATTCAATGTCGGAATAGTGGAAACGTCTTTTAAACGAAAAGAAAGAAATAAAGAAGAAAAGAAAAAAAGCTTTGTAATTCAGCTCCAGTAAACGCGAAAATCATTATCAAGAAGAGAGTGTTCAATATGTGCATACAATCTATCGGACAAAAATTAAAGAAAGAAAGAAAGGGCGCCTCTAAAATGAAGCGAAAGACTTGCGCCTCGCGAATGTATGGAAAGGGAAAGGAAAAGGAAAGGATTTAATAGTTAAATACCGTCATACAGATATCGTTCTTTTGGGAATGATATTGATCACTTCCTAAATGCAATACATTCCGCATTAAATGGGTATGAAAATGGGCCCTTTCTAACGAAACTAAATCCGATTTGAAATATATCCCTGATCTTCACATCCGTAATGCGCATTTCCATACTGCGCATATAATCTCTATTTTTCTTCTTGTTTGAAGTGATTCAATCAAGAACCGACAAACGGCTTGTTCCCCCGCAATTACTGAAGATAAACTGGGCTTCCGACAAAATTACCGCAATAATTACCGTCCTGAGGGGTCCCCACCCCGTGACGCATCACCTTTCTACGTAAACCTACTTCTACAAAAGCTTACATTATCAGTTCTAATTAAACAGACACGGAAAGCGTGATTATGAAATCTTTCCGAAGGTCTTACATGAAATTTTAAATTTCCGTTTACACCCCTGGCTTTCATTATTATTTTTTGTATTACATGAAAAATATGTCATTGTGAATGTTTGATTCATTGGCTTTGGATAGCACCTGTGTGGTTTCGTGGGGATAGTTGTCATATCATTTTGAGGGGACAAGACAAGAAGTAGGCCTAATTTAGGAGAGAGCACCAACAGGTTTACTGAGTGCGAAACAGATAAATAGATGACTGACAGAGATAGAGAAAGAGAGGGGGAGAGAGGAGAGAGGGGAGGGTGTGAGAGGGAGTGAGAGGAGGAAAGGAGGGGAGAGACAAACAGAGGCAGATAGAAAAACAAAATATCAATTAATTTGAAGAGAGAGAGAGAGAAAGAGAGAGGGGGGGGGGGGGGATGAGCCAAAAAGGGAGTTTCATGGGAGATGAAGGTACATTTAAAGGGGAAGTCCACTCAGTTTAGTTGAATAAAAGCAGAAAAATGAGGGAAACAGATTACTGAAAGTTTTAGCAAAATCCGACAAGAAATAAGAAAGTTATGAATTTTTGAAGTTGTAACCAATCAAACACAAACTGGCAACTACACTGTAGGTGACGTATCTTGCGAGCTCCTCTCCCATTTGGTCTCTACAGAAAATTTCATAAATTTTAATTTTCTTAATTGTTGATGAAGGTAGGCATACATTGGTTTCATATATACAGGTTTTGTGTAAAATCATATATTCAAATATCATGTCTAGGTTACATGCATGAGTAAATATTTTTTTAGAAAAAGTGGAAATTTATGATTTATTTTTAGTACAGAGCAAATGGGAGAAGACCTCGGAAGATACGTCGCAGAGTTACCCAATTTGTGTGTGATTGATTTACAACTTCAAAAATTCAAAACTTTCTTTTTTCTTATCGGATTTTTCTCAAACTTTCATTGATCTGTTTCTGTCATTTTTTTCTCCTATTTAAAAAAAAATACCTTGATACCAGAGTGGACTTCCCCTTTAAGGACAGAAAAACTTATTTTTACTTTGCCCCAAATAATCACATCCCAGTCTTTCACTGTCTCCTTCCGTCTCCTACAGAGAACTCCTTCTCCATATTTCTTCTCCTCTCTCCCTCATACACCTCATTTTGCTTAAAGGAGAATGATACCACCCAAAATAAATGCATTTTAATAGAAGCAGAAAAATCAAAGAAGCATATCAGTGAAAGGTTGAGGAAAAACGGATGACTAATAGAAAAGTTATGAATATTTGAAATCCTAAAATCGCTAAATGAATGGAGATCTGAAATTGACAATGTCCTCATTATGCTAATGAGATGCCTGTGATGTAAATGTGCTATGCTTTCCAATTGCTTTATACAAATAATGTTGTAAAAATCCTCTTTCCTTGAATATATCTCAGAATATTTGATTTCTGTATTATAGGTGGTGTTTATAAATTCATTCCTCACAATACATTGCAAGCACAATGTTGATAATTCAATTTTCCTTGTTTAAAAGCTGAGATCTCATAACTTTATTTATTACCTATAAAGAGAGAGAGCACAAAAAAAGTCATAGCATCTCATTAGCATAAGGAGTATGTTGCCAATTTCATTTAGCGATATTAGGTTTTTAAAATCTTAACTTTTTTTTCTTTATCCGTTTTTTCTTTATCCGTTTTTTCTCAGACTTTCAGTGATATGCTTCTAAGATTTCTGCTTCTATTAAAGTGCATACAAAGTTTGGGGTTTCATTCTCCTTTAAACATCTTCCTCTATACTTCTCTCTCTCTCTCTCTCTCTCTCTGGGCATCTCTGACATACTTACTCTCCCATCAAAGATACTCCAAACTTTCTCTTCATTTCTCTCTCCTTAAAAGTAGCAAGTAGTAGGATCGTCTTGATATCCATCATGATCCAATTCACCTCAAGCGATGCCTCTAGCCAGACAGACATAATTTCATTCATTTCCTGCAATCATTTTCAAACATTTGTACTAACTTTCACAGAGTACATGTAGAAGTCTTCATATTCAGGTGTTTGCAAAATGTACACAGCTTTGTAAAAGTAAAGCTACAAGTAAAGTCTATTTTCATTTCTTATATTCATTAGAAAAGCAAGTACATGTTCTATGATCAATACAAAAAAAAAAAAAAAATCATATAACAAACAAAAAATAGAAACAATCAACATAGTTGGGATTTTATTACAATGTGGAAAAAATACCACTAAATGTACTAAATCAATGTATCAAAAAGCATTGGTTCTATCAAAATAAAATGAATTCTTAGGCTATGACCAAACTTAACCATCATTGGTTCTATATACTTCTAAAATTCAATTCATTTATAAAAGTATTGTTGGTCTATTTTAAAAGCCTATCATCTCAAAACAAGTAATAATATGAATTGAATTTTAAAAATGTGAATGTTTAATTTCTATCTTATTTCAAATGTATGTTTATTTCAATGTTGTTAATCAAATACTATTGTGCTTTTTATATTGATGTACTTTTTGTAATTTGAACAGTTGCAGCTTTCAATCTGTATGCTTTGATGTGATTTTACAATAAACCACTTCAACTTAATTCAATACTGCTGCATCGCCTGCATCACTTCTGCTTAGTAATCCAGATATAACCCATAGCCATTCAGAGTTTTCTCAGGGTCAAAATTAATCATTTTCCCTCCTCAAATTGGCAACTATCATTCTTATTTTCCACTCCCACATAGTCTGGAAAAAATAAAAGTGTTTACTAAATGAACCAATGTAAATGAAAATTGCAAAATCGCCAATTTGTACACGAAAATAGTGATTATATACTTTGTTGCCAATGTAAAGACTGTAATGATAACATCATTAGTTACAACGAATTAAATTCCTCTTATTCATGATCAGCACTACATACTGCATTGGAAATAGACTCAAAATTTTCTGTGATATCTGCTCTTTCTTCTCATGTATAATATGTCATTCCTAGCATTCTGGATCAAAAGATAATGCAAAAAACATCACTAAAAGGAGACACTGTACTGCTATAATCCAATAGAAACAAGTCAAAATAAAACTTGTGGAGACAGTAGCTTTATTTTATTGAGGCTACTGTCTCAAAAGAGTTACATTTCATCTTGTTTCCTGTTGTTACTTATTTGTCCCAGTCACAAAATTCATTTTGCAAATGATATAACAAATGAAATAATTTGAAATGTTTAAACCACACAGTACAGAAATGTCACTACATGTATTGACATTTTCATTACCTTTATCATTTATCAGCACATTAAATTTGTGATACTTGGCTGCATTTTCTTTCTGAAGTCACACTACCTTTGGTATAAGCACCAAGCGGCATTAAATGTACTGGTGAGAATCATGCCAACCATTACATACCAGTCTTTGAAATCAGTATGTGACAGAAAACAAAAAACATTTAATGCTATAATTTTTAAAACTTGATGTTCTACCATAGTTTCAAAATTCACATTTTCTTTTTTCAAAATCATAGAAATGTAATTCTGTGCTTGATTGAATTTTAAATTATATTTGTCACTTCATATATCCTGCATACAGGCTTCTGCAATAAGAAACTAAAGGTTAATCTGGAACTGTTACAAATCTAGCTTCAACATAAGAAAAATCATCAAGAATGGATTACTTTATCATCCAACTTCTCTCACAATGTCCATAGAGTCCTTGATACATTTGCCTGTTGCCATGGATTCATGGCAGATCCGCATCACTTTGCAGGAACATCCTCCTTCCTGGTCTCTGTCCTGAACACTCTGATATGAACAGCAGAGTTACTCCTCTCCCTCATGTCAAAGTCCCCTTCATCACACAGTGGTTCAATGTCATCCACCAGATCGACAGTGGAAGTACTTATGGCCACTTGGAGAGTCCCAAGGCTCCTGGACTCTAACTGCAGAGCAATGTTCAAAGCCCTGTTGATGGCCGCACCGAGACCATGGATACAAACTTCTTTCTCTCCCCCATCAAAAAGTTTCTCACACTGCTCCATCTGGCTGGCAAAGTTGGACTTGCGTGTCACGTAGATGTCATTCTCGTGCTTTGGCAGTCTGCGAGGTTGACGCTTTCGGATGTTTGCCGTAGAGGGGTTGATCTTCGGCTTGGGTGACTTGCGAGGACGGGCTGCAGGAGAGGTTTGTGTTGCATCTCCTGATGCCATCTCTTTCTTGATGTCAAGCTTTAAACTGTTAATCTCTTGAATGAATCTTCAAAATGTAGCTCATCCACCATGGAGTGTTGATATAAAGATGATCTTGTCGTTGTTCTGTATCTCGTAATCTAATTCACCCTGCATCAAAATAGGTAGGAAAAGAATGGAGGAAACATTATGTGTTCATTTCACTCGCATAAAACCCTCACTCTGAAATTGTTTTTTTATACCGTATTATGATGAATGGTGACAAAGTTCAAGCAAATCAAATCTGTTTGGACCATTTAGTATGTCCACTATATCTTGCAATACTGTGCTGTTAATGACAAGCTTTTTATGTATTCCTCATCAATCAAACTAAAATTTGCCCAAAATGACATCTTCCCTTAAAGTGTAAAGAAAATTTTAAAGGCCAGAAACTCTCAGTTATGGAGTGGACCTGCCATGCATTCTTGATCAACCACAACAATTTGCACATAAATCATTGTTACATCCTGCAAGACTTAAAAAAAAAAAGATTAATCAATTATACGACTAGGTGAAATTTGTGCTTACTTTTCTTTCCAATGATATCTATTCCAAATTCTATTTACATTGATTTTCATACATTTATGCAAAAGCAATGTCTTACCACTAACTCCCAGTCAGTGTCATTCACAAGTACCAAAATACCAGGCCTCCTGTTTAGAGGAAAAAAAAAAAAAAAAAAACTTTAAAAAAGTTGAAGATGAAAAGACAGGCATTCCTCTACAATTAAGCATAAGTAGGAAATCAATAGCACTTTGAAGAACAAACATGTATCAGTGCATGTATTGATCACAAATATATGGTGAGAACAAAGAGAAAATTGTTAACATGAAAATTTTGTCTTCCTCTGGAAGCGTTATAAGGTGCTACAAAGTATGAGGGGGTATAAACAGAGATTTTTACACAGAAAATATAGAAAGTAACTGTATAGTAGGAGTGACAGACCAAGAGAAAGAGAAACAGTGAGAGACTAAGATAGAAAAAAGAGAAAGAGAGAGTATGTAAGATAAATAAACTATTAACCTAACATTTCAAGAATTAATGAAATAAAGAAATGTAAGGCGGGTCACTCCTTTAACAAATTATCTTCTACCGACCCCACCCCCCCGCCCCCAATCCATACAAGATAAATGGTAAAAATAGATTGCTTACACTGTGTTTCCTTGGATAAGTAATTCAGGTCTCTCCTTTAACAGATTATCCTTAATCCAAACCAGCAACGTTTTGATTGTCCCTGCCAGAGAATACAAAAAATACATATGTATAGTAATAAAATGAATTTCAGACATTAAACAACATGGTGGGATTTCTTGAATATCAAGATTTGAAATTGAAAAATCCACTTGTATTACAATAATGTCCATAGCAATATGTGGAATACAAAGGTACATTATTACAGATGAATGATTATCTTCTCACATGTAATACTGTATACATTTAACAAACCATGGAAACATTGTTTAAAAAAAAAAATCCCATAGTGATAGCTGTTTAACATTGCATTCATTTATTGAGATTAAAGGGGTACCAAACTACCAATCACAAAAAAATATTTTGCTCTGTACATGTATGTTAGGGGTTCCATGTTGCCATACGATATTCAAAGTATGAGCTTCAAATGTTAATTTTATAAAGAGATATTGCAAGTTTAAATACTCTCACTAAATAAACATTAGAGTGACTTGCGAGTAGGCTTATCGATGCACCCATAATATGCGCTCACACAAAATAAGGCCCACGCAGAACCAAAGTCAGAGTTGGGTTTCGCATGAGGCGGTTTTATGTTTTTCCTTTATTTTCTTCATACTCCTTGACCGTTAACCCATAGAAGGTCAGGTAAAGTGTTTTGAGGTTAACTTTACACATTCTTGCTGTACACAAATTATTTTTTTTAGGTGATTGGTACACTTAATTTCAATGTCAATTCATATATTTGAGGGGGACTTACACTTGTTGTCACTGCAGTTTAGTACAGCTTCATGATGCTTCACCTTGTCAAACAATAACTCTGCTCCACCACTGTAAAGAAAATAATAACAACAACAGTTATAATAATACCAGACCTACCAACATTTGAATTTTGGAAATAGGGACAATTCAGGAACGAGGTCCAGGGGGCCACCTAGGCCCCCTTCGGGTTTCATGGACAAAGCCCCTGATGGGGGTGCAATGGGGCAGTGCCCTTTGAAGCTCAGAGTTACACAATAATAAGAGCCATTTTTTAGCTTAAATTAACACAAAAATATGTAATTTGTGACATTTAAATTGGCTCTCCAAGAACAAAACACACACAAAATGTAATATTGTTTAATTAAAAAATTTTGTTTTTAAAGAGATGTACATGTCGTGAGTCACCTCACTACTGCTGATTACTAAAGCTGTAAGAGCTCTGCAGGTTGCTTGCTTTACTTTCTTCAGGAGGGATTGAGGATACTTGATGCATGATTCAGAGATGCCAACCTCAACACAAAAAAGACTGGTTACCTTAAAAATCAGATTTTCCATATAAAAATTAGATTTTCATGAAAAAAATGTGACATGCATTATTAGCACAGTATATCATGAAAATAAGGACCCCAAACTTAAGACACTTGTGAGGCTAGACTTAAATACTCTACTTCTGTGTGGGATCCCTACCAGAAAGTTCATCAGGATAGCCTTGAAAAAATACAAAGAAGAGCTGCTAGATTTGTAATGAATGAGTTCAGGCACTGTAGTAGTGCAGGGCTGCCAACTCTCACGCATTGAGCGTGAGACTCACGCAATTCACCCAATTCTGACTGTCTCACTCTGATAAACAAATTCTCAAGCTGAACCCCCAAGTAACAACAAAAAAAAACTCTCCAAAATCTCTGATATTCCAAATATTCAATATGCCCAAGGCCTTTCGAGATTTTCCCGTGGGCACAAAGCAAAGCTTAACCAATGAAAATCATTTTCGGTAGTGCGCAAAGATTGGATTGGATTGGATTACGATTACGATTGGTTATACTTCGTGTATGTATATACGTGTGACGACTATGATGAGTGTAACTAGATGGCCGGACTGACATGGCTTTGGCGCGGCAGCCCGCCCGGGGTCCCAGCCCGGCCGCGCTGCATACGTGGCTCAGCAGAGTTTGCCGTCGATCGTACACCAACGTAATGATTCTAGGACAACTACCCCCTAGACAACTACCCCCCGGACAACTACCCCCCGGAAAACCACCCCCTGGACGACTACCCCCCTAGGACATCTACCCCCCAGGACAACTACCCCCCAGGACAACTACCCCCCATGACAATTACCCCCCAGGACAATTACCCCCCAGGACAATTACCCCCCAGGACAATTTTTCCGGGGGTAGCTGTCCAGGGGGTAGTCGTTCGGGGGGGTAGTTGTCCGGGGGGTAATTGTCCTGGGGGTAGTTGTCCTGGGGGGTAATTGTCCTGGGGGGTAGTTGTCCTGGGGGGTAGTTGTCCTAGGGGGTAGTTGTTCTGGGGGGGTAGTTGTCCTAGGGGGGTAGTCGTCCAGGGGGTGGTTTTCCGGGGGGTGGTTGTCCGGGGGGGTAATTGTCCAGGGGGTAGTTGTCCGGATACGCAACGTAATAGCCAGCACATCCCTCTACGGCCGGACAGCAGGATCTTTAATTTAAGTTTAACTCTTGAAATTCGTATTAAAAATCATACAGTAACAAATCTGGAACTTTGTAATTTTTCATGGTCAGTAAACTACATGTGGCATTAAGAACAATGTAACCTATTTATTACTTATTCAATTCAATTTTAAAAGTAAATTAATATTAATGCTGCTTTGGCTATGACTGTGTATGTGTTGAAATCATGACTAAAGTATGCACCAGATTGCACCATTTAAAATGTAAAATTGTCAAAGCTCCCTACCGTGGAAGGGGGGACACCCCCCCCTTACACACTTCGGTCGCTTCGCTCCCTCGCAATGTCTCACTCTAAACTCTCACTCAAGGTTGGCAGCCCTGAGTAGTGTCACAATAATGTTCCAAAACTAAGGATGGAAAACCCTACAAGACAGGAGAGCAAAAAGTTGGCTTATAACTTAATTCAAGGAGACTCACAATTTAACCCACTTATACATGTACAAGCTTATCTGAAGATAACCTTGTACTTCACAATAGCTTTTACAGGCAAATAGGCTTCAATAGGTTTTGTGTGTATTAGAGGGCCATGATCCATACATGAGAGGAAAGTAATTATTTAAAATTTCACTTTCAACTCTGCAACCTCAAATTTGTTGCAGAGTAAGAGTTGAAAAGTCTCTGAATCAGGTAATCTAGCAAAATTAAGAAAATGAAATCTTGCTCAGAGCAATTTTGTTGTCTGTTTTTGACTAAGTACTGCAACAGTGAATGTTTGACACAGTCCCACATAGGCAAGGGCCTAAGAGTGAATTTAACCCCATCTGTGACCTAACATCAGTAATGTATATGTAGCTCAAGAATATTTATTGAAACCAAGAACTAGACAATCACACAAATTGAATTATAATGTTATTAGGCTAATAAAGACTGTTACAAACGCTCCTTGTACCCAAGAACAATAGTTGAGTGGAACATACTTCCCTCAGCAGTAGAGGCGCACAGTCGATAATTGGAGACTGTCTCCTATTCGGGAGACCATCTCTATCATCAGAGACTTATGTCAACATTTTTGATGGCCTATTTAGGAGACAGTCTCCCATTTAGGAGACTAATTTTCTTTATTTACATTTGTGGCAAAGGATTACCTTGGCTCAAAATGAAAATGTGATAAGTAGATTCCTCATGAAAAAGTACCCCTTTTGACTGTCTATACTTTAAAAATCCATTATCTACTTTTGTTTTCATACCATTTTTTGTTATGATCCACACACAAAGCAGCTTCTGATTTCTGAGGGGGAAAAAATTTGGCCGAGAAAAGGTGCCTTGTTGTTGTTGTTTCTATTGTCCTCTTGTTAGCAAAGTCTCCAATATCAGAGACTGTCTCCCAAGTGGGAGAGAGTCTTCCAAATCGGCCTCTACTGCTCAGCTGCAAAAAAACGCCTTGTTGTTGTTTCTATTGTCCTCTTGTTAGCAAAGTCTCCAATATCAGAGACTGTCTCCCAAGTGGGAGAGTCTTCCAAATCGGCCTCTACTGCTCAGCTGCAAAAAACACCCCTGATGTGGCTACATTTAAATTAATGGTAAATAGAAAACCTCAAATTAAATGAGCCCTACACTACAGCGATATTGCATGATGTCTGCATGTCGATCACTCATGGGACCATCACTATATGGAGCTGTGTCAGTTTCGGCCTGTCACAACCTCAAAGTTGAAGAGGTAAAAACACCAATATAATTGGTGAAATTTTGAAAAAATACTTCCTTCTACATTTTAGAATGATAGAATATCTAATTTCATGCCAGATCCTATGATAGGATCTTTATCATCTTGATCAAGTGAAATTTTCAGGCTGTTTTTGGTTGATGATCTTGCTCCTCTGCTGCACACATATGTGCAAGATAACACACACTTGCTATGGGAGGCAAGTGCTCACAGTATGGTGGTTGATCCAGTGTCCGAACACTTTTCAGAAAATCAACGATAGCAAATAAAATATGAAACAAATATCTGTCAAACTATACATAATGAATGCTCAAAGTCCTACAAAAAAAGAAGTTGATGGAATTTTAAAAAGTCAACGTAGATTTAATACGATATTCCCTTCCGAGTGAACCCCTTCCCAACTACACGGCGTTTTGGTCCCTTGAAAAACGTACTGTATTTCCGAACGTGTGAAACCTATGGGAAAAAGACACAACCTTTGTTTCAATAGTGTGGTTTTCATACGCGTAATCCCACGCGTATGAAAACCCATTTTAGGCGCTTAACTCTACATGTTCGGTAATACAATCTGTTCGGAATTACAATCCTTGACTATACAGAGTGCGAGGTTATCTCCAATAACCTCGCATAAGTGTGAGCTGAGTGCACGTCGATATAACCTTGTTCACTGGATATTAGTGGTTGATAGCACTCTCTGAAGCGTTTTGCATTACAAAACGAGACAAGACAACCCTGGGCCTGGCCTGGGGAATGGGGGGGACATGCTGCGCTGCTCTAGCTCTAGCAGGCTGATCATAGGGGGGACGTGTGACACTAGGGGAGACGCGCAGCACTGGGGGGGGGGGGAAGGGGGAGAGGAGGGAGGGGGGGGGGGGGCACTGAGCCCTGTTACACCGGCGCGGTGATTGCCTTCGGCGGCTGCGCTCCCTGGAATAACACTTACGGTACGGTACACACAAAAAGTGGCATCATGCCATCAACAAGCATGACATTGACAAGCTAGCCGCACTGGATCTACAAGAATAATTTTCGAAATGATACACTTCATATACACATAATACTTCACATTATAAATAAACCGTACAACATATACTCGTAATTGCAATCACACATAAGTTGCTTGGTTAAAAGATTGTTATTAATTAGCTTACCTGAATTCAAGATTCACAAGAATTTCGCCAGTGGGCGCAGCCATCTTTAATTTACAAAAACTTTCACAGCAAGATGGCGCTATAATAAAAGAATTTGTCGGGCCCACCGATCTCGACCGGGCCTTGTTTATTCTTGCATGCAAAAACGACTGTATCAGTAAACAGGGGCGGACCCAGGATTTTGTAAAAGAGGGGGCACAGTGCCGTAAACTCAAATTAAGTGAGGAAATTTTGTTGATTGTGTACTTAAGGTATGCCAGTTGGGTTTCAAAGGGCGGGGGGGGGGGGGTGGGGGGGGGGGGGAGCACGGTCAGGTTTTCGCCCTGTGTAGATCCGCTGCCTATACGGTATTAACTTTCAACCAATCAGAATCGTGTGTTTAGATCCTAAGTTGCGTTTAATGGCAAATCACTCAGATAAAAACTTGTAATAAAGTGTCACCGACTAATGGAAAGAAAAAGAAAAAAGTAAGAAAATAAATAAAGAAAAAGAATCCACTCTCTCTCTATCCCTCCCTCCCCCTCTCTCTCCCTCCCTCCCTCCCCCTCTCTCTCTCACTCTCGCACTCTCTCTCCCTCCTCTCTCTCTCTCTCTCTCTCGTACTCACTCTCTCCCCCTCTCTCTCCCTCTCTCTCTCTCACGCTCCACACTAGTCTTTTCGTCCCCCTATCTCTCACCTATAATGTCCGATGCTGCTCCTCCCCCTCATGCTGTTAGCATGATTATTGCAGTGGCTTATCTGGAACTTGGCTTCTTGAGATCTTGGGGGGGGGGGGGGCAAAACATCTGCGCCAATGGTGTTCCAGAAAAAAAAAAAAAAGCCCTAATTTGTGTCGCTAGGGGGGCCCGGGGGTAGGAGTACGTCAGATGTTCCTCTCATCCATCTCTTCACAGTTTACAAATTAAGATTATCATTTAATTAAGATTTTACCCATTTACCATTAGTTTTATTAGCAACGGCACGATGGAGTCACAGCATTTCCGAGAAAGCGGAGCCAGCGAGCATTTTTTTTAAACCCAGGCTAATTCCGTCTCGATTGAAAGTGTGCTTGGACTGCTCAGGTTTAATTCTTTGTAGTTCATGCATACACTACTAATTTGTAAGTTTTTAGAGATTTCAAATATTATTTCAATTCATATAAGCGGTGTTCAAACTCGGATTGTTTATTTTTGCAAAGTTATTTTGTATGTTCTGAGGTTCTTTTTCAATTTTGTAAAATTTTGGAATAACTTCTTCTTAGAGATTTAAAAGTCAGATATCCGATTTTTTTTTCTCATGATTTGAAATATGGGGGGGGGGGGATTGCCCTCCTTGCCCCTTCACATACGGGTGAATCATTGTAGTGCAATATATAGGCTAAACGAAAGTGTGCTTTAAATCCCTTGCTTCAAGTTTGTTACTATTTTTTCATTTTGGATTAAAGTTATCCGTCTTTTCAGACAGTGACAAATACTTTGATTATAAGTGAATACTATACACTCTAAAAATTAAAGTGTTAAAGCACCATTTAAAAGGGCAGAGGAGTGACAACTTTTTCAAAATGGTAGATCAAGATCAACTCTTTTAAACTGCTGGATTCAGCCTGTATAGCTTAATTTGCATCCAGCATGTTAAAAATGTTAATTTACAATTTTGAAAAAGTTGTCACTCCTCGGCCCTTTTAAATGGTGATTTAACACTTCATTTTTAGAGTGTACAGTAAATAGCCGAAACGCTAATTCGATCTGTTTTCGGATTGGGGGGGGGGGGGGGGGGGGGGGACAAGGACAGCCTAGTACCCTTCATGAGGCGATTGACTGGAGATGCGAGGATCGGGCTTTCAATACGGCACTTATGCCCTTGAGCAAGGCATTTTATCTACATTGCTCTTTATCGTACAACAAATAAATGAAGTGCTACAAGCATATTGATGCCAGCGTGTGCCCCGGGGGGGGGGGCACTCGAATTATATTTTGACGGGGGTGTGCCTCACGAATCCCCGAAAAGGGGGTCTAAGGAACTGACTTCAAGGTGTAAAAAACAGGGTCTAGGGAACTACAAAACTAACCTCGCTTTATCGGCGGTACACCTTCGCTATCGCAGGATCTCGGGACGGGCCGCGCCGGGGGCCGCGCCCGCGCCGTGTAGCGCTAGTAGCTAGCTAGCTGGAGCAGTTTTCGAGGCTCGCGCGACGAAAGGGCCTAGGGCGCGAGACCAGGTCGAGCGACCACTGCCTCCGCCACGCTCCCGGCCGCATGCGAATGGATATGTTTCATAACGGGGGTCTTCAGAGCAGGGCTGAGCGGCTCCTGAGCGGAACTGAGTATCTAGAGAACGGAAATCGGGGTCTGAAAAAGGGGGTCATCAAAGCGGCACGTCCCCGTACCACCAATATACGTGAGTGCCCCCCCGGGGCGTGTGCATGTGTGTTATTAAAAAAAACAAAAACAAAAAAACAAAATGATCATTTTCTTTAACATGACCCGTCTTAATTACGAGCTTCTCCACGGTTACAATATGAAGCAGGCAAAATTAGAGAATTTGCTCGCGAAATTGAAGTCTGATGGTCTGTATTTAATTGTTTGGAAGGTTTCAATTCCCTAGTTTTGCATTATTTTATTTTCTTTATTTCTTTTTACACCTCCGGATTTATTGGGGGGGGGGGGGGGGCTGGCGAAAGGACATGTTTGCCCTCCCAATATTTTCGCGGGGGGGGGCAACTTCCCCCTGCCACCCTGTAATCGACGCCTCTGTCTTTAGGATCAATAAAATATTTTATTGTCTCTTTTGTTTATGCTCTTTCTGTACTGTGGCAGCGTCTTAAATTATTTTTCCTTACATTTAGTTTCTTCTTCTAATTCTTGTATCCTTTTCTCACTGTTTTGTGAGCGTTTTGTATTAATAGATGAAGAAGTTCTTTATTGTGTACACTTTTGATATCAAAGTTGCATTTATTTTAAGCCTTTTTACTGTTATAATGTTCACGTGCAGTATCAAAATTCTAAATGTTTCTTTATTGAAAAAGCATCTCCATTCTTTGCTGGTGAACCGTGATCATGATCTTCAGCGGTGAGATGGCGCCCTACATGTAAGACGTGGCATTCATTCAATTATACATGGCCTGTATTGTGTTCCCACGCATATGGATGCATGTTATGCCGTGTTTCTCCTCTACACTCCCATCCATGTGTTTTTCGAGTGGGTTTTTGAAGCTCAGCTGCTGATCTCAAATTCTATTCGACGACTGACGCGGCAATACAAGCTCTGCGAAGGAGGGAAATTTCTCATCCAGTGAGCTCTCTTTGGATTAGTGGATCAAGAAATTAAGCAGATGGCGTCCCAAAATGAAATAGTTAGCAAGGCAGAGGATGTGGCAGATCAAGTAAGAATGAAAAATTATTGAATTGATTTGATTTGTTTGTGTGTTTTTAATGATGAATGAACTTTGATTTTTGAATTGAATGATTGTCTAATTTGAATGGAGATGGAGGATTTGTTTGTACAACTACAAGCGTCGAACTATTGCATGTGTGTTACTGATCGAAACTTGAGTCTTGATGAGAGTAAAAACAGACCATAACTGGGAATTGGATTCACTCATGCTAACAACAGTAACAGGTTAACAATTAACTTAAGTAAGAATATTATTTTGATTTTGTTCTTAACCATAAGTTAACTGCTATCATTTCATGTATTTTAGATCATCTATCCACATGTGTCTGGACAGGTCACACTCACAGTAGATCTAAATTGAAAAAAAAAATTCATGCAATTGTCATAAATCTTTCACAAGAAACAAGATAAGCTGTCAAAATTATGAATTGTAAATATCCACTCATTTTTAGTGTTACTTGATTTTAGTAAAATCCAACAGCTTAATTAACAGGTTAATCTTTGTTAAGTTCTGAACACACACGAGGTTATTTATAAATAACCTCGCACAACGGACCTCTGTACCGCCAAATTTGCTTTCCATAGGCGAGTGTGCATTCTCAATCTCAAATGTCTGTTTCAAAGGAGCAAGAACGCCGTCCAAAAACAGCCTGAAAATTTCTCTTGATCAAGATGATAAAAATCCAAAATCATGAAAATTGAAGAAATTGTCATTTAATGAGACATTTTATAAATATAATTGTAAAATGTGAAAGGAAATAAGTATTTTCTCAGAATTTTTTGCTGATTATACTGGTGCTTTTAGTACCTCTTCAACTTAGAGGTCAACCGCTGCCAAAATTGACACAGCCCCACGTAGTGATGGTTCCGTGAGTGCCAGACACACAACCCTCCATCATATATGATTAAACAAAATTGAGACTCATAAGAGTTTCCAAATGAAATCTTAAAGTCCAAGGGAGATGGGGAGCAGGGAGTAGACCTCTAAAGAGTCTATTCGATTAAATATTTTCGATCTTGTTTCATCATTTGCGTAGATACTTCATTATTCTGCAGTCGCTTTGTAGTAAGACTTTAGAAATGCCTGACCTTTTGTAGTTTGTCTCGGATCATTTAAAAAAAAAAGTCCTCTTTGGTTCTTGCTACCCAAACAGTGTGAAAACTAGAGAATGATTTTCAGACTAATTAAATGATGACTTTTTACTTTTCTGACAAGATATTGAATATAGAGATTAGAAATTTAGAGAATTAATCAGTAGATCTTCAGTGAGCTCTTGAATTTTTTGAAGGCAATATTTTCTATTCTTTCTTCTTACATGGAGAATAATTGACAACAAGAGTATTGTGCTTATATTACAGTGTTTTCTATTGAAAGCTAATGAAAAGGCATATGTATGTGTATCTCAGAAAGTCAGAAACTATGTTGGAAAGATAAAGGAAATGCCAAATTGTATGGACAGTGATTTTGAACTTGAAGACATTGCCATTTTAAGGATTTCAAAGCTTACTTTCCTCTTTGGTAATGCTCCAAAAATGGGACCCAGTCACACGATGTGTACAGATATTGGTTTGCTCAAGTATCTGTTTTTTAGTGCTCTGAGTCAAAATTACATTGTAATTAGGCCAAATCACAAAATATATTACAACTTGTCCTGATAAATCTCCATACTTATATTTCAAACATATTATTCATTTTGCAGGTGCTGAGAAAGAGCAAGCACTTTCTCCCCCATTTAGCCCGCTTATGTTTGATCAGTACCTTCTTAGAGGATGGCATTAGGATGTGGTTCCAATGGAGTGAACAGCGGGATTACATCAACCAGACATGGGGTTGCGGTTGGTTACTAAGGTAGGCAAAAGTCATTTAGATGCCACTCACAAATGCAAGGTTATTTATAAATAACCTTGCACAACAGACCTCTGTAAGTTGCTGAAATTTCTTCCCATAAGCGAGTGTGCATTCTCGATCTGAAATGTGAGTTTCAAAGGAGCAAGTTCGCCAGCCAAAACAGCCTGAAAATTTCACTAGATCCAGGTAATGAAGATCCTATTGAAGAGATTGTCAGGAAATCAGACATCTTATCATCCTACATGTAAGGAAGTATTTTCTCAGAATTTTGCTGATTATACTGGTGTTCTTACCTCGTCAACTTGAGAGGTCGACCACTGCCAAAATTGATGCAGCCCCACATACGTGTAGTGATGGTTTCATGAATGTTTAGGCACAAACCTGATGATGCAAAAAATAGGTGTCTCATACAGCCTAACTAAATATACACTGAATGAAGACTGGAAGGAATGATATGATATCTGCCAAATGATTTTGATAAAATTCAGTTGCCACGTTAAAGAGTAAGACCAAAGAAGGATGAGGAAAAAATCAGGTCAATTTGGCTGGTTGTTTGTGTTCATGTGCTGGTTCGTAGTATGCTAATCATGATACTGTAGTTTTCATTATTCTGCATTTTGTTTCTAATACAAATGACATGATAAATACATGTAATTCAGAATGACAGTAAGGAAGTTTCTCTCAAATACATTTCATTTACTTTTAATTGGGCTATCTATAACTTGGTTGCTTTCAAGGATGAATAAAGTTACAAAGTGTAAACTCCTGTCCTTGTTACAATATATCGATTCTGAAATTTCTTGTTATAATATTTGGATTTTGGGGATAGTCAAAAGTCAAAACTAACAATGTCAGCCAATTATTTGTAGGTTAGAATGAGTAATATGGTTGTGCCAGCTGAATTTCTATTAAAAATCTTGGCAAGTGAACAACATTCAAGAGTAGATGGAATATTTTGTTAGGAAGTGTCATAATCATGGCAAGGCAGGTCTAGTGTAAAATTTGTTGGCAACAGCTATCTGAGAATTACAATTGTTGCTATCAATCATAATTTTCATATTGCCATGAGTGAAGCTCATTCATTTAAATATAAACAGAGGAAAACTTCTGCCAAGTCTGCCTGTCAGACACTTTGATATTTAAAAGAGTTAACATTTTCTTGATCAAGTTTTCTTTATTCATAAAAAATGGTGTTATTTGTTCTTATCATTTATACATGAAGCTCAATAGCTTCATCACCATATTCTAGGATGTCTTTTGTAAATGTAGCAGCAATTTTAATAGACGAAACAGACATAAATTAAAGACATACATGTATCCATGAGAATACATGTAGTTCATGGAGAGTATTGGTATTTTTCAAAGGAAATGAGAGAGTTACCATTTTATGTAGTGATCTTCATGACTTCAAAAAGTCATAAACTTTTAAAGCATTCTTAATTAGATATTCCCCAAACTTTCACTGATCTCAAAGCCCTGCTTCTGTTATAAATGTTTCTATGCAAATCTACTTAATGTCAGGTTGGACTTCTCCTTTACAGGCAATCTGAATAGAGAGCTGGAAATCAATTCAAAGTTTCAAAGTAATTATAATGTTCACAAGAGCACTACATGTAATTGGATTTTATATAGAAAAAAGTATTTCCTTAAAGCATTTAAAAAAAAAAAAAACCCAAAATTTCTAGAGCTTATTTGGAACTTTCTAGAGCTAAAATTGCTCCCCATTCCCATCATTTGTTCTATTGTAAAATCAAATTATTGATGTTTTCTCTGTGTGTCTGTCTTTTTCTCCATAGTACTGTCTTTGTCCTTATCAACCTGGTAGGTCAGATAGTAGGATGTATCATGGTGCTCAGTAGACAACAAGTACCTGCTGCTTGTGGACTTTTATTTTTCATCATCGCTCTTCAGGTAAGAATGAGGCTGCATGTAGTCTTGCAAGATCTTTTATTATATTGAATATACCAGTTTATAATCAATTCATTGCATGTTTCATCCCCCAAACTGCTGATGACTAGTCTAGTATAGGTGAGAGCTCAAACTGGATAGGATGATCAAAGCGGCAAATTGACTCCCAAAATGGGTATTGGATTGGAAAACGGGATGGAAATCAGAATTCACAGTGATGTATGATGACTAATTGGCTCTCTCTATACTTTGAATCCACCTTGCATACATTATTTGTTGATATGTTAGGGAAGCTCTGATAAGCTTCTGGCTGATTGATATTGCCTAGGCCTAATATTGCCTTTTGTGTAGGAAGTACAAAGTGAGCAAAAATATGAATACAATAACAGTTAACTGGGCAATTCCACAGTTACTCATGTTACATTTGTTCTCTTACTACAGGTGTTAGGTAAATGAGATTTAGTTACAATACACACATATTAGAGTACCTAAAGACAGTATCAGAACTTCAGAATAAGAAACATACTTTCTGCCAACCCTGCAAATGTTCAGATACTCACGTTACATTATTGAAATACAAAAATGAAACGTGAGTAACTGTGGAATTACCCAACTCATCTTTGGTAAACACTACTGCTGTTAACAAAGGTAAAGCTTGCCTGAGTATAAAGTGATTTGTGTATTATTATTAGGTACATTATGAGCTTCTGTCAAAATTAGCATGAAGCTAATGAATAGCAGCCTGTGTTGTATCATGTGTTTTGTATACATGTTCAACGGCTCTTCATAGTTCTCATCTATGTATAATTTCTGAACCGGAATGATGTTTTTTGAATGGATAAACATGTCTTGAGTCTTTCGGAAAGAATGATTAATGAAATTCGATTTTCCATAACCAAGTAGAAAGAAATTTGAAAGAAATCGTTAATAACTCAGTACAACTACATAAATTGTATCATGATTTTTGTTTGGTTTTCAGAACAAGTACATATTATATTTACTGCACATGTCTGGTGAATGGATATCATAATGATCTAATGATGGAAAACTTCCCTTTTGTATTAGCAACAAGGATAAGTCTCTAAAATCTCAAAGAATTGCATAGTATCTTACTTCAAAAGGAATTTTGTTTTCAAATGGACCAGGCAATGTACTTTCACTATAGCATCCTGGATTGATCGAGTTCTGCGGCTGATTGTTTGGGTGATGCTCAGAGATGAAGAGGGATGAGAGTGATAAGCCGAAGGATTTCTCTTGACTTGGATTATTAATCTTGATAGTCGTAAAGATCACCTTGGATATCTAGTCACTCAGTGTGTGTGTTTTGAGTAGGGTGTGAGTCACTCACAAGAGGCAGGAAGTGAAAGTCTTGTCAACATAATCAGAGGGAAAAAGCTTACCATGCACTAATTTATGACCATGTGGGGAAAAGATTTATGTAAAGAATCAATTAAATGATAGAAAAAGAGGAAGATCTATAAATGGTCAATATCAGGGCAGGGCTAGTTTTATCATCTTTGCTAATGATATTGCGTGAAATATATTTTATACTAGATTAAATAATAAACAGATTAGAAATGAATGTGAAGCAGCATTGGAAGAGAGTAATTAGTTTTTTAAAGAGGAAATACTTGTACAGAGTGCAGCAAATTTTCATGAATGTTAAAGGTAATGTTGATGAATTTATTACGAAACTGAATTAAAGCATTATTATGTCAATGTACTGTCTATATATGGACTGAGGCAGGGAAGGGGCCGTATAATGCATTGGTAGCATACATATCATTGAGCTCATACTTATGATCTATGAAAATGAAGCACATTTAGTCACAAATCATGAGAGTATCAGTAAGAAATATGTCCAGTAACAGTATACCATGCTATCAGGCCAGATGAGCATAAGTACTACAAAACTGTTGCAGTCCATGACAGTCTTCAAAAAAAAAAAAAAAGAAAAAAAAAAAAAGAAAGAAAGAAGAAGGAATGGTTACAATGGTGACATCCATAGTTTATTAGAAAAAAACATATAACTAATGTTTCCAAAACAGTGATCATGGCTGTTTGATGTTAACTGACTGTATGTAGCAAAGATCAATGTTATTTGGGACTAAATTGTCACCACTACTAAAATATGTGCCATAAGTATTTAATCAGTGATGATTCCAGAGAGTTCGTCACTTTGTCTTCAAACTGTTATGATTTTGCAACAAATTATCTTTAAAAGTAACAATATTTTGGACAAAAATGATATCCCTCTGACCCTTTGTGAATTGTGAAATAACGAAAATAACCCAGTGATAAATAATTTATATATTTTTGTATTTTTATTTCTTTCTTTGTTTCTTTCTCCCTCTCTGCAGACGATAGCCTATAGTATTCTATGGGATTTGAAGTTTCTTATGAGGTGAGAAAACATGTTATTTTCATTGCATGAACTCCAGCTGTCATATTTCATGGAAATATCTCACATTACCAAAGTAATTTTGGTAGCTCTTAACAATTATCAGAAATTTTTATACATGTATAGCAGGTACCAAATAATTGTTTTTTTTTCAGAGTGAAGTCATGGAGAAATGATGACTGACTTAGATCACATAGTCAGCAGTCACTATCTAAATCACCATTTATTTCCATTCATTTTGATAATAGTACAGCTGTACAATCTTCAGAAGGAGTTTTCTATCAACAGAATCAATACTTGAAAATTTTTAATTAGTGCTTATGACCATTTAGCAAAGAACTTTATTATTGGATTGAACATAAATGTATTGTAGGTTTGATTTCATGTCATTCAATATAGATACCATTTTGTTACCACCCACTACTGTAACTGGAACATTATTTCAGACAAGGGAGATGTGAGTTTCTGATCTACAACTTGGATATTTGCTTAATTGTTTATCATAACTGGATTAGAAAAAGTATCGAAATGAATCTGCTGATTCTGCGTACCGGTAACGGTAATATATTATGATTCTTCTCTAGATAGATAATGTTTTCTACCATGTGTTTGATACAGGAATATAGCTTTGGTTGGCGGTGTGATACTTCTCCTCGCCGAGTCTAGGAAGGAGGGAAAGAGCATGTTTGCCGGTGTTCCTGACACAGGTTCCAATAAGCCAAAGACCTACATGCAGCTCAGTGGTCGCATCATGCTGGTCCTCATGTTCATGACCCTGCTCCGCTTCGACTTCACCCCTCTCCAAATCGTCCAGAACCTCGTCGGCTCTGTCCTCATCGTTCTCGTTGCCATCGGTTACAAGACCAAGCTCTCCGCCCTCATCCTCGTCCTCTGGCTCACCATCTTCAATTTCTACGTCAACGCCTGGTGGAACATCCCCACCTACCGGCCGATGCGAGACTTCCTCAAGTACGACTTTTTCCAGACATTCTCCGTCATCGGCGGTCTGCTGCTCATTGTAGCGCTCGGGCCCGGTGGCGTCAGTATGGACGAGCACAAAAAGGACTGGTAGTAGATTGTCAGTCAGCATGAGGATTATAGCATATTATAATGCAATGCAGCAAACCATGTCTTATCTATTACTGTGTGTATCTAGGAGTGGCACTGTCTTGGCACCGAGGTATATGGTTTCAGAATGACTGTTAAACCTTGTTCACACATGTCACGGTAATCTGCCTGAAAAAAACTGCCACGGCAAGATAGAATGAGCATTGCACTTCACATTTCTGCATCTTATTACACACATTTAAATGAGTTTGATGAGGGGATTTTTTTTTTTTACACGCTGCTACTTTTTAGTCACCTCTATTTGACATTAACATGTACATGTAATTCCATTATATTTGCACTGGCCCTTTTTTTGGCAGTTCACTGCATCGTGTCTGAACAAGGTTTAATTTTTGTTTCACCCTTTTTTACGTTCGCACTCTATCCTTCCATCATCATTCGCTGCCACTTTGGTATTCTTACACCGTGAACATGGCGGCAGAAACCAAAGAAATGCCTACGTGACTGGACAGTGGACCTTGAAGTTTGTTTATGAATTCCACAAGACAGCTTTGTTATCTGTCTTTATGTAGTTATTTTGCAAAAACAGAAAGGTGTTGATGTTATTTACTGGCAACCAGATTTGATTGCCTGTGTTATTCAGGGTTAGGTATTTGAAGAAAAAAGAACTGTTGTGAGGCATGATTGAATTCACAGCTATTAAACCTATAAAACTCACAACCATCCCAGATTATGATGCTGACCTATTGTAGACGTACTACTCTGAAGTAAATGTGTTTTACAGTGAAACCTGTGTGCAAAGTGATTCTTGAAAGGCTTCTTTGGAATGAAAAGATAGATAAATGAAAGGAAAATGGATGAAAAGTGCTGAAAATAAAGTATGGGACCAAATACAGGTAGTTAATCAGATTTGTCAACCTTGTTGGGTGTATTTGAGATGTTTGGAAAGAGGTACCTTGTTGTGTTGGACCTTCCCTTGTTTTTAAAGAAAAATGATCCATTTTATCTTTTCAGTAATTCACTGTAATCCAATCCATGAAATTGCAAAAAATATAGGCTTTATTCAGAATGGCTGTAAGACTGCCAAAAAAATCCTGTTTATGAAATGCAAATACATACATTTCAATTCAAATTTGGGTACTACTACTTTTGCTGTGTCTGTAAGTTCTTTGGATTTGTAAATTTTATGTGGCCATATACAATTTAACTTGAAAATTTTCTTCTTTTTGTACATGCAATGCCTTGCAGAATGTAATAAATTATTGGGGACTGATTTGTGTACATCAATATATCAAACTCGAGTACATGTACAATTATTGTATATGCTGGTGTAATTGTACAGTTGTACATGTTCTACATTTAAGATCATCATTGCTTACATTCATGTATCTTTGCCAAGACATTAACAAAAGAAATAATTGTTTTAAAATAGTGTCATTTACTAAAAGGACAAAGAAATACATGTATCAGGTATCCACTTATTTTAAAAGAGTTGTATTTTTGTATGTTAACAATTTTTTCTCTGTAATTGTTAATCACTTTGCTTTTATTTTCTTTTTTCCCCCCAGGTTTTTCAGGAATATATTTTTTTCTTCTTTGGATTAATGTGGTACTATAAAGCACTTCTTAAAAGTAGATTAGATGCATAAAGATGCCATAAATTTGCTGGGAGATGATACGTGCGTAATTGTAGTTTACTGTATCAAAGAAAACAACAGAAAATATGCCTTATGCAGTATGCTTAATGTGAGAAGGCTTAAATGTGAGAGGTATAGTTTATGTGTTAGTATATAGTGTTGCAAATGACACATGTGCAACATGATGTACAAAAAAAATTTTGTTTCATAAAGAGGGCTTTAATGCCTTCAGAGATTAATATTTCAGTGTATTCTGAGTTTCTGACTCTAAATATGATATGTCTCAAATGTTGTTGAGAATTAAAAGTTAAAAATATGTACTTGTGTCACTGGTCTTCTAAAGATGTTTGTTGTCAATTATGTACTAGTAGTTGAGAATTCAAGTTTTTAGGCTGTCACAACTCACATCAAGTACATGTACCTGTTTTCCACACTTTTTATAGATGGACTTGGCTATTTCTGTTTTCCTTCTGTGGCACCGAAATGATAGGCCTTGGTCAAGCTAGCCAGACCCCTCCCCAAACTGGGACCTGGACCAGTCTAAATCTTATGACATGTACTTTCCAGTAGGTGTGTCATTTGATTATTATCATCAAAATCTATCCATTGATCATGATGCCAGGAAAGCTGAGTGTAAAATCTTAATGAGATTTTTATCATGTTCCCTTAAGATCAGTAGTGGTTTTATGATGTTACATCATTTTAGATTTGCGGAGTCATTGTCTGCAGTGGAAATGCATCACATAGTTTTAGTCTCGATACCAGTATTTTTAAAAAATCTTGCCTTTTGATAGTTTATTTCAGATTTTTGTTATAGGGTGGGGAGGGATAATGTTATCTTATAGGGTCAGATGTGAGTGCACATTTCTATCCATTTTCCTTATTCAATGACTAGAGCAAAAAGTGTTTTATTCATGAATAAAAAATATGAATTAAATAGGCAATGCATTATGTTATGCATTTAAAGTGTACATGTATGTTTTTTCTTGAAAATGAAAAGTGAATGAAAAGGTAAGCGTGATGCAAGAGCTAAAAAAGAAGACTATGATGGTTAACCAATCTATTAAATGTACATGTATCTACACAGTTTTCTTTTTTACATCAAATATAATGAATGTGTACATTAACTTCGAAACAATACTTCAGAGAAGAAGTAAAACGAGAAGTATTCTTTAACTTCCTTTCTCAGCTTCGTTTGTGTAGCTGATTTTGAGAAATGTGATGATTGATAAATGTTCATGCTCCAATACACATGGTGCTGCGTTGTAATAGCAGTAGATGGATAACATGGATTTTTTTCTGCTTTAACACTTTCAGGACAGGAATTATTTAATGGCTAAATTGATCATGTTTTGTTCTTCAAATTGGCAACAACAATGTTTCTCTTTTAGTGCTACAAGGCTCTAATAAGGTGTTATGTCTTTAAGAACAATATACATGGTGACAAAATCTGTTGAAAAGTTTTCAAAATTGCCAATTATGATTGAAAAAAACAATGATTTTGAACCTATCAATGTGTTGCCAATTTAAGGATTTTAAAGCTTATTCTCCTTTTTTAAATTCTTGGTATTAAATGCATTATGGTCATGTAACAAAAATGGACATAGTTTGTGCAGAAATTTTTGCCTTTTCTACTCATACATCTGGTATATTTTTTAGAGCTCTGGATCAAAAGTTATTGAGCCAAACCACAAAATGTGGTAAATTGTCTTGAAAGGGTTAATCTGGGTGGATCTTGGTAAGATCCACTGTCAATACAGTCTTAAGAATGTGATTTACAAAACTTTTTTTTTTCAATAGACAGATGCAGTAAATGTCTTATATTGTCCTGTATATTTTTCCCCCATTTATTCTAAAGACTTGTTTTTGTTTTTTATAAGTTGTCTCAACTATCTATTGTGGTCACAGTTCTTCAGATGACAAGTACAAACACTTGATATTGATTTAGGGGAAATTTGTTATATTCCCTACAAAATACGATCTTATTAAAAAAATGAATAAAAATCTTCAAATTTCTTGGACGTTCGTTCCGGATACTTGTAGAATGAGAAAACATAGGTAGATAGAACATGTAGAAATATAGCCATATCCAAATATTTATTCTTTTTGCTATTTGGAAGTCTGGTTGATTAATTGTTACAAGTGTTGTACGTTTTGTTCTTTTGTAAAAACATGTTTAATTCATGTACATGTGTGGCATAATTGGTGGCCAAATAACAAAACGTGTAAATCTTACATTTTATTGGAGTTAACTGTATTCAAATTACATTTTGATTATTTTTTTGCTTAATTTCTCTAAGAAATATGGGGATTTGGGAATTGAAGGAAATGAGATTTCCTGAAAAGATGATTATAGTGATGAAGAGAGAAATGGAAACAGCTGGAGGAGAGAGAGAGAGAGAGAGAGAGAGAGAGAGAGAGAAAGGGTAGGGGAGCGAGAGAGAAGGAGGGAGAGAAAGAGAGAATATGAGAACTCACTTTTGAGGAAATAAATGCAAATAAAACTGAGGAAATCATCCACTATTTAAACATGTAACAAAACAGTTCCATTTGCTGTCTTGGCTTCTAAATATGTCGTGCTTCATAAAGTAGCATTTGATCTCGCCGATGATGGACTGTGAATATGATTCTTGTTGGCGCCTATTCAAATAAAAATAATCAAATGTAAGATGCAGCCCAAGCCAAACATCAATATTTAGTGGATATAATACATTTCCTTCCTTCCCTTTCTTGCTCACTTGAAGTTTATAAGCTAGTTTGCAGGCACAAACCCTGGTCAGTCATAAAAGAATGTCTGCACTGTAAGACTACCATAGGCCATGTACTAAAGCTGATATGACCAGAAGGTAGCTGAATTAGGCTTCTCTCAAGACAAATGACTGGAATTCACAAAATTGGTTTCAATTCAGACCATGGTTTATGCAGATTTTGTGGTATAAATACGCTGATTTAGCGCGTACACTTAAAAAGATCCAAAAGTGAACGCGCGCCAGTCGCACGTAGTTGGCAAAAGCACTAAATTCACGCTTGTTGCCATGGTTCAGACCATGGTTATTTAAATTAATTTACATAAATCATGGTTTGAACCATGGCAACTAGCGTGAATTTAGCACTTTTGCCAACCATGCGTTCACTATTGGATCTTTTTAAGTGTACGTGCTAAATCAAGCATATTTATACCATGAAATCTGCATAAACCATGGTCTGAATTGAAACCACCTTTGTGAATTCCGGCCAATGATTTTCTGATAGTGTCAAATTAGGGTCTGTGCTTGCAGACTAGCATTTATAAGAAGCCATTTCCCAGTCTTATCTCTTTCTCTGTCTCCACTCCTTCCCTCCCCCTCGGTCAATTAATCTTATTCTTCCCTCTCCTCTTTCTTTCTCTTATTCCTATCTTTTCTTCTTTCTCTATCCAACGTTTTCCCCTTTTCCGTATTGAGCTCTCCCCTCCCATCTGTGTCTGTCTCTCTCTTCCTCTCCCTTCCCCCTCTATCATTTCAAATGTGTCGTCACACAAAAAGGAGTGAATATGGAAAAAGAACCATTTTTGTGCATTATATTTTAATTTTTTTTTTTTTTTTACATATAAATGGCATTGCTTTCATAGATAATTGAAATAAAATGCAACACATGACATATACACAGTTTCTCTGGATATATCAATAGTATAAGATGCACTCTTGAAAACTATTGATATTATACTATAAGTGTAAGTAGATAATCTACACATTTTTAGACAACTTACAACACAGTATTTCCCATGAAATGTGCCCCTTACACAGAAACCTCCATTTATACTTTGCTATAAATACAAAAGAAACAATGGAACATCACTGCTACCTGTGTATCTTCTCTTTAGATGTGCTAAAGCTCTCGTGTGATAATGATGAAAAATATATAAGACATATCTCAACTTATGTCTGCAATTTATGAAAATATAAAGTAATGTTCATTATAATGTATTAAAAAGAATAGTTAGCATAAGGAGACATTTGGTATGTAACCCATCTTAACCTAATACATATACTTGTGGCATTGCAATCAATCGAATTTCAAACTTGCTTCAAAGAATAAGATGTGTAAAAAAAAAAAGAAGCTTCATACATATTCATAATTAATATATTAGTTTATGAATTACATCATAATTTAAATGATACATGGACCGCATTGTTTAACAAACATTGTCCATCCACTTCGAAACTTAATTCACTCTCACATCCTTTACCCGGATGTCCGACAAAATGATGGTTCTCCCATTTTGATCTTTAACATTTAACAGATCAAAAATAAATGCTAGTCACCCCCTAATCAAATACTCTGATTACATGAGTACGAGTCATCTGTAGTTCTGCACGACACTGAATAAAGCTAAATGAATAATGTAAAATTTGGAAAGTTCTATGACCCGTTCCTTTCTTACGCAAAGCTTCCTGCTGGTAAGCAAATGGACGCCTAAATAATCTTCTTGTAAGGTGAGCTTCTGTTTAAGGTGTATTGGAACATAAAACCTTGCAGTTATGAGAGGCCTACAGAAGAAAATCAAGGTTTGGTTGGAAAATACTTCCATTTTTACAGGAACAATATTCATGATTATTGCAAGTATGAGAAACACAATTCATTTGCAGAGGGACAAATGCTCTGGTGTCAATAAGCCAGTTCGTAATTAATACATGGTACATGGTACAAATGACCCTGAGATGACCCCAATGTGTATGCGCACACGCATCTGATTTGGTGGATACGCTGCTTGCTTAACAGGTAAAATAATACTGGTGCGCGCATCATGGCACGCACGCTATGAAAGCGTATAAAGGTCAATTGTACTCAGTACAAATGACCTTAATCTGCACATGCGCAAATTGTAATTAAGAACTGGTTTATTGTTCCATGGTCAAGTTCTTACACTCGTCGACTTCCTAACTTAAACCTTGGACTTGACACACTATGCCTAGCATTAATACCAAACCATACTATAATCCTAACCCTACCCTAAAACCTAATTGCAACCGTAACGTTCTGGACCAAATGTCGTCAGAGCAAATGTTGGATTTTCTTACAGAGAATATTAATTGGTGGCAACTTGGGCAATCAAAATTGAACCCAAATTTCCTACTGAACAGCCTTTCAGAACCGAGTCAATGGTGACATGAGAATGAATATACGGACGGCTTACGTCTAAAAGGCCCCAAAATGTCTTTTAACTCCACTATACACGACACCTTCAAAAGAAGATTTGCAGTAGGAATGCATGATAAGGTATGAAAGTGAATGTGACATTACAATGTGATCTATCTTACAAACTCTTTTTGTAACAGTAGCATGTTGTATACTATAACAATTGTGGCATGTCGTCTACTAGAATTAGGTATTAAAAAATTTTGAGTTTAAAGCTGGTAAGAATCAAACACCTTTCCTGTCTGTCAATACTCTGATGATTGAACCTACACCTCCAACTGCATGAACCTGCATAATGTAAGAAAGAAAGCCATATCAAAGAATTAATTGACTAGGTGATTCCATACTAGAGAAAGGGACATTTAGACAATGTTTTCAAGGTTAAAAGTACTTCATCCCTTTTGCAGACTTACACAAATTTCTGTGAAACTTTACACAGGTTTAGTAGACTTCCCGTAGAAACTGCCTATGAAATTTCAAGGTCACAAGTTCTATAACTCCTTTGTAAGAAATGAAAATCTTGCTTTTGTCGCACAGGGAGCTATTCAGAAATCAGCGCAAGTACATGTACCAGTAACGGTTTGAATTCTGTGATGCACAAAACAAGGGCCTATTTACAGAAATTAATTTCATAACTTGCGAGGTCCTCTTCCATATGCTCAGTACTAAATTTTAAAAAATAAATTTCCACTTTATTTAAAGAATATATTTAATCGTACAATTAACCTAGATATAATAATTGCACATACATTTTTACACAAAACCTGTATGAAACAAATGTATTCCTTCATCAACAACAAAGAAAATGAAAATTTATGAAATTTTCTGTTCACACCAAATGGGAGAGGAGATTGCAAGATATGTCACTGAGTTGCCAATTTGTGTTTGATTGATTAAAACTTCAAATATCATAACTTTCTTATTTATTGTCAGATTTTGATCAGACTTTCACTAATCTGTTTCTCGCATTTTTGTTGCTTTTATTTAAATCAACTAAAATACCAGGGTGGACTTCCTCTTAAAGACAGTACATATGGAATCAACCATTTCAGATCTCACAGCAACCAAAAGAAGAGTCTCCTAAATACTTAGGGAAATGAAAGAGTAAATTGCAGTCTGAGGAAAAATATCTTTCAAGAAAAGCAGAATCATCAAGGTCATGAAGTTGATGACATTGTTTAGAGGGACACAAAATCATCAATGATATCTGAATATAATTCAGTCATGTAACAAACCTCATGGTAAACAATTTAAGGGCTTAGAAACATTGTCCAGAAGTCTTTTGTCTTTTCCACTGTAATATCTAATTGACTGACATAAAGTCTGCATTAGACACTGAAAACATGACACTGGATTTGATAAATACGCTATTAAAGATCTAAATCTAAAGGTCAGGAAGCCACCTTACACACTGGTCCCCAATAACTACTCACCTATTAGTAGTACTGCAAAGAAAATGAAAATTTTGTTGTGACTCCCCACCTCTCTACAAAATTGTTTACCTTTGGTTGAAGTACAGTCTGAATTTTAATAACAGAGTGGAACTCTTTAACCCTTTCGAGACAGTTGACCACATTTTGTGGTTTGACTCAATAACTTTTGATTCAGGGCTAAAAAAAATACACGAGATGCAGTAGAAGGAGTAAAAATTTCTGCACATGCTGTGTCCATTTTTTTTGCATGGCCATATTGCGTTTGATGCAAGGAATTTTAAGAAGGAGAATAAGCTTTAAAATCCTTTAGTAACAGTAATTTTCAAAGAAATATAAAACACATTTTCGTTTTTAGACTATATGTATATATCTGTTGAATATTTAAAATCTCAAATGGGATTTTGTACTGATCAGGAAGAAAGACAATTTTTGCATTCGGATTAAAAATATCTTTATGTACACATCGAGAAAATGGCAGCCCCCAGGTATTGCTAGCAGACGATAAATTTTGCTGAGAAAATCTTGATTTATATCCATCTTGTATATTTGAATGCAAAACTACATACTGTAGGACAACAAGAAGGAATAGATTACATCTTTGACCTGTCCTGAAAGGGTTAATAAAGAACTCAACATTACCAAGAAAATCACTTTGCTATATTGAAACTGTGTCATATCAGGTCTAAACTGCAAAATCAACTTGTTATCATATGAGTTCTTAAGGACAGAACAAGGTTCCATTGTACTGTCTTTTAATCACTCATACTCCAAATCGTGAAGTGTGCGTATCCTTTACAAGGATATTTACAAACTAAGCAGGCGCGATGGCTTAGAACATTGGTCTTGTAATTGTGGGTTCGAAACAAAAGTACCCTTCAGTAAGGCATTAATCCTTTAAAGACTTAAATCCATTGATCCCCTGATTGCTTACTTATAAAGCATACACATGTTTTCTTAGCAGTCAGGTTACATAAACCATCTAACTATAAATCTCACCTTTTCATGCCATGTTAGCAAGACACTTGCGGTTCCCTCTGTGGGTTCTCCAAACCCTCTGTAGATGTACTTCATTAGAATATCAATGGAATCACTATCTAATGCATTCACAGCATCACTGACTTCCGATGCCTTGAAAGCTGTGAGTACTCTGATGACAAGGGAGAATGCCTTGTCCTGAGCAAGAAAATGTACAAATGATGAAAAAAAGATATAAGGGACTCTTCAACTGTACTCTGCTACCAATTTGGGCTTTCCAAGATAAAAATGAAATACTAACAAAATTAATTCCCCCTTCCTCACGTTTATGGATAATACAAAAAGAGAGACACAAATATTGGAATCAGACATGAAATACCACTTTTCATAGGGAAAAGCAAGAGTCAAAACAAATGGCTTGCTTTTGAAGTATCTTTGATACCACCACAGCAAACACAACAAATATGCGCCTTCCAAAAACATCCCCCAAAAGAGAAAACAATCAAATGTCTTTTTATTGCATTACCATGGGATATGTACAGTACAACGCATCCCTCACAGGTCCAAACCAGTGTGGGCTATGTCGAACATTCGCTGATGTACTAGTGTAAAAAGTACACCAAAATCAATGTGAGCAGGATTTACAAGATTATCCCCTTGCATAAAAGGTTGTGATCTAACGCAACTCAAAAAATTAAACGTAACGACTTTCAACCAATCAAGATTGTGTATTTAAGACTTGAGTTTAATCAGGGCACTGATTCAGGGACTCTTCAACTGTACTCTGCTACCAATTCGGGCTTTCCAAGATGAACATGAAGTACTAACAAAATTAATTTCCCCTTCCTCACGTATGATCCACCTTTTCCTGATCCAGACTAATGCACACAAAACATATTGTAGGAATTCAGTTATTTCTAATAACCGTGTAATTTATAATTATGAAGAGCTCTACATTGAATTTAGGCACTTGGTTCCCTTTGTGTGTTTACTTCCTCATTGCATCCATTGTTTATTACATATGTGACTAGGCACCAAAAAACCACCAAAAAGTTGCACTGTGTGATTTTAAGTTAGAGCTCAATGTGTTTTTGGTTGGCATGGTCAAATTTTAGTTTTGGGTATTTCCTGTAAGAGTATACTTTTTTCTAATTAATCTAAAAATTTGAAGGCAACAAACAATCTGAAAGTGGTATTTTTGACTGTTTTTTTTTTATTAGACTTATGTGTGTCTTTTCTGGATTTTGTTGTATTACTTTTCTCCTTTTACGACCCTGAATACTGTTTCTTTTTGATCTGCCATAACTTTTAAAGAGTAAGTTCTTGCATTGATACTTGTGCACTATAATGAACAGGATATGCCTAATCAGTAGGCCAAGTTTTAGGACAATCTGATAATCGCTTCATAGAAATTTTCATTGAGATCTAATACTCCTTTTGTCACCTTAGCACAATACCTTGCAAGTCAGAGTGCTTCAATAGACTGCAAACTTTAAACCCTTATTTCTCAGAAGTAACATTCTGAGGGACTGTGCATTCGACTCTTTGTACAGTGAGTTAGGAACATCCGATACTAATGAGTTATATATATCATTTTAAAGCTGAGAATCTCCTCTTTCAGAATCAGACCTGAACTCAAAATTCATGTCTGGCGACTTTTTGGTGGTTTTGTGGTGCCTGGTCACGTATACTTACTTTGACTGCTCGGTCCTTTGATACTGGTGGGTTTCTCAGAACAGCCTGCAATGCCTCACCATTCTTCTTACTGCATATAAAAAAAGGAAGAAGAAAAAGAAAGAAAAAAAAAAAGAGTTAAGGTAAACTTATAAAGTAGTTTGTTTAAATTGCATGGACATGACAGGGTCTACTCTATATAATCTTAAAAGGGAAGTCTACCCTGAAAATAAATGTAATCAGAACATCAATGACGTAGTGCTCATTCCGCATCCAGCTAAAGCAACTGTCACGATATTCATTTCTCTACTAAATTGGATGGAAAATAAAGGAGGAGAAGCATTTTGGGGGTAAATTTTGAATAAATTTGCATAAATTATGATTAATATTTGCAGCAAAATGTCAACATTCTGTGTAGAAGTTCTACATGTACAATGTATGTATCTTACTAAGATCTATCAGATAAAACAAACAAATCAAAATTGGTCAATAAATGAAGGAGAAGCATTTTTTTCTCTGTGACAACACAATTGCTCTAAGTGAGATGTAATTTTCTTAAATTTGCCAGATTATCTGACTCAGGAATGCTTTCACTCTTGCTGTTACAAATTTGGGGTTTCAGAGTTGAAAGTTAAATTTTAAATAATTATTTTCCTCTCATGTATGAATGACCTAGACTGGACCAATTCCTGCTAGTATGATTGGGGGACTTAAAGCTATGCACTTTGTTTCCAGCAGCTTCTACTCGTTTCCACTCTCGTGGGATATAGACGCACTGAACTCTACGTAGAGTTCAGTGGATAGAAGCAGTGACGCAGTGAGGCTCAATACACCCTTGCTGAAATGTACAATGGCGCAGCCAGTCGAGTTTTGTGGAAAGGGGATGCCAGTTCCACATTCCCTCTTCAGAAAGGAGTCAGGCAAGGAGGAATCCTTTCCCCTCTCCTCTACAACATCTTCATCGATGAACTGATAAAGGCGTTAAGAGCTGAAGATCTAGGTTGCCACTTCCAAAACCTGTATGCAGGAGTAATTGTCCTGGCTGACGATGTCGCCCTGATCAGCTTCTCAGCTGATGAGCTTCAATCAGTGCTCAACACCACCTACACCTACGCTTCTACATCTATACAAAATCAACCCGTCAAAGAGTGCCATCCTTGTCTTCAACCACAAAGACAACACCAAACACACTTGGTACCTGAACAAGGAAGAAGTTCAAGAAGTAGGTCAACATCCTCACCTAGGAGTCACAAAGTCACCGCTGCTTCAGGACCCGATCCCTAACATCATTGCAAAGGGTTACAACACCCTTTTTGACCTGACAGGAGGGTCAGCTTCAAAGAACAACTTCTGGCCTCCCACCATCGCATAGCTGTGGACCACTTACTGCATCCCAAGGATGCTGTATGGAGTTGCCATCCTCAAATTCACCAAGAGGTCCCTGGAAAAACTTGACTCTGCACAGGCTCTACTATTCAAGAAACTCCTTGGCCTCCTGAAAAATGCAGTGAACGAAGCAGTTTTTCTGTTGACCGGAACTCTACGTCTCTCTTCTATCTCTCGGACAACTATTCACCCTCCCAAGCGACAGATATGAATACGGGATCCTCCTGAATGCTCTGTCAACCAACATACCCTCCGTCTCCTACTGGAAGCAGCTCCTTGTCAAGCTCAACCTACCCCCAATACTATCTAGCATCTCAAGCATGAACTATCCCATTTGGAAAAGGCTGTGCCGTCAGGCTATCCAAGACAAAACACAATGCCCAGGTGCGTGATGCCATCGAGAAGAAGCACACCCTGGCTCTATGGAAGCAGTGCACCAACCTGCCAACTCCCACAAGACTGTTTCCAGCTGCACTGCCCTTACACCCCTGTATCGCATCAAGACTTCGCTCTCAGCTTGTGACAGGCACCTATCCAACACAGCACCGGCTGAACACCATAGGCAAGTCTCTCACCTCCATCTGCATACTCTGCACAGGGGAGGACGAAAACTCCATCCACTTTGTCACCTCCTGCCCAGCCCTCCAATCCCAACGAGATGCACTCATTCATCACATCCTGGCACCCCCCCCCCCCCGATAATGTCACCCAGGCTTTCACCTCATGTGATACCCCACCCTTGCTGCTAGCATTTTGTCACCCTTTTTATCTATACCCACCCTACTCTCTGCTAGCATAATGACCCACTCTGCCTCTGATACATCCTAAAAATTCACCATATATGACTAGATAAACTCCTATAGCTTGACATCCCACCAGCGGTCAGCCACTGATTTTCGAATGTCAGCGGAAGAACAATCTAGAAGAAGAAGAAGAAGAAGAAGACGCACAATGTGATGGTTATATGGATGAAATAACTAAATACGTCCACAGACTCTAAGCTAGACTAGTGCCGACTCGGGGCGCAACTGGGCGTTGTGGCGTGCGCCCTGTAATCCAGCTAACAGTGGAAGTTACAAACTGATTCAGTGGACCCAGGTTAGAAACTGAGTCACGTCTTTCGGATGGTGACGTTAAAGGTCGGTCCCCAGACGTAAATAATCATATCTGATTGATACACGTATGTAAAAACCCAATTATACACACACACACACAGTTAGGTCAACGTTTCTCATGCTAATAACGATTGACTGACTACATGTGCAAGGTAAGGAAAACCTCATACGTCCTGCCGAAACCTTGTAGATTTACACTTTTTTTGTATTTCGATTGTGCATATTTCAGGTCAAATATGACCAGAACCACCTTAGCACACACCGAGGGTGGTTTGCAAGGTTCATCGTGCGTGGGAATCTGTGATTATGAGGGATGCGGGCTAACTCGGCACTAGGGCGAACTCGGCCTTGGCAGAAAATTGCGGCTGAGTGAGCCCAGAGAGTTAAATTGATTGCAAAAACTTGTGTTGAAATTTGCATTAATTACACATTTCAAAACGCTTAAATTCAAATTATTTGATATCATTGTGTAAAATGATTATCAAAGAAGTAATGTTGAAAATTTCAAGAAGTAAAATTATACAACACATGAAATCTAAGGCTAAAAAAGGGTACGGTGCGTAGCGTGGACTTCAACTCTTGAAACATAGTCACCGCGCAGTGCCGAGTTTGCCCTAGTGCCGAGTTAGCCCGACCCCATTATGAGGCATAGTATTTTTGTGTTTACTTCTGCCTCTGTAAGGCATAATGGCATCGGCTGTACAGCTGGGTGGCCAGTACCAGATTGATAAGCCACGGAGCTCGTACAGCTAAACCTAACTAACGTTAGAGGTCAAACTAAGGGGGTCGGGCTAACTCGGCACTAGGGCGACCTCGGCACTGCGCGGTGACTATGTTTCAAGAGTTGAAGTCAACGCTACGCACTGTACCGTTTTTTTTAGCCTTAAATTTCATGTTTTGTATAATTCTACTTCTTGAAATTTTCAACATTACTTCTTTAGACCCTACTCATCATTTTACACATTGCTATCAAATAATTTTGAATTTAAGTGTTTTGAAATGTCCAATTAATGCGGAATTCAACACAAGTATTTGCGATCAATTCAATTCTCTGGGCTCACTCGGCCGCGATTTCCGGCCAAGGCTGACTTCGCCCCACCCACACTTATGCGAGGTTATTGGAGATAACCTCCAATTCGCCCTAGTGCCGAGTTAGCCCTGACCCAAACTGAGTTAGTCTAGTCAGTAGTCTACTCTTTTATTTTTAACTTAAAGTTTTATTACGAATTTGAATCTAGATCTACATAAGATCAAAACTACAAGAACACATAAATATTTCTTATACAATTCTCATCCGAATATAGTATAGTCGCAGATACATGTATGCCTGACTAGACACTAGATCCACTTATACATGTACAAGCTTATCTAGACTAAAGATAACCTTGTACTCCAGACTAGCTTTTACGGGTGAATACAATAGCTTTTGTGTGTATCTTTTGTGTGTATCAGCAGGCCTTTTTCCAGTCTAGATCATTTCACTTTCAATTCTGAATCCCCAAATTTGTGGCACAGTAAGAGTTGAAGAGTCCCTGAATCAGGTAACCTAGCAAATTTGGCGCTAATGCACTTTCGTATCCATACCCTACCCCTACCCCTACCCCTAGCCTTAGGGTTAGGGGTAGGGGTAGGGGTAGGGGTAGGGTACCGGTACCCAATGCGCATGGATACGAAACTCGAAAGTGCATTAGCGCTGCAAATTTAAGAAAATTAAATCTTGCTTAGAGCAATTTTGTTGTCTGTTTTTGACTGCTGCAACAGTGAATGTTGGACACAGTTCCACATAAGCAAGGGCCTATGAGTGCACTAGATCTAGACAAGTCCAACTTGTTAGCAGCCAGCATGCAGCAGCAGCACCAGCAGCAGCTAGCTATACGAGCTCTGTGGCTTATCAATCTGGTACTGGCCACAGAGATATACAGCCCATGCCTATACTGTGTGTGGAGGAAGATATCAACCAAAAAATCTAGATCTAAATATCACCATTTCCCACATACTGTGAGCCATGCAAACCACCCTCGGAGTTTGCTAAAGGGGTTACCTTCCAGGATCAACTAAGATTGTAAAAATTGAATGAATAAAAAAGAAAAAAAGCCACAAAATTGGCAGGTGTGATCAGGTTTTTTTACCTTGCACTTGTAACTTGTATATATGGGACTACACATGCAAGGTAAGATTGGTGTAGTCCCATATATACAAGTTACACAGTGTAACTTGTATATATGGGACTACACCAATCTTACCTTGCATGTGTAGTCCCATATATACAAGTTATAAATGCAAGGTAAAAAAACCTGATCACACCTGCCAATTTTGTGGCTTTTTTTCTTTTTTATTCATTCAATTTTTACAATCTTCGTTGATCCTGGAAGGTAACCCCTTTAGCAAACTCTGAGGGTGGTTTGCATGGCTCACAGTATGTGGGAAATGGTGATATTTAGATCTAGATTTTTTGGTTGATATCTTCCTCCACACACAGTATAGGCATGGGATGTATAGCTCTGTGGCCAGTACCAGATTGATAAGCCACAGAGCTCGTATAGCTAGCAGCAGCACCAGCCATCCCATTCCCAGGCGGGTGGAGCCCCTTGCCCGATTGGGCGTGTGACCGAAAGGATACCTGCTGAGTAGCCGCTGAATTTCTCCTTCGTCTGGTCCAGCAACTTGATCGTCCTCTGCTACCACTTCATCTTGGAAATTATTTTCATCAAATTCATCTACATTGACTTTACGGAAAACCGATGCTCCTGTATTTTTAGACATAGTGAATGTTTTAATAATCAATGACAATCAAATGTATCCCACTTTTGCATACGAGAACTTCTTCCTGATTGGTTGGCGTTTTACCATAACTTGTATACCGAGACAAACTTTGCAGCACGCAAATCAATACAATATCTTGTAAAGGGTAAGAACAAAGATCTAACACAAGGCGGAAGTAAAACCTTTCAATACCATCCTAAAAACGGAAGTACAAGTGGAGTTTACGATAGATGACCTCTTTGGCATCTACACGCAAAATCATTATGGTATGAGTATACGGAGAGTACTTAAAATCATTAAAAATCTCTCAAAATATTTGTCATCCATACATTTAATCAAATTCTATGTACAATTAATCTGTAAAGACTGTCAGGTATGAAGTTTTACTGCAAAGTATACCGATTTTCTTCTCTATTTCCCTCTTGTAATACAATGTAAATTATTTCCACTGTCGCCAATTTGTAGTAGTCCCATACACTTGATTTTGATTCTGCATTTCACAGAGTGCCCCAAAAATCTGAACTCTTTATCACATTATCACTCATAAAGTGTAAACTTGCCATTGTTTGTGATGAATTATGAAAAGAGGATTCAATAGGAGATTCTCCATTTTAATAGTGATCTAGTTCTTGGCTTTCCTTAACTTATTCGACTCGGCTGTTGCACTTTGCAGTGTTGTCTGTTGACTGTTGACAAATAACTGAGAGTCTGGGGGTCGTTTCATCAAACAGTCATAACGACAAGATCAGCGACATCTCGACACTGTCGCTCAACTTGTCCGCTAAGTGTTTCACAAAGCCGTCTTTGCCAAGACCAGCGACAACTTCGCCGACAAGTGACTTGTCGGTACTCCAACCCTGTCATATCTTTTTAGTAGGGTGTCTGAAGGTTGGCCAAATACTGTCAGCTGTTTTTATGCTGAATCAGCACAAAATATGGCGCACAGTTTTTCAGCGTAAGGGTTTTTTCGAACTAACAAAAAAATGTGATCCCATTGGCAGTTTGAAATAAATTTGGTATCATATGATAGGAAATTATATTTCCCATCTTTTGGTGTTAAGGACAAGTTGTATGCTTAATTCCTTCATTAAGAAAAACTGAAAAGGGATATGTTTAAAGTGACATCTCAGCAAGTTGTTGAGCTATAAACTTGTCCATAAGAACTTAAGTAATTTGGAATGTTCCAAATTTGATTCTGCAGGAATTTTAGAGAAACTAATATGAGATCATGTTGCTATATCAATTTGAAAATGCCCTCCCCCTACTGCCCCACTGGGCCCTATGCAAATTTACACACAACTACACACACTGTGTGTGCGCACTGCCAGTGTTTCAGCAGCACGTTTTTGTGCCATTTCATTTGTACACGTCTATGAGGGAAAAAAAGCTGAAAATTTACAAGAATTCATTTGAGCATTACTGAATAATTAATGCATGGATTGACATAAAATTTGGTACATGTATTTTTTACAGTTTTTTCAACAAGATCTGAAAAAATCAAATCATTTGAATGTGTAGTTTTTGAGATAGAAAAATCCTCCAGACACCCTGTTTTTAGAACGCCATCACAAGCCAGCTATTAGCTAGGTCTAGTCTATGGGCTGCGAAAAAATAAGAAGAGTAAATTAAGAGAACATTTATTTCCTGATCTCCAAGCACTATCCTTTATCATTCCTTTATCAAATAGTATTAAATGTTCGTATTATAATATTGTACAGACGGACAATATGTTCTTATGGCTTCTTGACCCCCAACAAGTACTAAATGAGATTAATATTAAAAATACCCACATCCGTCTACCATAGAATCAGCATCGAAAACGGAACAGTCTGTATATACAGACCCATGTGAACGACGACAATTTAGCATGTATGTATTTTCACTATATTTTCCACTTTCACGCGATGCTTTGATATGAATGATATTATATGTATCTGTTAATGAATAAATATTAAAAATTGGGCCATAGAATATCTTAATTTAATCATTTTCTCTAAATTGAACACGATTTGGGTCTTCTTTCCATAATTAGTCAGTTACGGTATCCTCTTACCTACAAATCTAGATTCGTACATCGCAAAAGCCTCCTCGAGTTTTCTCAATTTTATAAATTCTAAGATGCCATAAGTAACACATCTTTTCAAGTAAACGGGATGTTTGTATCACCGACATTCATCTTCGCTGCCATTTTTTACATTTTGGAATAGTTTGGGAAAAACTGAGCCCCAAAATCTGTTTGGGTAATTGACGATAATTCCAGTGGACTGTGATATAGACTATGTTTTTTCGCCTATGGGTATCGATATCATTGAGTTGTCATTTATCATGTCTTCGTGAAACAGTTTTTCAGGTCCATGACATTTCCGTAGATCGCCGACAACAGTTATGACTGTCATGGAGTTGATTTGATGAAACGACCCCCCTGAGTGACGGTGACAGTGTAACTAATCAGTAGAGGCGCACGGCCCGGCCGATATCGGAGACTCGCATTTGGGAGACTGTCTCTCATATTGGAGACTTAGCTTACAAAAGGATAAAAGAAACAACAACAACAACAAGGCAGTTTATCCCAGCCAAATTTTTGCCTGACTGAGGTCAGAAACCCATTTGTTTTGTGAGTGGGTCATAACAAAAAATGTTATGAAAACAAAAGTAGACGGTCAAAAGGGGTAATTTTCATGAGAATCTGCTTATCACATTTTCATTTTGCGCAGAGGTAATCCCTTTGCCACAAATGTAAACAAAGAAAATTGATCTCCCAAATGGGAGACTGTCTCCCACATATGCACAAATTTGAGGGCAGGGCAAACAAAAAGGGACAAATTTGGAAAGGGAAGGGTCATTTCAATTATTCAAGTGTAGACCTATCTTAAATAGCTATAATTGCTACAAGTCAATTGGGACCTGTATTTTCCAGAAAAAAGTCAGATGGGTGCTCTCTGTTGGCTATCAACCAAAAAATTACTTTTTTTTTTACGAGGGCTCTTTTCAGATTTCCCTTCCCAAAAATAGCCCCCCTTAAATATTTTGCGGTGGCTATTTTGGAGCTCAGGGGGGCTTTATTTTTTACCTACTTAAATTTCACCGATCAAGAGAAAAAATCGAAAGATCGAATGGCAATAAAAAAAACATTAGTTGCCACCAAAAAAGGCTTCAAATTCACAAGTTTTTTTCCCCGTAAATACTTTTAAAAACATCCATACTTTGGGTTATTCTCTATTTGAAGTTGTTATAGATTTCCTAATGTTTAATGCTTTTATCTTGCCTCCGAAATAGGGCTGAGTCATTAAGGGTTTCGTATAACCGTTAAAAATTTCAACGGTTATACGCAACCACCTGAAATCCGAATAAAAAAGAAGGGGGGAAAAATGTTTTTTAAAAAATTGTAACAAATTTCATCGCAAATGCCGAAATATTGCTAAAATTCATATCTCACATCTACGAAATGTCCTTCCAGTGTCCATATTTCCTTGAAAAAGGTTTAATTTGGTTGTAAACTAACAATAAAAAGAGAAATTATCAGTTCCTTCTTGGCTCTGAAAGACCGGGTTTTGAATGATACGATATGAGACTATTAAACTACATCAACAAACATGAAAATGCATATGTGGGACAGTACAGAAATTCTGGCGGAGTTTCAAGGAAGTAGAATAAAATTTCATTTTTCCAAGTGTAAAAATTCATTGTCTACTCCACATCCTCCATTAAAAAAAAAGGGTCACATCGACTGTCAAAATTATAGATACATACTTTGTCAGCGCTTTGCTACGATTTCTTGAAGAAAAAAAATGTCTACTGAGGCATTATTGGGATTGGGCTGCAAATGGTCATGAAGCTGTCAGAAAAGTTACTAGAATTTCACATTTCAGATAAGAGAAATTTCCTTGTCATCATCTGTATTCCCATGAATGAAACCATATTTGAGTGTAATGATGCGTTATTAATGGGAATTCAGATAATGACTGTGGAATTTCACTTGTCTAAAATGTGAAATTCTAGTAATTTTTTTTACATTTTCGTGACAATTTTCAGCCCGATCCCATAATGCCTCAGTTGACTTTTTTTCACTCCAGAATACTTACAGGTAGCCCCAAAGCACTGATAAAGTATGTATCTATAATTTTGACAACCGATATATTTTTTTTAATGGAGGACAGTCAGTCGGCAGGTCTGTATGCTAATGAGCAAACCAGCAGGATTCATCCATATCCTCTCGTGGCCGAATCTTTCATCCTATAAAATCTCATGAATCGTGAGATTTTCTTTCTGGAAGAAATTAACCACTTTATCATTAAGTGAGTTCTTGATTATCATAGAATTGAAAAGAGCAAATTTCACACTTTTAGATGTGTTAATTCTTTTTTTATAACAGATTGGGAAAAATAAGTGAAATTTAGGGAGAAAAAGATGCTTCGAAACACAATTTTTGTCCTCTCACTTCTCTTGATCATTGTGCAAAACTTTTTATTTTGAGCCCAAATGAAATTCATACCACAGTAAAGCTGGAAGTCTATATTTTCTCAAAATACCATTTTTGATATGGGGCACCCTTTAATCGGGTCAAGAACACACTTTTAAGCACCAAGGTACAGGACGAGATTTCTTGATTTTCTGAAAAGCTTGAAATCCAGTCTTCTGATTGGCTGAATAAGGCCAAAACAAGCCAGCGCGGTTGTTTTGAACAGAACACCACATGTGGTTGGTGACCTTCCAGTGACCCAGGTGGAAAACAGCTGTGGAATGTTGAGATTCCTTGGTGGGTGGGCGGTCTGTCTGGCCAATCACAGTGCAGAATTCATGGTTGAAGGCAGAATTTTGCACTTGGCTTAGGAAAAGCGTGTTCTTGACCCGATTAGAATGTATCCTTTGTTATAAAGGATATTTTTATGAAGCATAGATCTTCAGCTTTGATATGATGTAAAAATCATTTGGGCTCAAAATAAAAAAAATTGCAAAATATCAATTTTTTCAAAGGGGAAAATTTTATTTTCTTGTCATTTTTGAAATCCCAAATTTCTACAACTTTACACATTTTGTCATTAAAATGAAAGACAGAACATAAAAGTTTGGTTCTTCTCCTTTACTTTGATACTAGAAACGTCCGATTTGATGCAGATTTGGAGCAGTTAGAGCCTGAACAAAAGGGGTGTTTCGAACGGATCTTCCTCATTATGTATTCAGACACCGCTCAGGTTATGAATATGACTTGGATGAAAGGAGCCATTTTTTGTGGACCTGCCGACTGACTGAGGATGTGAACTAGAGAATGAATTTTAACACGTGGAAAAATATAAAATTTTATTGTACTTCTTGAAACTCCGCCAGAATTTTAGTACAGTCCCACATATGTATTTTCATGTTTCATGTTTGTAGTGTTTATTCTTAGTGCCTGAATCTTGTAGCAATTACAAAATTGATATTAGGTTTGAAAATTAAAAATGTAGTCTTAGGAGTAAAATATATTATTATTTAACATGAAAAAAAATATTCTAACGGCAAACTTTGAAAACAAAAATTTTAGAAAGCCGTTTTATTTTGTCTATCGTAATTAATGTTGGATGAGCCTAAAAAATGTTATTTATAAATAATCCAAAATGGCGGCCGCATATTCTCTCTCTACTTTAAACATCAACAAATGTGGACTTTAAACACTTCAAATGAGAAGATAATCTATAGTATGTATGATTTTTGGTATTCAAGGGCTAAAATTTGTCAAATTTTTAAAAGAATTTTCAATAGATTTCGCTACAGACTTTACGATCCGATATCGATTTCGGGAGCTAACCTGCCGATACACGTACGTAAGGTATCGACCACCGATTCGCTGCAATCACGAAACTTTTTTAGATGTTGATGGAAGTTTCTTGTTTCGGAGTTTGTAGTTGGAATGGAGATTTCACTTAGACATAGCAATTAATTAATTTATCAATCCTTATCTTAAGGAATATCAATTCTGGCGGGGGCGATTTTTAAATATATATGGGTTTTTTTCGCCCTCATCTTGATTTTTACCGTGGCGATTTCAGAGGTTAAGGGGGCGAATCGCCCGTCACCACTGTGTATTTTTTTCGCTGTTGGCTATCATTGAGATAATCACAAAAATGTCATTTTTTAAAGGAAAAAATCCAAAAGAAAATTATGCAAACCAATTATGCTAAATCCAATAAAAGATAAACTTATAGGTAAAAAAACTGAATTAACTATTTATAGTAGGCCTGTGCCGATATAGCTATCAGCTATTGGAGACCTCCGATATCGGCTTTATTTTGCTTTATCGACATCGGCCGATATTCCCTTTTAATAACAACCGATACCGATATGAAACGCAAAATAAAATAAGAAATAAATTCCACTCTGAAAGATGGAATTTCTTGTGTCTGATCGTCACTACCGTATTTCTTCCGGTCCTTTTTATTCACATTTTATGTCATTCATCACTGAAAATGAACAACATAATCGAGCTCGTACTACACACACAGTCACCTTCATGTTTCATCATACTCATCGCATCTCCCATTATACACATTGTCAATGTCCGTGGCAGAAGTCATTGTCAGAGCCGTACTTACTATCAATCCGAATGTGTCTTTTATTCCCCCAGTTTGACAACCAAAAATGACCTATTCGGTCATCATTATCTGACAACAGGTAATAAATCTCTCATTTTGATCGAAGGAGAGGGGTAGTCTAAGGTTAAGAAATGAAATACGGTTCCAGTAACTTTCCGTTGTGATTGCACAACGCGGTGTGCTGGGTCAGTTATCACCCAGACGCCCACAATATTCCAGGGTAGGCTACATTCAGAATGGTTCCCATATCGCCCACAGTGCTTACACATAACTCGGGTTGGTCAAGCAAACTCAAGGCACAGCCATTATTGAAAGTTCTGCGCATGTGCAGAAGGTTCAAGTGTGGGAAATCCCCAAAACAACAGCGCTGTGATTGGTTCAATATCGGCAAGTTCGGCCTAGCGTAGCGTCACAACTGAATGAGTATACTATCGGCCCGAAAACTACGGTACGTTCTGCGCATGTGCCTGTCAATCGCGGGGAAATTTACAGTGCTGTGATTGGTCCAATATCGGCAATTTTGGTTTAACTTAGCATAGCAACTGAATATCAATGAAGTCAAGTGCCGTATAAAGGGGGTTAGAGGGGGCGATGTCTCGTGTTCGTGATGTGATTGGCTGCTTGGTGTTGCGCAAAGGCAGCATTGTTCCTTCTTGGGTAGAATGACATAAATCGTACGACGTCGAGTAAGAAGGAATCCCGTATGAATGAAATATATTTTGGAATAAAAATAGGCATCTGAAATAAAAAAAATCTGCTGTAGTCTAATTATGGAATAAACCTTTTGTAAAGTCAGTTATTGGCCAAAATACCCACAGCAAATGAGGATCATTATTACATAAGAAGATCGAGACATCGTCATTTAGAAATCAGAAGTTTGTTTTACCCTTTCTGAAGCAGTGCGTGATGGCTTCGTCTACTTGTCTTTAAAAAAATCTGATATGTGATTTCAACGAATATCTTTAATATTGAATGACTACATGAAACTCATGAAAGAGCAGAATTATCCAGTCAAATTGACTTTGTCCGATACATTTTTTATTAGCCTCGTTACAAAAAGAAAATTATGATATCCATCATGATAATAAAAAAAAGGGACTATTTTTCCTTTATAAAGCACATAGTTGAAAGTTTTCCGTCTTCATGAAGAGTAATTTTGATTCATTATTTCAATGAATATCTTTAGCGGGAGACCTGATTATATAACAGAATCACCGAGTGAAAATAAATCATGCAAATGGTAATAATATTTCATCAGCGTTGTTGAAGAATGCTATGCGTCATCGTGAGGAGTTGTGAGACTACTTTATCAAAGGCACATCGCAGTGTTTTCTGTCCTCATGAATAGTGATTTTCAAACATTATTTTTATGATTAAAGAGAAGAATTATCAAGTTAAAAGAAAAGCATGCCCTATTGCCCTGATAAATTATTTTATGAGTGTCAGAGGATGATAAGCATCGTCGTTACGGTGAAAAGACACGAGGAATGTTTTGTTTCATATCGCGCATGCCGATCTGAAAATAGGCCGTCGGAAAGTACACATTTTGATGATAAATAATATGAAAACATGTATACCTCCTCGTATTGAAAGAAAATGCAGATTTTACATGTTTTCTTTTATTTTCTTTTATTTTCTTTATATCGATTATCGGTATCGGTATCGGCCGATATGCTTGAGATTTTATCGACATCGGCCGATGGTCAAAAAAACCATATCGCCACAGGCCTAATTTATAGAAGCTGGATCTGTCATGGAAACTACACAAGGCAAAACACTTTTTTGCTACAACTCCATTTCATGTTGAAAATATAAAATTTTCATCACCTTGCCATTTGCACACAATGAACATTGAGATCTGCTTGGGTAGGCCTTGTGTACAAAAATGCCTGTGCATTGTGGATGCCCATACAAGGAGTGCCTGCTAGTGCTGTGTAGCCTTGCCTATCTTTGAATTTGTCTTTTGGTCCTGTGGATCATATTTATGGCCAGGGGTTCAACGTTTACTTTTTAGCCTAAAGGCCACACAAGTCCTAAAGCTATGCACCCTGCAAATATGCACAATGCAACGCATTTGATGCGCCAAACTTTTTGTGTGACTGATCATTTACGTTTGCTAAAAGGAATGAGTAGACTCTAGACTATAATTATGTGATATTATCACCGTGATCACTGTTTGGAAATTATGTTGAAATTCTGAATTAGATCTAGATCTTCAATGAATTACTTTCCATTGAGTTGTTCTGTTCCAATAAATTGCTGTGATCGGACTGGAAAAATTCTTGCAGCGGTAACGCAAATAGACACCACCGCTGATCTCTCTTTACTATGACGCTACTTCATACATGTATGCTTTTAATTCTTTAAAGATTAACAAACCAATCTAAGCATGGCCTATTTCAAAAAGAATTTGGAAAGATTCAATGACCTACCATATCAAACCTTTTCTTATATGTCCTGCAATTTGTCTTAACTTACAGACGCGGATCAAGGCCCATGAACTGCGAGGGAAGAAGAAGGGAGAGTTGGAGGAGAACCTCAACAAGCTGAAGCAGGAATGGGCTCAGCTTCGAGTTGCTAAGGTGACTGGTGGCCAGGCATCCAAGCTTGCCAAGATGTAAGTTTAGAAGAAAAATTGCATCATTTCTTTTCCATTATTTGTACATTGGAACCTCATTATAAACGACTGATATAATACCTGACATGATAACAGTCATTTTTGCTGGTGCAGGACCTCTTTTATGCCTCCGCCCACCGAAGGTGGTGCTGGAGGCATTATGTTTTCGGGTTGTCTGTCCGCCCCTCTTGTTTTTTGTTCCCTGAATATCCAGGCAATAATGTGAAATATGAAAGAAATAACAGTATTAAATAGCATTTTTGTAAGGTATTGCACTATGTCAAGGTCCTGAAAATCTGCTCTAGAAAATTTTACCATAAATTGATAATGTATTGGTGTTGTCGTGCACTCATCTTGCCAATTACCAACTAGGACAGTCCCTGATGTATTCTAATCTGCCTAACAACCAAGAAATTTTGCACAAACAACATCATTTTGTGAATGCATACATGTTCAAATTTGTTAATGATTTTTTTTTTTTTCTTTTGATAATGATTATGACTAGGGATAGTTTTTTTCATTGTGATGGTATGACCAAAGAATGTTATGTAGCATATATTTTTGTCTACTTTTTGCAACAAATGAAGGAAAGATACATGGCAAGATGTCAAGAATATACATGTACTAACTGTGTGTTTTCTCTTGTTTCTGCAGCTGTGTCATCCGTAAAAGCATTGCCCGTGTGTTGACCGTCATGCACCAGACACAGAAGGATGAACTGCGCAAGTACTACCGCAACCGAAAGTTCAAGCCCCTGGACCTTCGCCCCAAGAAGACAAGAGCCATCCGCCGCCAGCTCAGCCGATCTGAACTGAACCGTCGCACCAGCAAGCAGATTCGCAAGGCCAGCATGTACCCCATGCGCAAGTACGCCGTCAGGGCGTAGATTGACTACATGCTTCTCTCAAGACTATTCCAGATATATGTACAGTAGCAGATGAATAATTGCATCATCTTCATTGAATCTGATATAATGGCTTTGGCACTCCATGAGAAGTGCTAGAACATTGCACAAGGGAGGGGGAACTACATAGAGAACCATCCAAGAGGGATACACACACAGTGGGCAACAAAGAATTTTATCAAACTCCTATTGATCCAGAAACGTCAATGCCAGGTTTAAAATAAAGTCTGTTCTCAGCACACAAATGCTATGAGTTTCTTAGTGGTATTTTTTTTTAATTCAGTGTTGTTAAATAGGCTTTCTTGCTGAAGGAGGTTTGAATTGAAATGCATACATCATGATGATCCATACTGTAGACCAGAGGCTTGATTTCATGAAAAGTTCAAAATGAAAATGCAGAGTAAGATGTTATATAATAAGCTGTTATGTAAAAACTGTAAAAGAGGGAGAAGAGAGGTAGAGACAGACACAAGAATGAGATGGCTCTCCGATATATCCTCCGGTGACAATTGCTCAGGGCTTTGATTTGTCAAAAGATTTAGGGTTAGGGTTAGGTAGGCTATAGGTAATGTTTTTAGTCAATGGTTTAAGTCAAGAATTTGTTTTTTGTAGGATGTTGACCACCAAGCAAATGTCACTGGAGCATGTGTCGTACAACCAGAAAGAAAGAGACAGACAAGAGGAGCGAGAGAGAGTGAGAGAGAAGGAGAAAGAAGAGAGGACTGATGGGAGAAAGGAAGAGGGAGACTGTAAAAGGAGAGAGAGAGAGAGGAAATTTATAGGGAGACCGGTTTAAGTGTACATTACATGAAACATTGCAAAGACTTTCAAAAAAATCAACTCGGTTGCCTAAAGAAATCAAGTTCAGATTACATAACATGTCGTTGCAATGTTCGCTCATTTAAAAAAGTGATTGACAGGGCTAGTGAAATTGCCTTTGTTTTATTTTTTGAAAGTCTTTGCGATTGTGTTATGTGAACCTTGTTCTGTGTATGGTGCGAAAACTAAGTTGGTATCAATGAGGTAAACAACTTATGAGGAGGCATTTTTTTAAAGTACTGACACCGTTGTACAGTGGAACCTCCTTACAAAAAATGTTAATTATTAGTCCCACTTCTTTGTATTTTATTGTTTTTTTAGCCCCAATATAACGACAAAATTTCAAAGGTATATGTTATAATGAGGTTCTACTGTACTATCTTTCAAAAGGGAAAATTCAGACTACAACTAAGTTATATACAAATCTGAGATGTAGGAATTTTAGGAAATCGTGAATTCTGAAAATCCTGTTTGGTAAAACGTATTGGCGACGTCATATTTGAGCTAGTCTCCATTAATTTTTGTACGCAAATTTGTTAATTTCTCCAAAGAAAGTGCACTTTTATACCTATTCCCTAAATATATCATTTAAAATTTGTGATGTTTGTTTAATACATTTTATATAAATTTATAGCCTGCAAAAGAATAATTTGGCGTCAATCGCTAGTTTGTGCTCGAATGAGCACTACTTCTAAATTTCATGTACTTAACCTCTTATCCTTAATTAGATCTTTCTCAAAATTTTTTTTTTTATCATATTTCTGCTTTTTTGATGTCAGGATGGATTTGTGTATCTACAAAATGAAAATGGAAACCAAACCATGATTTCTTCATCCTCATGAAAAGTCCAAGATTCAATAATGTTGAGTATATTGAAGGTACCGGTACTCAATAATCTCACTGTTAGCATTTTGAAGCCATAATGTATATTATCTTTCAAAGGCATGAACTCAGGAATTTTAAAGATTAAAACTTGAAATATTTGTCTATGAAAATGATGGAAATACATGCGTCATGGAGAAAATAACATTTTCTAATCCAGGTGAATTAATCAAATTCATATACAGTTAACTTTGCATAAATCTAATCTGTTGGGACCTTATGGATAATTCAACTTAGGAAATGTAAATAACATGTTTTGCATTGTTTGGTAAAAAAAATTGAATCGACTTAGTGAAAGTTTGACTTATGCGACTTGGAGTTATGCAAGGTTAACTATTTTTTTCCCAATAAGCCTACCATAAGGATGTGTTTCTCTAGAACCTATATTTATTTTTTCTAAGTATACAAAAAGACTATGTTGCTCTTTCAACAAATTATGTTCAACAGTTCATGTATTACTTTTTCTTTCCTTTTCCTTCTTTCCTTTCCCTTTTTTAAAGATCCGTCTTCTTGACTGTTCAGCGAAATTTTTAATCATAGGAATCATCAATCTGCTGAAGGGCACGTGACCCATTGAATTTAAATCTGCAACTGAAAGGAAAAGATATAGATTTGCCTTTGAACGCTTAACGGTTCATGCAGATAGCTTGTAATACCACGTGTAAATATTTCTCGCCACAAAAAGGTATGAAACTAGTTCACAAATTGGGTTAGAAAAGAGCACAGAGATCATAATACATACATATATATAGGATCTCTATGGAAGAGAGTGCGCCCACAACGCAATTTGTCATTTTAGTGACAAGAATTGTTGCCAGCACTGTGGGGCAGTAATACTTTTAACTATTGTTTGCTTATTTGGTTGATTTGATAGAGTTTAAAGAGAGGAAGAGAGAGAGAGAGAGAGCGAGAGAGAGAGAGAGAAGAAAGAGGAAAGGAGGAGGAGGAGAGAGAAAGAAGAATACTCAAGAAAAAAAGGATGGGGATGAAGAGGGCGAGTGGTAGGATCGCTTTCTTCACTAAATTAGAGAGTGATTTGTTTATAATACTTATTTTCTCTCATTTAATGTACGTAAGATCGTTGCAACTTATTGAAAATAATCCAACAGACATAATATGCAATAAACAAAGAAAAATGATTCATCTAAAATCTTTATTGGGTTGAATATAGTTACGTACTTGAGTGAACATAAACAAAAACAAAATATGAAGGCCTACATACTATAATACGTCTATGTACATACCCCACAACCAATGTGATGATGCTTACAGTTATTTTGACTTTAAAAAATAAAAATATTTTCTTTTTCGTCATTTTTACCTCCAAAATTCACATGTACTTTTATCTAGTACGTTCTGCGAATTATTTTTTTGTCCCCGCCGAACGAAGTTTGCGAGGGGACTATGAAACGGGCTCCGTTCGTGTGTGCGTGTGTGTGTGTGTGTGTGTGTCCGTCCGTCCGTCCGTCCGCCCGTCTGTCCGTGTGTGCTCAAATGTTAGAAAATGCTACTTCTCCGTCATTTCTTGGCCGATTTTGATTCCGATTGTTTTATCTGATAGGGCTGGGTGGGGGCTTCCAAACTTCTACACAGAATTTTGAAATTCATTAATTATGCAAATTTATGCAAATTTATTCAAAATCGACGAAAAATGCTACTTCTCTATTTCACATCGGATTTTGATTCCGATTGTTTTATCTGATAGGGCTGGGTGGGGGCTTCCAAACTTCTACACAGAATTTTAAAATTCATTAATTATGCAAATTTATGCAAATTTATTCAAAATCGATGAAAAATGCTACTTCTCCTCTATTTCACATCGGATTTTGATTCCGATTGTTTTATCTGATAGGGCTGGGTGGGGGCTTCCAAACTTCTACACAAAATTTTGAAATTCATTAATTATGCAAATTTATGCAAATTTATTCAAAATTGACGAAAAATGCTACTTCTCCTCTATTTCACATCGGATTTTGATACCGATTGTTTTATCTGATAGGGCTGGGTGGGGGCTTCCAAACTTCTACACAGAATTTTGAAATTCATTAATTATGCAAATTTATGCAAATTTATTCAAAATTGACGAAAAATGCTACTTCTCCTCTATTTCACATCGGATTTTGATTCCGATTGTTTTATCTGATAGGGCTGGGTGGGGGCTTCCAAACTTCTACACAGAATTTTGAAATTCATTATTCATGCAAATTTTTGCAAATTTATTCAAAATGGAGCCTGCTGAAGGTTCATAATGTTTTCATGTTTTATATTTCAGTTGTATACGTGCATTGTTGGTATTCTCTTCTTTTGCATGCAGTAACATTATTATTTTATTCACTAAAGTTTTTCACTGAAGTTTTAAGGTTCAGGCTAGTTAATTTCCACAGATCTGCACCTCCGGCGGGGACATTTATTACGCATTGCGTAATTTACTCATTCACTTGTTTTTGTTGCTTTTAATCTACTATACCTGTACATGTATATTTGAATTGTGATTCCTTTTATTGATGGATGCACCCAACTCTTGACCGCCCCCCCCCCCCCACCCCGCTCTATTAATTAGCTCTCGGTATTTTGGTGTTCCTGTCCGCATTGTACTTGAAACATCCACCTGTTGAGCCTCTAAAATTGCAGGGCAATCCAACCTTTCTAAAAAGCTTGTGTTAGTCTGGGAGCCTGTCCCGAAATAGTCACCCCATTTTACCCATAAGATTTGACCCCGTAAAGTTACTTAGACCATCTAAGTCATTGACAAAAAGGTTGTCAGCCTGACCGTAGACGCCGGGTTAAGCCCCCAGAGCCCCCAAAAGGGACCCCAAAGTCGGGTCGATTTCACCCCGTCTCACCCATGCACCAAACTTTGTCAGTAGGAAGTAGTATGACTGGACATTACAAAGCACAAAAAACTGACAAAAATTTCTGTCGGGATGGGGTGTCAGACGGCCCCTAAAAATTGGGGTAAATTTTTCCCCTTAAAGCCCAGAGACCAAATTTTGTCAGAAGGAAGAGCTATGGATGTACATTCCAAAAACATAAAAACTGACAAAATTGTCCATCGGGAAGGGGGTGTCAGACCCTATGTGCCTATGTGTGAAAGGAGAAAAATAAGAGAAACAGGATGGTGAAAGTTTGAAAGAAATCGGACAAAGAATAGGAAAGTTTTGAATGTTTGAAAAAAGAAATCACTACATCTATGCGAATCTCAAATTGGCATTTTGGTGAATCGATTCTGACGTATTCTCGGTCAACTCTCCCATTTGTTATCGTTAAATTCCGTTTTTCTCCTGAGCGCCTTTTGCCTCGGGGCAGTAGATAGCTGCAGCTTATTGTTATAGGTCCTCCCAAAAGAAAAACTACTGAGTTATACATTTTGAAAAACTGATAATTTAGTCATTTTGCTGTGTTGCTCAGCGAACGGGAAAGTTGACCGCCGCTACATCACAGTCACCGTACTGATACGGCCAATCGCCAATCTGAAATTCACATATGTACATGTATATTGATTGCAACTCTTAAAAAATAATGACTTTCTTATTGCTTGTCCGATTTCTTCACACTTTCACCAATCTGCTTCTCTGATTTTTCTGCTTTCGCAAAGAAAATTATTACGAAGGTTGGATAGCCTTTTAAAGATAAAGTTGAGTTCGGGGGGGGGGGGGGGGGGGGGCGTTTCATCAAGTGTCTTGTCAGTGATTTTTACCGACAAATTTGCTCCCGCCAATCAGATGCAAGGATTTCAGTAGCTTATAACAGTTTTTGCAACTTGTCATTGACAAGCTTCATGAAATTAACAGGGCCCTGGTCATGCGATTATACTGTGAAAGAAACTGAAAGACTGATCATGTCTACATATAATTGGTATATACCGTGTGGTTTTGGAACCATCAATATGTCAAGAAATTGATCCAATCTCGCTGAAAAGCACATATTGCACCGTTCGGCTCGGTATATGGGACTGCACACACATGTGGCATGAATGTTCGGCCCGAACACTTAAGGTATTTCTCCTCAAAATTATTTCGAATATGACGGCATTTGAAGAGCAATCCTTTTCTGGGGACATTTCTACTATGATGTCCTTCCAAACTGACATAAAAGGAATAAGAAAGCTCACAGATTATTTTTCACCTTGAATTCCCAGAACTCAACCTTAAATACAGTGGAACCTCGTAATAAACAACATCGGTGAAACAAATTGTCATGATAATGGATAACAACGTAATTTTGTCAGTCCCACTCCTTGTAATATGTTTCTGAGCCCCGATTATAAGAGGTGTCATGTCAGCATAGCCTACATGTATTACAAGGTAATTCCTTTGTGCTAAGGAGTTCATATATCGAGGTTCCACTATAATCATGTAACCTCGGCCTAATCAAATCAGTGGTAGTAGGCTGCGAAGTTATCAAAATACGTCCACTGCGAAACATAGTTGTAGATCTGTAGACTATATACTTGCTGTTTTGATCCAATACGCAATATCCTTCGAGATGTCAGGCATCTAGCTGGTAATACAGAGAAACTAGAAGACGATGACGCAGATTATCAAATTATGCTCTGAGGAACTGATTAAGAAATCACATTTATTAATAATTATTGTATATTGATTTAAACATTCAAAAGATGAAAAAACAAACAAACAAACAAACAAACAAACCAAACCAAACCAAACCAAACAAAACAAAACCCAAAACACGAAGAATATGAAGAATAAGGCCAGAGTAGATCTGTATCGTTTAATACAGGTCCCTTTGTATAAAACTTCAAATAATTCACATACACAGTCTATGTCGATGTCCCCTTATATGACTTTAATGCCACTAGTTCTAAATGGGCAGTAAAAAGAAAACGCTTTTTGATTACAATAAATGTTCTTGCCCATGGTCAGTTGGTTGGTATTTCAGCTTCAATCAGTTACATGTGCTACGAATCACATAAAAAAACAAACAAAAAAAAAAAAAAAAAAAAAAAAAAACGACCCCCCCAAAAAAAACCCTCGTAAAGCCAACAAAACAGATAGCCCACGAGACCGATACTGTCGGTCTCGTGGATGTCGGTCTCGTGGATGACCTATACTGACAACTTTTAAGAGGGCACGCTAGACCGACATTTTCGTCGGCTGTTGGTCTCATTCCATAAATTTGCAGTCGAGTTTTAGCAGTTGCTTGCATCAGCTTTCATGGTGAATATACTACGTAGTTCGTCGAGATCAGATCATTGTGGCAAAGTTTCGTGAAGGCGAGAATTCGAATGTGCCATCGGGGACAGGATCAAAGTAATCAAGAAGATGGCGAAAACTGATCAGAATGATGTCACCATACTGGTCGATACAGTTTGCCTGGCCCCGATCATCCTCATCATCGAAGCGGTCACTGTTGAATCGTGCTCCTTGTTGTTCGTGGTATATCGTCGATTAAGTTGAGCGTTGTACTGATCTTCCAGTGATCTCACTTAAAGAGATTAAATACTCGTTACTTTTATGTAGGCTTTAAAGCATAATTATGCCCTAGCTATTGTACAACACTATATCACCAAATTTTAAACACATTCAAATTTACACTACCCCCCCCCCCCAAAAAAAAAAAAAAAAAAAAAAAAATCATACACGAAGAACTTCCTTAGTGTTAATAGAACTGTAAAACATTCTACATAAAATAAAAATAAACATCTTCCTCTGGAAGAGTTCTGTCTGTGTTGTATGCAGCGCGTAAAGAGAGTTCACGATCATAACATGTCCTTACAAAGTCAATGACAAATTGGCATTATGATGGGGGACCTAAAGCTACGCACTTTGTTTCCAGTGGCGAAAAGGTCATTCTGTTTAGTGGTTATGCGAATTTCATTTATATATCTTGGTTTTACATATTCTGAAGTTAAATCCCTGAGAAAATTACGACGGACGAATGTCAAGAACATTCATTTTCAAGTACAGTAGATGTCGATGCCCGTGTCAAATTTTGTTCGACAAAATGAAAGGGTCCTACGCACACGTAATACATGAATGCTAATCTTGATTTTTAAGCTGAATGATGTGAATTTCACCCTGATATCCAAATAATGTAGTGATAATATCACCAAAATAAAGGGAAATCACTAATTGTTTTGGGCAAACGTAAATGAAATTCTCGTTGCTCAGTCTCACCAAAAGTTTGGCGCATTGAACGCATTGCGCGTATTTGCGGGATGCGTAGATTTATAGGACCCCTGGCCAAACATGTATTTCCAGATTGCTCCGTCGGCGACAGAGAATTACACCATGTTCGTGATATTTCCTAGTGCTCATCTTGTCTGCACATCTCAGAGAGTAACACATTATCGACGACTGATTCTTTCACAGCTTCTCGACGACCAATTCGCTAAGAGATTCTTGACATCTGATTTGCTCCAAGGAAGTGCATGAACTCAAAAGGTATAGCGTCTCCAAGGTGCTCCGACACATGCTCCAGCGAAAAAAAAGCGCCTCCGGCATCACTAGCTTTCTAGCGATTGAGGGCTTTATGGTTACGACGTTTTGGCCGGTCAAAGGCTGAAGTAAGAAATGAGTTCGAGTGTGATACTGACATTGGAGCAGTTGTCACCGTAGCAGGAATCGTACACCAGTCTCCACCCAAGTACTTGACGCAGATTCTTCTCATTGATGATGGGTTGTATGACACATGCTCCGGCGACAATTGCTCCGCTGTAATTTTTTACATTAACAGAATTCTAAACTTTAACTCTGGACCGAACACTATTCCTAACCCTAACCCTGACTCTAAACCTACCTAGTACCTTTCCTTAAAAGCCTATATTGCAACCCTAACCCTAACACTTTATTATATCACAGAAATAAAGCCCGGAATAATTATTGTCACCATCTGTCGGAGCACCGGATGAAGACAGCAGGTTCTGCTACCTTAGTACCCTGCATGGCTATCCGAGAGCGATCACAGGTTCTTGGAGCAAAGTCTACCAGCTCGGCATGAATGTGTGAAAGAAGACAAAATGTCGCTGCCATTGCCGACGACATCGTGCGCTGCGACCATGCCTCTGCGCGAGAGCACACTGCAGCACTGGTTCCCGACCACGAACGCATTGTTCTCGGGGAAAATTCCATGCCTAAGCTCCGGCATACAGCAAGTGACAGAGAGCGGAAACATCGTTGTTACGCCTCTACGAAGTAAGGTCCAAGGTCCTAGCTCACTTGCCTGCCGTGCACGATCACTGAAACTCGACATCTGATTCGCTCCCAGGACGACGTAAATAGTGGGCGTTTCCACTCAGTACGTGAAGGAAAGCTGCACCTCGATGTCACGAATGATGGCTGTTACCTAGTGTTTGTCTTTACCTGCGCACGATCGAGAGATCTGATTCGCTGTTTGAATGACCACTGAGCTAAATTGAAGGCGGGTCCACTCAATTAGCACGTGACGGGGAGCTGCACGTCGATGTGCCGGCCTGTGGTGGTGTCCTTGATCGAGCACGAGAGATCAACGGCACTCGAGACATCATTCGCTACAAAGGACAATGACGTCAATAATAGTGTGTTCACCCTCCACGTGGAGTTGCACTCGTTATTATGAATGACGACCTCTATGTGTCTTAATTTGTCGCGCTCGAGCACGATCGAGAGACCACCGATTCTCGACATCTAGCTGATTCGTTCCTGGGACAATGTCTGAATGATGTCTGAATAATGTCCACCCAGCACGTGACAGGGAGCTGCATGTTGATGTCACGAATATCGGGCGTCCTTGCCCAACCATGAAAGATCACAGACTGAACAAATTCCTGGGGAGTGAATCAGAGGACCGTGTCAAAGACAGGGAAACGTATGTGTGGACGTACCGATCATGATCATACTCTCAGAAGTCCTAATTGAATCAGAGGTCGAAGCTTGAATACAAGTATTATCTTCCTCATACAAGGAAACACAGGAGAACGTTGTACCTGACACTGACAGAGACATTCAGTTATCCTTCACGTGCTTGCAGGGGACACTGTGGCACTGTACACGACTACCGTTGATGGGCTAGCTGGAGCGAATCAAAGGTAAGTGACCCTTTCCCCTTATTTCTGCGTCTCTCTCTCTCTCCGTTTCTCTCTTACATTCCTGCATTCAAGGACGTACAGTGGCTAGTACGTGAGCTCAACGATCGGCATTTCCCCTTCCCACGTGGCAAGAAAATACGCACTGCATGTCGTTGCTGTTTGCCGGAATACCTGCGAAAGAGAAAGAAAGAAAGAGAGACCATCGGTACATGGACTCTTGATCCTTATTTCAGTGGAAGGCCAGTAGAATCAGAGCACACGCGTTGTCGTGGTCGTGTACGACTGTACGACTGAAGACCTTAGAAGAAAGATAAAGAAAAAGAGGGATCAACGGTATACATAGATTCTTATCTTAAGCTCAATGGAAGGCTAGTAGTCACAGAACACACGTTGTCATGGCCTTGTACGACCAGGGAGGTGGAAGAGAGACCTAAAAATGAGAAGAGGGATGCACGTGACATGGGCAATGAAGGCGCGAGATCCAGAGCATGGCCGGTAGGTTGCTGCACGGCCTACGTGTCATTATCGTGGTGGTAGATGATGATGATCTATTGCAGTTCCCTGGCCTCTCGCATAAACCTTTCTCAAAACTTGGGCTAAGAAGGTCAAAGTATACATGTAAATTCAATATGTACATGGATGACAGGGAAACCTGTGATCGCTGATGACGGTTCTTCTGTTCCTATTTCTTGCGATCTACATAATTTTATTGTCATTATACTTACCATCGACTATGTACAAGACAGAAACATCGGAATTGGAGATTGCGTTTTCTTAAGTCGTTGCCCGACTGGTGTCACCATACAGTACCGACTCGCTTGCAGGGATGCTGATTTTGCTGATAATGATTACATAAAGTCACTGGAAGGAAAAGAGTGTATTATTTCTGTTCCACCCTGGCCAAATGTTTCAGCCAATAGGCCTATACCGGAAGAGATAACCAATTCTCGATCTACCAAAGATAACATCCAGTCATCGTATAAACCTACCAGCTGAGAACAGAGGCATCGGAACGTCGGGCTCGGACAATGCATTGTCCGCCGGACAAAAGATCCCCCCCCCAATGCATTGTCCGAGCCCGACGTTCCGACGCTTCCAGCTGAGAATGAACACCATTTGATGACATACTACCATGATAGGCTAGTCCCTGGCACGACCCCGCCTCGAAGCTTCATCCATCGCGTAAAAAGTGAAGCAATGACAAATCTACGTCCAGACTCACTACGTTTCCGTTGGGACCCTGTTCATCCTGCTAGTTGCCGCTCCTTTCTACATGCTTCCCTGCCAATCATCCGGCCTCCTGTTTGACGAAGGTGTCGACCGGTGGATCATATTCGTCTATGCCGTGTTCCTTCCTTCGTTGTGGCGGAGTTACAGTTTGTTGACTCTCGCACCCGGCCAAAATCTAACAGAGGTAGAACATCTGAAGAAAAAATGTTTGGGTCAATAATATTCATGTGTGTTTTCAATCCGCAACACATTCCGAATGTTTGCTATCCGTCATCACATAACATTCCCCCAAATCCCAATTCAGTAATTTATGTTCTTTTTGACCCCCATGGCGTTTTGTTGTTGTTCTTTGGTATTGTTTTTTGTTTTTTGTTTTTTGTTTTTTGTTGTTTTTTTTCTGCACATACCGGCCCTCTCCTCCACTCTAGCTTGCTCTGGTCTACCCATGGAATCGACAGCAGACAGGACAGGCGATACAGTTCTCAGATGAATATATTAGTAAATGTGCGATTGTACAACATGCATGCTCCGGCAATAATCGCCATGGAACCACATGTATGGTTGTACAACACCCTGTTTCACTAAAATGTAGCCTACGGAAACTTATAAGTGCCAACAGATGACGAGATAAGACGAGAAGACAAGTTAAAATGACGAGAAGACGAGTTGTTGGAACTCGGCAAGTCGGCTTATTCTGGACAAGAAGATAAGAAGACAAGTTGTTGGAACTCGGCAAGACGACTGGTTTGAGACGAGAAGACAAAATGACGAGTCATTTGGGACAAGAAGACGAGTAGACTTGTTATTGGAACTTGGCAAGTCAACTGGTTTGAGACAAGAAGACAAGATGACGAGTTGTTGAAAATCGGCAACTCGACTTGTTTGGGACAAAAATACAAGATGACGAGTTTGGAACTCGGCATGTCGACTTGTTTAGGAAAAGAAGACGAGATGACGAGTCAATAACTTGTCATCTCGTCTTCATGTCCTATACAAGTTGACTTGCCGAGTTCAAACAACTTGTCATGTCGTCTTCTTGTCCCAAACAAGTCGACTTGCCGAATTCCAATCACTCGTCAACTCGTCTTCTTGTCCCGAACAAGTCGACTTGCCGAATTTCAATGACTCGTCACCTTGTCTTCGTATCTCAAACAAGTCGACTTGCCGAGTTCCAATAACTTGCCATCTCGACTACTTGTCCCAAACAAGTCGACTTGCCGAGTTCCAATAACTCGTCATCTCGTCTTCCTGTCCAGAATAAGTTGACTTGCCGAGTTCCAGCAACTCGTCTTATCGTCATTTAACTTGTCTTCTCGTCTTCTTATCACGTCTTCTCGTCATTTAACCCGTCTTCTCGTCTTCTTATCTCTTCATCTGGTTGGCACTTATAAGCTTCCGTAATAATGGATCAAGAAGTGGTACACTGACATTATAATTGCTCCGGGCTTTCTTCCGGCTTTCTTTCGTCAAAGATATATGTTAGGGCAAGGGTTGCAAAATGGGTCTGAGGTTAGGTTTAGGCCAAGTAAGGATTTGGTATAGTGTTTGGTTCAAGGTTGAAGTTAATTCGGTCAGCATAAAGGATACTGACTCGGAACAATTGTCGCTGGAGCAAAAACCCCAAAGCTTATGTCATCATTTAGTTTCACTTACCAACTTTATATTCACTGTCCACATCACTCCTTGCCAGTGCTGTCATCATGGTCAACACACTGCCTCCGAGTTACTAGCAATATCTAATGTCAGATCAAGTTATTAAAAAATGTCTGTCATCACAAATACAAGTAGATTTTTCTTTAAAATTGCCAGAGCATTATCGATAACTACAACTAAAAAACACCCCCCCCCCCAAAAAAAACAACAAAACAAAACAAAACAAAACAAAGAACTCTAGCATTTTCTTTATTTGGTAGATTACATATCGCCTTATAAAAAGGCCCATGTAGGCCCACCTCCCCCTTCTGTCCATATACGATTTGTTTATTTGTCAACCTCACACAGAAAAAAAAAGGAAATAAAAAAGAAGAAAGAAAGAAAAACAAAAATGATATGGAGATATTTATCTGATAAGCAGCTGAAAGAAAAATATTTTTTCATTATGTAGTAATCGGTGGTTTGCCATTGTGCTCCTTTTCCCGCTTGCTTACCTCCTTCCGTCATGGGCTGACATGAAGAGTGTGCATTACTCTTCGACTCGCATCTCATCTAGCACTGTCTAAAGGCAACACAATGGATTCTGATCAGCCAAATAAAACAAACAAACAAAACGAAACAAAACAAAACAAAGAAAAGAAATAAAAACAAAATTAGTTAATTCATTTCCCCTTCTCACATTCATTTCCTCGGTTCGTATCCAAGTCTTTCAATTCATTACACCCCCCCCCCCCCCCGTGTCAATAATTTTTTTTTTCGCCAGCCCTCCAAAAGTCGCTCAGGGGGGGGGGGGGGTTGGATTTTATGGGGTCCAGTTTTCCTCCCTAATTCTCTAAGCAAAAAAAAAAAAAAAAAAAAATCAGTCTATCCTTCCCTTTGTCTTTCTCCATCTCTCTCTCAATCACTGTCTGTCCTTCCCTTTGTCTTTCTCCATCTCTCTCTCCTATCGTCGGTCTCTCTGAGTCTATGTATCCTTTTGATCCTTCCCTTTGTCTTCCTCCATCTCTCTCTCAATCACTGTCTATCCTTCCCTTTGTCTTCCTCCATCTCTCTCTCAATCACTGTCTGTCCTTCCCTTTGTCTTTCTCCATCTCTCTCTCCTATCGTCGGTCTCTCTGAGTCTATGTATCCTTTTGATCCTTCCCTTTGTCTTCCTCCATCTCTCTCTCAATCACTGTCTATCCTTCCCTTTGTCTTTCTCCATCTCTCTCTCAATCACTGTCTGTCCTTCCCTTTGTCTTTCTCCATTTCTCTCTTCTATCGTCGGTCTCTCTAAGTCTATGTATCCTTTTGATCCTTCCCTTTGTCTTCCTCCATCCCCCTCTCATCTGTCTATCCTTCCCTTTGCCTTCCTCCATCTCTCTCAATCCTTTCCATTCTTTCTCCATCTCTCTCTCTCTCTCTGTCTATCCTTTCCATTGTCTTTCTCCATCTCTCTCTCTCCTATCTTCTTTCTCTCAATCTCTTGTCTATTCTTCCATTTGTCTTTCTCCATGTCTCTTCTCATCTGTATCCCTATATATCATTCCGTCTTTCTCCATATCTTGTTTGTCTCTCTATCCTTCCCTCTGTATTTCTCCATCTCTGTCTATCCTTCCCTCTGTATTTCTCCATCTCTCTGTCTATCCTTTCCTTTGTCTTTCTCCATCTCCCTCTCTCTGTCTATCCTTCCCTTTGTATTTCTCTGTCAGTGTCTCTGCCTATCCTTTCCTTTGTCTTTCTCCATCTCTCTCTCTCTCTCTCTCCCATCGTCTGTCTCTCTGTCTATCATTTCCTTTGTCTTTCTCCATCTTTCTCGCCTGTCTTCTGTGTCTCTAAATCTCTATCCTTCCCTTTGTCTTCATCTTTATCCATCTCTCTCTCTCTCACTTATCTTCTGTCTGTCTGTCTTTACCCCTCTCTCTCTCCTATCTGCCTTTGTCACTCTCTCCTCTCTTTTCTCTCCTCTCCCTGTCTTGTTCAATCAGTCTACATAATACAAGTTATAAAAACTATAAGATGAATTTCAGTTTAAAATACCGTACAGAACATAATCTACATAACACCGGTGTCTAATCTATATCAAATCATGGGGTACATAGCTGTTTATAAACAGAATACAATAATATTACTACAATAATGGTATGTGAGAATAATAAGGTTAATGAGGTTTATCATTACATATCATAAATCTTATAATCAAGCTAATAATGTTGAAATAAGTTTCATATCATATGATGTTCATGTACATACATGTGCTCATTTTTCATCAAATACTGCCAAGATTTCAAAATCAAACTTTAGGAAATCTCCAAAAAAAAATTTTTTTGTCAATACAGGGCCCTCTTGCATAAAAAGTTGCGATTAAACGCAACTCAAAAAATTTAACGCAACTCCATTTTCAACCAATCAGGATCTCGTATTTGGGACTTGCGTTTAATTGCAATTTTTTATGCAAGAGGGCCCAGGTAATTTGCAATAGCTACACACATTTCTTTAACTCATGCCTTGATTATCGTCGACTATAAAGATATATTTTAAACATTACATCCATTGAAAACCTTGAAACAAGAAACAAACAAATATTGTTAAAGATGTAGGAGTTGTATACATGTAGATGAAATATGAGTTATATACATCAATTCAACATGAGCTACAAATTTTAGGAGTGCTTTATTCAAGAGTGATGAAACATTTGAAAGACAGCTATCAATATACACTGTATGTATCATTTTCAGTCATTCTTTTAAGCTTAAAATGAAACTGATTTGTAGTGAATTTCAAGTGAAATCATCATTTCTGCCACACATAAAGGTAATGCACTGCATGCTCTATGAAATGAGTGACAATGTGCAATTTCCAGTACATCCATACAATCTGAAGCTCACAGGTAAAGGTCATAGAGCCAATCACATACATTTCTTACTGAATCATTTTTCCTCTCTGAAAATTTTTTACTAAAGACATAATACTTGGGGAAAAAATTCTACTTTTTCAGCATCAACTTTGCAAATAACATAAGGGAATTATAATTTAATAAACTTTGAACAAAATGTGAAAGTAAAATTTAATTTGGAATTAAATTTTGTAACACATTCCTGTGTTGCAGAAAGTTTCTCTCCAGAAAATGGCAAAAGCACATAAATCTGTAGACTGTATGATCTAGGCATCCAATAGATCAACATCATGTCTAAGTGTTATTGTATCTCAATAATTAATTACAGGTTCTATTTCTTCTCAGGGATGCAGTATTCTCACCATTATACAGTGCGTCCCAGAAAAAACGAAACCCTAAAACAAAGGGTCATTGTGACCACTCTATGTGCTCTATGACAATAATTATCTATTTTCCAAAAACTAGAAGTATTATGCTTTTAAATGATACCTTGGTGGCATTCATCTGTACATGCTTTACCGAGCGGCAGCATTTTGAAAATGACGTGTAAAAACTCAGTTGTGCCAGATTTGGGTAAAACAGTGAAAATGTTAGGATCACATGCGAACATGACACAAGGGAAACACAAGCTCTAAGAGATATGATACGTGAAATTCCCTCGTGTGACGACATGCATTCATAAGAAATTCATAAAACACGGGTCAATACCAATTTCCAGTGGTGGCAGGGGTGTACACTCCCAAAATTTCATAAATCAATGAATTTCCCTCAAAAGATGAAAAAGTGCCCCTCCTGTGATAGGAAATATGCCCCTCCTGAGGTGGGAAATTGCCATAATCTTGATATTTTTTTCTGACTTATGTGCCCTTTCAACCTTGTATTTCCTTTTGATGACAATGAAAAGTGCCACTAACATTACTTTTATGAAAAATATCACCTTTCTGTCCGCTTTGTTCTTAAAAGAAATTGCAGTCCTTCAAAATTCAAAAAATTACTTTTCATTTCGATTGCAGGTACCATTTCAATACAAAACATGCCCTTTCTTTACCCCCAAAATCGACAAAATATTGACCATCCATTATTTTATGATGAGGGCATTATCCTTACCCTCGTTATTGAAAGAAACAAATGAAAACAGTCTTCTCGCAGGGTTTTAAAAGTCACGTTACATTTGGGTCATGTTCGCATGTGATCCTAGCGTTTTCACGGTTTTACCCAAATCTGGCACAACTCAGTTTTTACATGTCATTTTCAAAATGCTGCTGCTCTGTAAAGCATGTACGGATGGATGCCATCAAGGTATCATTTAAAAGCATAATACTTTTAATTTATGGAAAATAAATAATTATTGTCATACAGCACATAGTGTGGTCACAATAACCCTTTGTTTTAGGGTTTCGTTTTTTCTGGGACGCACTGTATTACACAATTTATGCTCATTTCAAGCATGGGGGACTTCAAAAAGCAAAATACCAAAGGCAAATCTTTCTTGACAAGGGTAAAAAACATGTAAATGCACTACATGTACATGCAAAACTGCTTTGATAATAATAATAATAATGGGTTCCTGTATAGCGTACATGTATGTCAGACCCGACACTCCTGACGCTACACAATTGTTACCTTGGCTTTAGCACGACTGCTCTCATGGGGCTCTAGCATTTCAAGGAATTAATTCCTGCCAGGTATTAATTTACCTCACCAGGGTGGAGTGTGGCAATTGTAGATTAATGTCTTGCCAAAAGACACTAGTGGGCACAAGAGATTTGAACCCTGTGCCTTGTGGTTCACAGTCCACGGAATTATCCACTAGACCACAACATCTCTACAATGATCCTCCCAACCCATTCCCTATGGGATGTTGCAAGGCCAGATAACTCAATTTGGACCAAGTGTGATCAAAATCCTGCTGAGAACACTGCATGGAAGAATATTCATATTATTTGCAAGTTTTATCTCACAACAAAAAAATTGCACTCATCTCAAATGTAAGAAGATTTTAACAACCCAACTTTGGTTTTGGATTTAATCATTTTCCGCAGTCATTGCAAGAGAGACTATCATTTGCATTTGTATGGCTTTAGACCATATAGATGCACTGGATTATGCACATTATGTTTTCACTCATTTAACCCTTCATACTAAGTTGGAGTGAGTAGAAGTAGACAATTTAGAGAAACAGGTAAGTGAACGTTTTAGATAAATTGGGCAAAGCATGTACATTTGATAGTTCATATAACTAAAAATGTAGAGAACCTCTACTTGGAGTGAATGAACTCCATATACACGTATGATGCGCCGCATCATGCATGGAGTACTTCTCCTTTTGTGTTTAAAAATTGCAAACAATATTCCTTTTCCCAATTTTTATAATGTAGCACAATAATTTAAGGGAGGACATTACCCAGAATATATCAGAAAATTTGTCTATTCCATCTTGAAAAATAAAAAAGGATATTGTGAATATGGTAATGGTGCACAAATTTTGTAGAAGTGAAATCACACATTATGGGCAATTTGCCAATTGGGGGTTCTTTGTACCAGTAGTGATTTCACTGAAAGATTGTCATAACTTTCATATTCTTATCTGTTTCATCACAAACTTTCACTAATATTTTTCTCTAACTTTTCTGCTTCCACTCTAGCCAACTTTGTATGGATCTTGCAATGACTCAAACCATGTCTCTATTTGAAAACAAGTCTGGGTTGTTAAAATCACCCTGATTTCATAAATCAGAATCTAAAGTGATAAGAATTACAGCAATACATAAAAGTTTGGTGAGCTATTTTGATCATCTGAAAGTGTTTACAAGAAAACATTACACTTATATTTGACTCCTATGACCTTTACCATCACAGTGCATTACCTTTTTTATATGTCACATGTTAGACAAACTCTGTGCACGTGTGTAACTGGATTTTCACAGACATATCAATCTGATACAATTATTTACTCCTGGGGACCAACCCTTAAAGTCACCATCCCAAAGATGTGATTCAGTTTTGAACCAGGCAACTGTCTAATTGTAAGTCAAATTGTAGGATCACTGAATATATTTTCAATGATGGGGGGGGGGGGGGGGGGGGGGGGAGCCTGAGAGCTACTTGAATTTGAATTTTGTATTTACAGCACTTTTCAATTTTATTCTAATTCTATTCTTTTTGTAAATCTTTTTGTTTTTTTAATTACAAAGAACAAACATTCAAGCATGACACAGTTTTTCATCTCAACTACATTTCTATTGAAACAGATAATAATTACACACAATGATATACTTACAAATCTCTGAAGTTTGAGTGGCAATAAGAGGAATATTATAAAATATCCCAGGGATGAAGTTTGCCAGCTAAGATGTTAAGCAGAGTTTGGTTGTTTAACTCAATGTAAAGGAATGAAGATGATGGGTCTGGTTTAACCCTTATTGCACTGGACAACATACTTCACTCTACTTTCCTAACCTCCATATTTCATGACTTCTCTTTCTCTTGAGGCTTGCACATGGAGCCTGAAAAAGTACAACTCTCAAAGCAATAGCATTTAGACAGATGTTTTATTTCTTTTTTTATTTTTTTATTTTTTTCTTGTTTTTAAATTTTTTTTTTTCCTTGTTTTTAAATTTTTTTTTCCTTTTTTGTTTTTGTTATTTTTCCTATTTTACTGGCTAAATGCTAAACCTGATTTATCATGAACTTTTTGAGGAAGAGTCCTATCAGATTCCCCTTCGTCAGATGCAGATCAAAATTGTCCAGTTCAATAAGGGTTATTCACCACTAATTGAGAGTGGAATTTCTAATTTAAAAAAAAAATAGAAATCAGGGTTCATTGACAAAACTGCCTTTGCTGTGGAGGTTATTGTAATCTTCAACTGGAATATATCTCATCAGGGTTCATCATATGAAGAAAACTAATATCAAATCCAGATTCTTTGTTGTCGAAAGAGAGTAGCCAGTATTGAGGATAGTACTTCTCCAATTGACCAATATATCGATGGGCATCAATTAGACTTGAGTTAACCCTTAACTCTGATACATGCATCTTGTTTATGTATGCATAGGAGGATGAGTATTTGGAGATTTGTTTTTGAAAGTCTTAACATGGTACCATATCAAGGATGGGAACCCTAAGAATATTAAATTGAAGGGAACTAAAAATCATCAACAGTGATGACTTTTAACATACATCCATACACAGGTGATGATGCTGATAACAATACCTAAACAGGAACATGACAAGACAAGCAAAGTCATGCATGTCAATGTTTAATAAGTGTTCATCAATATGATATAATCTATCATACAACTCACTCCTAGATCCTAATCAAATGATTGGTTAAACACAGTCACATGTTACATTTTTTGAGACTATCACACGTTTTTTTATTATAAGCATGCAATAGTTTCCAGTACTATCCAACGATTTTTAAGGATGCGAGCAAGGTAGTGCGCATGGTAGTAAGTGCGCTTTAAGTGTGTGGGGGCTAATACTTGCGCAGCAGTGCACTTGTACGCTTATAGAGGTAAGTGCGCTTACACTATGTGCACGCTTTGGCTCAAGTAAGTCCACTATACTTGAGATTTATTTGCCATCGATGACATTGACCAATCTTGAAATGACTCTTTTTTATCAAATAACAATGATCTAGGAGTTTGGTTGGATAAAAAATTGATGCAAGTCTTCATTTGTTCATTATACAATCTATCTGCTCTTGTTGAGGCTGTGAGCATCTATCGTACAAAGCCATTAGGCTTCATTAAATACAATATATACACACAGCCTCGACTCGAGTGCAGATAGATCGTATAATAAAGTCATGAGAATATAAGAATCTAGATTAAATCTAATGCAATAGCAATGTGTCCGTTATGTGTGTATGTTTGATAGAATAACTAAGGATACAAGTCCATACCATAGTGATGTATGACTAAATATGTGTAAATGTCTAATAATATGTAGTTATGTACCCTAACATGCAAACTGTACTTTATTATGGTCAGTTATCCTTCAGGTCTAGTATAATGTAAGCGTTCTGATCTTTGTAGACTTTCTATTTGTTATATCATCTTATGTATTGTTTTTAACTAATGTGGAATAAAAGGAACTTATTAAAATTTAAACTTATGCTGCAGATCAATTTAATAACTATTATTTGTGTGGCCAGGTCTCTGATTTAGTATTCACAATGAGGAGTTTAGTAAAAAAAAAAAAAATTCCATCAAAATTAGTGATTCCTTTATGAAGTTAAATTTAACAGAGACCGCGACGCGAACGCAACTGCTGTGGTCTCCACAGATTTTTCAGAAGAAAAAACCTGGAGAGGCCGGTAAACTACTCGCTAGTTTCGCGAACAGACATACAAATGTAGCTGTTCAGCACTGTTGATAAATTGGCTTGCGAAACCATGGTCTCGTTTCTTCAAACTACTTTACTTGATCTCTGGGACATCAGATGTCTGTGAAACAATCTTCAAGTAGATGGTATTGTCTCGAACGAATCCTGACTTTGGATCTTCAATCATCTGGATCTTAGCAAACAGAGGACACCCTGCTCCGATGTTCTTCTCCGTGGTTGGTTTCTTGAATGAAGAGCTTGCAGGATCTGGCCTGAAGGCTTCTACGATACTCTTGTTAATAGGATCATCTTGGTTGACTAACTGGAAAGTGATCCTCTCCTTGAATGGCCAGGGCAACACTGCATCATGAGGACCTTTCATGATTGTTAGGAACAGTGAGATGTGAGTACCCTTCCCAACACCATCTCCCATGAGGAAAACTCGTCCACAAAGCTTGTAGCCGTACTGACTGGTGAAGAAAGGGGGCGAATAGATGGATTTGATGTTGGTATTCATGGCATCCCTCTTCTTCTCATTGTAATTTGCAATCTTCCAGACGAAGACTCCGCTGTACGAGGTCTCCAATGATATCAATCTTTCATCTATTTTCTGTCCGTATTGACGAAGAGACGTAACAGATCGCTCAAGCTCTTGGCATTTTTTCTGAAGTTTGTCATGGACTCCAGGATCTGTAGAATTGGGTGAAAGCTTCATCTTGTCCAACCTACTATGAACTGCCATTACATCTTTGTTGAAGGTAGCCAAAACCCCTTGAAACAATTCCTGTTTATCATGAATTGCAGCAAAAGCTTTGGGCATATTCATCAAATCATCTACATTCTTCAAGAGAACCCCAATATCCCTCTTTACGTTTTGCATTTCTTTCTCCCCCTTCCGAATCTCATGTTGTATTTTCTTCATGAATTCTTTATCACTGACTCCTCCATGGAACTCCTTTTCATCAAAGGACTCAGGTTCATCTTTGGAACTCATGAAGAAGCCATTCGAAGCTCCTGCTGCAGCTGATGCTCCTGGGCTGAGGATAGCCGATGTCAATGGTGTGTCCAAGGACTGCCCATCTGGTTCATCATCAGGACTAGACCTTCCACTGCTTCCACTCTGTCTTGTTCTAACATCTTTGTTCTCATCCGATCTACTCTCACATTGGTTACTATCCATACACATTGGTTCACTAGGACAGTCAGGCTCGCTCGTCTGATTTGCTGCATACTCGTCATTTTCAAGTGTGATTGGTACTTTAGGATCAAGGGCACTGAACACTACTACTAACCTCTCAATGAGATCTCTTACGGATGACTTATCACTTCTCAGGACAAGCCCACAGGTCCAGTCCCATGATTCCTATAATAATCCAAAGAAATATAGAAAAAGCATTGAAAATTCAGTAATCACAAAGTACTGTCTAAGCTTCTTTCATAAGGCCTGTGGGTACAGCATAAATCAGAATGATCATCTCATTACTATGTGTGGTGTTATAGGGTACCAATCACCAAAAATAATTTTGCTCTGTATGTTAAAGGTTTCATGTCGTTATACTATATTCAAAATATGGGCTTCAAATATTAATTCTATAAAGAGATATTGTAATTTTAATTCCACTCTCTATAAGCGTAAAAACGACTCGTGAGTAGACTACTCGATGCACCCGTACACGCTCGCCAAGATAAAGGCTCGCGTGGAACCAAATTCGGAGTTCGGTTCCGCGCCAGCATTTTCATGTTATCCTTTATTTCCTTCATACTCATTAACTGCTGACCTACAGAATACCAGACAAAGTTCTTTAAGGTTGATTTTATACTTTTTAGCTGTACACAAATTATTTTTTCAGGTGATTGGTACACTTTAATAGCATTTTGGTATTGACAAACCACAGAGAAAACAGCTCACATTTTAAAGTGTATACCAATCACCAAAAAATATATTGCTCTGTATGTTAGGGGTTCTATGTCACAATACCTATATAAGCTTGTAATATTACTTCTATAAAATATATTACAAGATTAAATACATTCTCAATAAACATTATAGCGATTTGTGACTAGACTAGTCAACACACCCACATGCACTCACATAGAATTGGCCTGCAAAGCAAAGAGTTTGGTTCCGTGCGGGCCCTATTTATAGACGGTTTTATGAAATACTTAATTTTCTTCAAGCTTCATGACTCCTTAACCGTTAACCTATAGAATGCCTGGTAAATTTTTCTAGGTTGATTTTATACTTCCTAGCTGTACACAAATTATTTTTTCATGTGACTGGTCCCCTTTATGTGCTGTTTCCCAAGATGTCAGGACTTTGAAGAAGCAAGTTTGTTTGTGTTAATTCACAAGAAGTGTGTACATCTTATTTTGGCAGTACCCAGTCTTTATAAAAGACTTAGAGATTGGTCTGAATCCTAAGCAATTCCCAATCAATCGCAGGATTTGCCATCAATTCAGATCCATGAAAACTAAATAAGGTGGGGTTAGATTCCTCAGAGAGAAAATCTAAGGAAGAAAACCAACAACCAAGGTCTAAAGCTTTCACTGTGGAGGTCTAAACTTGGACTTGGACTTATTAGACTTTAAAAAATTGTATGTAGGTCTAGGATGCATGTGGGTAACACAGAACTGAAGGTTCAAGTACTATCCGACATCTTACCCAAGAACACTGGGGCATTGACTTAAATTTATTGCATCTATATGAAAGTTGAATATAGAAATTAAACTAATTGAACTGAATATCCAGAAATTTAAAAGAAATCCATTAAGTTTTAATTCATTCAACAACATCCTATCATCCATAAAAAAAGTAACAACATCCTATCATCCATAAAAAACTATGCCTACTCAGCCAAATGGTTCATTTTCAACTAATTCTATGCAGGATATTTTTTTTTCTATACAGCAACCAAACTATATCACCGAAAGAAAAAAAAAAAAATATAGAAAACAATATTCCCTCATGTAATAAGATGATAGGACTGTTCTTCCAGTGTGATGTTGTTTCCTGTAACGTTTCCCTGAAAATAAATCCCACAATAGCTCTGTGGTTGAAGCAGTGTTGTTCAATGACTCTTCCTGGTTGGTTAGCTGATTTTGAGTGAAAATGAAAAGGAAGTATGTTTCATGGTTTCACATTATTGTGTATCCTGTTTATTGCTTGATTTATTAATAGCAAACCACTATGATCCGTCAGCTTCGTGTAAAACATGGAGTATTCATATGATTCATATTTGTGTTTTCATATGCACAATGTGTGTGTACCTGTAACATCACTCTCATGATATACATCTTTGTACAAGATCTCACTATTTGTACATACTACATACATTAACGAGTAGACAAGGACATTTAGAGGTTTGAGATTATTGTTCAGGCCATACGACTAGTTTACTGGCACAAACACTTTTTTCCTGTTATTACAAGTAATACAGGGTCAAGTCTAAAATTTAATTGTTCATTAGTTATCTTGTTTGATGTTTTTGTTGTATGTTGTTAATATGGTTTTTAAAAAAATGTTTGAATGTTAACCTGAGACACAAATACTACCATTTTGTTTTAGGCTTGGCTCAAGTAAACACAGATTTAGTCAATTGTGGGTCTGCATGGGCATAGATACTAGCTGTGACTTGCTAGTTACTAGCATTATAACAAATGTACATAGTCTGTATAGTTGCATACATCAACTACATGTCGTCACGTACACCTTTGAGAATTGATTTGTTGATAGGTTGACTTGACTTGTATAGCATCTTTCAACCCAGCGATATCCATATGATTGCTTTCTCTCTTCCACCTCCCTGGAACAACCGTAATTCATAATAGGCTACTTCAAAGAATGAAAAAACAAACAACAACCAACCCCCCCCCCCCCCAAAAAAAAAAAAAAAACAACAAAAAACACAACAACAAACCAATGGGAACAAATTTATCCAGTACTAAGGTATTGTAAATGGAGACTACGAGAACGGAAACATAAATTACCAGAGACATGTTCGCCACTTCTCTTGTGGCACCATGCCAACAAACAACCACCCCCGGGGGGGGGGGGGGGGGGGGGGGGGGCCCAAAACCTACATGTACATGTGTACATGTATGCAGCTCTTCCATCTCAATGGTGTATGTACATGTACAGACTACATAGTAGAATGTGTGTTGAGACAGACATGCAGAGGAGCTTTTATCACCATGAAAGTTTCAATGGCATTTTAAAGTGCACACACACACACACACACACACACACACTGAGTCATATGTATCACCCATACAGGGACTGCATCCAACATAACCCTTGTACAAGAATAGACATAAATCAATGTAGCTTGAAGCCTACTGCACTCCACCAGCTAGAGGCTTGACTTGGAATTATGAGACAATTTCTGATTATTTGTTGCACTGAATGCATTACAGGCATTATTGCGATTAACCTACTGAAGACTAAGCTCTAGATAGCTAGCTTGGTATGCAACCCACTGGAAATGCATATGATCATGGAAATGAAACTGCAGAAGGTTAAAAATAGGTCCACATCGTCGTGGCCTTTTCACCCTGTATTCTGTATTCTGTATTACTGAAGACTAAGCTCTAGATAGCTTGGTATGCAACCCACTGGAAATGCATATGATCATGGAAATGAAACTGCAGAAGGTTAAAAATAGGTCCACATCGTCTTGGCCTTTTCACCCTGTATTCTGTATTCTGTATTACTGAAGACTAAGCTCTAGATAGCTTGGTATGCAACCCACTGGAAATGCATATGATCATGAAAATGAAACTGCAGAAAGTTAAAAATAGGTGCACATCGTCTTGGCCTTTTCACCCTGTATTCTGGTTAAGAGATACATGTACTCCCACTATTAAGCAGATATCATATGTCATCCTCTTGAACCCATGATATATTTTCTTTCGATTTCAGTCTGTTTATACTCTGTTTACACAAGATAAACGAACACTCTGAGTTTGTTTGTCTTCATCCATATTTGATAAATATGGATGAAAAGCCAACATGTAATAACATGCACTAAATTATGCATTTCAGTAAACATCACAAGACAGACTTCACTCACACATCTCAATCTTTATTCATGTGTTTGTATTTCTCGAAATACTTGTGCAAATAGCTGCAAGCTACATGTAAGTCATGCTCTGTAGGTTGATCATCATATATATCAGTTATTTGATTGAATTCATTATGAAACTTTCCAAAAAGTTTGAAATCTAAACTGAAAGAGCTCATGCATGACTTAATTATGAGCACTTTATCCCCTTTGTCCATGGATTGCTTGGTTCCAGAATGTAGGAGTGCTCATTTTGTACAATATTTGTTCTCCTTTCAGCTTCATAGGTCTTTTCAGTTTTACAACTGAAGTATGAAACAGATATTATCATAAATGTGCTTGTGGCAATGATAGATAGGGTACAATCGATTGCGTGCAACCAGTCTGAACCAGTACATATAACAATGGACTATGAACAACCATCATAATGATTCACAGTCTGCTATCACAGACCTTAAAATTTTGAATAAAAGAAGGTAACAAAAAAAAAAAAAAAAAAAAAAAAAGGGGGTACAGGGGGAAAAAACAAAAAACAAAAAACAAGGGGAAGAAATCTGAATATGTGACGTTTGGTCATACTGAATTTCCCACATGTATCCAAGAAGAATTGCAATCAATAGATTCTACACAATGAAATTTAGGTATAAGGCTCTATGTTTTGAAGACTACTCCTTTCATATCTGCAAACAAACACTTCATTATGATGGCTGTGGAGATTATTCTAAAAAATGCCACCCACGTACGTGTAGCCCATTTTCTGTGTATATGCTATTGTCCATGAAACAGGAGGATGAATTTATGATTACTTCAGCATAGCAAGCTGTGGTAGATGGCCTATTGTGCTTAGTGCATTTCTCTATTGTGTGAGCCCTGTGCATCATCCTCCTACGTATCCAAATCGCATAAGTCAGAATGTAATATTTCATGGTGTAACAATATAAATACATGTGGTATGTAACTAAATCACTCCCCACATACCTACAAGGACATGGAGATTAATTGGGAAATGTGAAACAGCCACACATACATGAATGACATATGCCCAAGTTGCTTACTAAAATTCAATTAATGTCAGTATCTAAGTGTAAACTGAATAATGACATCCATGTTTATTGATACAAAAAATCCCAGGATATTTTGTGTCACTACAGGTTCACTGAAATTCTACCCAGGAATGAGAAGTCTGTTTGGATCTTGCATAAATACTTCTTGGGGGGGGGGGGGGGGGGGAACAGTTTGAAAGAAAAGAGAAAAATAAATCAGGAAGTTACTTTCACTTCCCATTCTGGAGAATAACCTGAGGCATTTCTACATCAACGTTGTCAACTTTGCTTGGCTCATGTCCCAAAACATTTTGCTTTCGATTTACCAATCATTTTGTCTTGCCCTACTTCTCAAACTCTTCAGGAGTGCACAGGATATTTGAACATCATAAAAGCAATGATAGTCAATTCACAAAGAGCAATAATTGTTTTGTTTTGTTTTGTTTTTGTTTTGTGTTTTGTTTTGTTTGGCTTCCAAGGCAGCTCCGATCCACCACAGGATATTGAAAGATTTTGATGTGAAGTATCATTAATTATGCAATTGTTGAAAAGAAAATTGTTGCATGATAAACTTCGGCCAGGTATTGCATAAGGCATCAAACATGCCAGCATCCACAATTTGTTAAAATCATTTCAGAACATACCAAGCAAGGAAAAGGACCTGGCGTACGTGTGCTTGCATCATTACGTTTTTTAAATGTGTCTTAATCAAACTGTTTACATCTGAGAACCAAACAACATTTAACATCATCATCTGAACGTGACTCATGTTTTGAAACAGGGTCCATCAGCATCGGTTCAAAGGCAAAAACAGAGCTGACCACTAAACAAACTCACATCATCATGTGCATGAAACCCCCTGCACCTGTAACACTAATACTCTCTGCAACCTAATGAGTGCAGGACTAATATCATGGAGTCTCATACACAAATTACTGTAGTGGTGCAACATGTATCATCAATATCAACACACCAGAAAAATATATATGCCTAAAAGGTAAAGAGTAATTTCATATGACCAGTAATAACACATTTCAGAAGTGTGTCTCGTGTCATTCCAGCCAGCACACTAGGTAACAACTGTTCAGTATTATTGCCTATTGTTGATTTTGTGGTTAGCCTACCTGTTTTGATATATCATGATGCCTGTGAAACAATTCTAATTCCTCCAATTTTCAACTATCTGGTATTGAGGCATACCAAAACTCAGATAATCTGTTAATCCTACAACATTCACAGCATCAACCTACAATTTTCATAGTGCTTGGAATGTTTTGGTTTCCATTTGAATACATTGTGCTACATGGATGTTGTAACCATATTGGATGCTACAAATGGATCTTGTCATGACATGGTGATGTGAGTTTTGGAAACATGAATTTCAAAATTTGGTGAGTGAAATAAATACTGTATTCCGCTTTTTATTACCACTCCTAATACTAAGAATGGTTGACTAAGAATGGCCTGATTTTACATTATCATGCAAATTTGTAACACAATGAATAATCCTGTACACTGATTATTATAAAAGGAAAGAAACATCTGGGTTGGTGGTCTACTAATTCCGTTAAACTCAATGCTCAGTCTAAAGTCAGGTTTAATAAAACACAAACTTAGACCTCCTTCTAACTTCCTTTGTTAAAACTTGACTTTAGATCAAAGGACGGGTTTAAATCATAGCAGAATATGGGCCTTTATGGATTATGTTACACAAAGTACCTGGATTTTTTATGCATCCTACTCTCCTTACCTGAATATCCTGTACGTGTAGTTCATGTTACCTTTCCTGAAGGTTTACATCTCCACAGTGCATAATATAATGCAAATTCCTCATGTGCTAGAGTCGGCAGGGTCAGTTATTTTTCCACAGGGTTTGAAGCTTGCTCTCATGTTGTATTAGACAAGGCTCCACACTAACTTTTTTTCACAGGGGTTCTGTTTTGAATTTTAAAGGGGCTGTATGCATGTACCCTTGTCTAAATGTCAAAATTTGGGGGTACAGAGTTAAATTTTTTTTTTTTTTTTAGGAGGAGGGGGCATGTACACTGGACATGTGTTAGTGTAAAGCCCTGTTTTAGGCCTATATTTTAAATTCTTACCCTCATACTTAGGTGAACAATCTCTGCATGGTTAAGTCTTGCTTTCATGATGAGTATCATGGGACACCACTCGTCTGTACGGTGGACATCCAGGGCTCTCTTCTCCGGCAGCCATTTTCCACATCCCAATACCTTGCACTGAATGCGCACTCCTCCTCCACAATTCTTTTCATGGTTCTAACAGAAATAAAAATAAAGAAAGGCTTACATTACATCATAAAGAAATACATGTCTATTCTTCATTATCTGCAAGCATATGACTAATTAATAAAGATTATAAAATATGACCATCTAGTAAAAACATGGTTTAATGACATTTAAATGTCATACAGAACTGAACAACAAATTCCTACATTCACAGACACGAATAATGATGAAATTAATACTATTATTATTTGTATGAAGGGTTTTCAGGCGACTAGAAAAATTAGCGTATCTCATGGTTTGCGCATGAGTTTCCGGATGACCGTGCAATTTTAAAACAATATCTCATGGTTTGTGTAAAATTACCCGGATGACGGTGCAATATATCTCCATATCTCATGGTTTGGGGTGCGCGGGACGCGTAAAAAAGTGAATACGTGCTTAAATACGCAAAGGTTAAGACAATGGATGTATGCGCGCCGCTCTTGCAAGATGCTTGGGTAAGGACAAAAATGTTTTTCTACCTGTGTTTTATGTCGCAGTCAATACAAAAACATAAGGACATGTAATGGTGAAAATTGAGGAACTAGGTATCATACAATTAATAATAATAATATTGAATGGCTTTTCTTTCGTGGGACACAAGGATATATCGTACTCGCTTTGAAAATATTTCACTCGTCGTGCCGACTCGTGAAATATGCTCATAGCTCGTGCGATATATGCTTGTATCCCATTCAAGGCCATTCAATATTATATAAATATACCGGGAAATCTGCCAAGAAATCGACGAAATATTTTTCATCTATGTAAACCAGAAATAAAAAACCCATACATGATGTAACAAAGTATTCGATTCATGAGGACAGCTCTTATAAAGAGTTCAACTTATTGGACTAACATTGAAGTTCAAAGTTTTTGGTCATTTTGTGGCTCATATGCTACCAAATATGATGGAATAGTAACTAATATTAATATACTAGTATATATACATATTTCTTCTGACCCATGCTCCAGTAAAGCTATCGACTGAATACAATCATCAGGTATACTAAATTCTTTAATGTAGTCAATATATACACTGTATATTGGACTTGCCATGTATAGAAAGCTGATATTTGTCCAACTACATGTATGTAACTAAAGTAATGAGTACTGTAGTCATATAGATACACTAAGTAATTACTTAGCACCGGAAAATCTGCCTCACAGTTCTTTGTAGATATTGAGTATACACATAAAATTTTTAAAAGAAAGAGACCATTCTAAAAGAACATTTTTTTCCCTCAACTTTGATAATCACAGAAGTTTTGTATTCACTGTATGATGTGAAAACAATTTTGTTCCCTATTAAATGAATCATGACTGCATAACATTTTTCTTTGGTCCCTTGATATTGAATAATAACAGCAGATTACAACAAAGACACAACAGGTACCCAGTCATTGTAGAATCTGGGGAAAAAAATTGACGCATATTGACCAATAAGAAAGCGATCACAAACGAGGCATGACAGATCTACAAGTTCACGCGTTCTGCATATGCTCTAACCATGTAACTAAATGGCGGGAAAACGTGCCTGCTCTAAATACCTACATGTATATTTTTGATATGGATTGGAAATTCTGGAATGTCCTTTGTTCACAGTTCACACTTTTGTGGTTTTTACTAACAGGCATCAAATAGAGATACAGATACAGAATGTAAGTAACCTTCATATCTGTTATATGTACTTATTATTTCAGAAGGTATAGGTGAGTTATCTGAATAACAACACTCATCAAGTGTGCGAATGTCAACTGCATGCCCTACAGAAAATTATAACTTGCATACATGTACTTAAGAAGGGAATATAATCATACAGCTATTTTATACATAACATATATTTAAGATAAATTGTTATGTATGGAGACTTCCTTCAATTTGAGCCGAGAATAATGACTAGTGCATCCACACAGTTAAATCTTATGCTGTACTGATCATTTATTGATCATGTTATTAATCCTAGTATGAGAGTAAAAATCTAAACATTCATGAGCCTTTCCTACAGAATGATACATTCCTATACAGTGTAAAATCCTCTAGCTATGACTATAGTTGTCAGGAGTCCATGGATTTCGACAATTCCATAACCCTGTGTACTGTATCTATTGAAAAATTCAATGTTAATAGCTCTGGTAAAAAAAAAAAGGATTTTCCTACCCAAAAATCTGTTCTAATTCTGTCATAAAGTAATATAGACGTAAAAAGCCAACCAACTAAAGAACAAATAGTTTTGGAGGTCCTATTCAAGGCAATTTCTATTGGCCTACATCATCATGTTATCATCAACATCAACATAGTGATATTAATAATATATCTCTACCACTACCTCTACTACTACTACTACTACTACTACTACTACTACTACTACTAAAATTAATAACAAACTAGAAATTTAATTCGTCACTGAAGATGAATTAGGTGGTCTGTCACTGTGGCAATTTGCTTTGTCAGGTGTGATAATATTTCTGCAAGATTATAATCATAATGTTGACGACAATGATGATAAGATGGTCATATAAGTGATGACAATGATGATAATGATATATTGATAATGATGATCATAATGACAATAATGATGACAATAACCATGATAACCTAAGTGGCATAGCGCCCCTTCAGGTTCAATTTTATGGGTGATTTTTCGAAAAGTGCTTGAAATGGCATGAAACATCTGCAAAATGAATTTGGGAGTATTTGGATCATTTCTAAATTTTGCGCGCCCACAGACGCGCGGACGTACGCGTACGCGCGCGTTTAACGAAATGACCTTGACTGGAATGACAGTGACCTTAACCATGACAAATATGAAAGAGAAATGACATTTCGTTATGAACATATGACCATAAGTTGATTTTCACAAAATGGCGCCTGGCTGACGTCACAATAACCTGATGACCTTGAAAAAGATGTGGGAACTTGACCTTATTAGGACTGATGACTGACGAAAATATGAAGAAAATTGACTGAGTCGATTTGGAGAAATCGGGATAACGAACTGGACGATTTGATATTGCAGGACATGTGGAAGATTATCCCCTTAGCTTTAATACACGACAGGGAATCAGATTCTACACAAACTACTGCACACTACTTTCAATAGACATAACACGCAAAATTAGGCAGTTTATTACATTGTTTGTGATGGTATATGTTATGATAGTCGAAGAAGATGGTAGAATGAAAGGCAAAAAAAAAAAAAAAAAAAAAAAAAAAAAATGGACCCACCGGGAATCGAACCGGGGTCGCCGGAATGGGAGGCAAGTGCTTTACCAATGGACCAAAATATTTAATTAATAATAATTAATAATTAATTAATAATAAAAATTATTAATAATTTACAATATTTATATAGTGCTTATCACAAAAAATGTCTCTAAGCGCTTAAGAAAAGGAAAGAGGAGAAAGAAAGAAACAGTTTCAGACATACAAAAATATATTAGTTAAAGGTTGAGAGAGCTGCATATATGCTAAGGCATACAACTATTTGATGAACAGATAAGTTTTTAACAGGGATTTGAATCTTTCCTTTGAGTCTGCTTGTTTTATGCATTGAGGTAGATTGTTCCAGAGCTGAGGGGATGCTGAATAAAAAGATCGAGAACTCTATTTCCAATAGAGATAACACGTAGACGAAAAACGGGATTCTCAAATGACATTTTGTAGTTAAAAAATGGGCATGATCCTGACATCTGATCAAAAATTGGAGGGCATACTGATGAAAGCTTATAGTGTCAGCTATAACATACCAAAATTTGGAAGAAAATTGAGCAGAAATAACAGAGATACTGCTCAAGGAAGACGAGAATGTAGAATCAAGATTTGAGAAAAAGTCATCTCTCATAGAGAATACACGCAAAATGTGAAAAATTGACATGCCTCCTTTAATCGCAAAAATACACCGTAATCCCTTTGTCAAAATGAAAAATGGTGGTGACTGATCTTGTAGAGAATTGTCTCAGCTACAACATATCGAAAATTGGATGAAAATTGACCAACTATGAGTGAAATATTGTCAAATGAATACAAAATTTATGACATCATTTTTTCAAAATCGAATTTTTGAGTTCATATGCAAATGTGACGACGTTCCGATCAATTGACCCCCAAATTTTTTTTATGAATTACAATCTGCAACTCATAGGCTTTCAGAAAATGTAAAAAAAATGGGGGGCCTCCAGGCTTTCTGACGAGCTATGGCGCATTCTAGATAGGCATGTTTTTACCACTTTTTACATTATATTCCCCATTGACGCGCGCACGAATTTTAAAGTTTGACGCGCGCGTGCGCCATTATGGAAAGTCGAGAATGACTGTAAATAGTTGGAAATTGTCAAGAATAGTGTCAGGAATACAAACCATGCAAAAAAACGGAGTTTTTACGTTCTGTACGCGCTGCGCACGCGCATAACGCGCACGCGGACACGCACGGACGGAAAATTTTGATATGCTTAAAATGTCCTGAACCGTACTCTAATTTGATTAAAAAGTGATTTTGAGCATTTTTAAATTTTGACATGCGCGTACGTGCGCGTCATGACGTGCGCGCGGATTTTGCTGACATGATACATTGACCCTTGACCTGAAGTTTATGTGTGTTAAATATGGTTCATTTTTGATGACTCGTTATGAAGATATGATCGAAAATGTGATTTCACAAAATGGCGCCTGGATGATGTCACGATGACCTGATGACCATGAAAAAATTTCTGGCACTTGCCCGTAATAGCCCTGATAACTGCCTGAAATTTGATGAAAATTGAAACAGCCGAATTTGAGTAATCACGCTCACAAGAAAGTGGTGGAAAAATAAAAATAAATAATAAAGAAATAAATAAATAATGAAAGAAAATTCTGACAAAATTAAGAGGTGATCTGTCTACGACAAACCACCTAAATACCAATATCATTATTTTTATATGTTTGTCAGCATATGCAAGGACATTTCAGCATATGCAAGGACATTTCAGCATTTATCCTTATCTATATGTACATTGTACATCTACTTCAAATATTTTTGTTGATTCAACTAGAAATATATTTAGTATATTCCCTCCCATCAATAAGTGTTCATTTATGTTATTAGTGTACATGACCTACATGAACCTCACATGAAAATTTTCATTGCTCGACTATGTGTGACAAGATCACACAGTCATGAGCACAAACGATACAGTTTTCCCGCTCAAATGGAAATGTGCCTGGGAGCAAGATAGGGCTGCAGAAAAAACATCCAATCAGATCACGACACAGAATGACAATGACATTAATTGCTTGTAACCTTTGATACCGGCTCATATGGCGGGAAGTCGCAACGAATGAAAACGTGGCGGAATTTTTTTTTCCTTCTCATACTGGGAATAATACTGGTATTATTGTATAAATTATAGATAGTAGTTCTAACTCTACATGAAATACAAGATTTCAGTGAAGGTAAGTGGCCATTGAAGGTGTCAATAATGATATTAAGGCTTGCAAAAACATGTGAGTTATCTGCATCTCTACATTGTATGCACTGTACAGTGGTCTACATGTCGTCGTAATATTGTGCATGTACATGTTGCTTTTTCAATGTCAATTGTACAAAGACAGTGATGCACTGAAATAAGCACGTATATTATAAAATTACAGTTTTGAATTAGCTGCTAGCATCTTAAGTTCTTTCCATCTTTTTTCTAGGTCAATACAGAGTATCATATTCATACTTTTACCATTATCTAACACAGCGCAATCAAACACAAAACCACAGTGACATTAACCCACAGCACTTTGAACAAAGTTTCTCATGGTCTAAATTAATCAGCTTTTCCTCCTCAAATTGGCAACAGTTATTACTAGATTATATACACTGTAGTTGAAAGTAATAAAGTATATTACATGAACCAATACGAATGAAAATTGACAAATTTAAAAGAAAAATTGCCAATTTGTACATGGAAATAGTAATCATAAATTATACACTGTGTTGCCAATTTAGAGAGTTTAACCCTAACAAGACTGGGCTATTTCAGAGGTATCGAGGACTGGGGGGGGGGCATGATGGCCCCCCCCCCCTTGATATATCAGCTGTGACATGCACAGGCCTCGAGAATCACGTAAAGAACACAAATCCATCATTATTTTAATGTAAATCTTAATGTTTTAAATTCAATATGATAATTTATGCAAATTATATGCGTAAATACATATCTTTGAATGATATCAAGTAATAAAAGGCCCTGGAAATAAAATTTCTATGCAAGAAGCTCTTTATAAACATTAAAAACATTATAATGAAAGAAAAAATTTGAAAGTGATTTCAATTACATGTATGTATTCTATTGTTTTATGAATTTCTTATGTATTTCTTTGTTTTTCAACTTTAACTTTTTCATTGTTTTTTAAAGTTTGTTGTTTCAAGGTGTTATCTGGACCACTATTCAGTTAGAATAGATGATTATAACAGCTTAAATACAAAATTATAGGTCATAAGGGAAGAAAATGAGGAAATGCCATTTCCCATTCGTTTTGTGCACAAAACTCAGAAATTCTCCGTTTTCGGGCTAACATGAGGTCACAAAAGGTCATGTGACTCAGTAACTGTGCAACCGATTTTCGAAAACTTGGTGTCCAAAAATGTGCAAGACTTGAAAGAAAAAAGTCGGAAAGTGGCACAGCGTGAAATGCAGTGGTTCGAATTTCGCGGCAAAAATTTCTAAGGGGAAGGGGCCATCACGCCCCCCCCCCCCCCCCCCCCCCCCCCCCCCCCCCCGCCAGTCCTTTTAGGGTTAATGATTAGTTAAAATTAAATCACTCTTATTCATAACTGGTACAGTATACTGCATTAGAAATAGACTCAAATTTCTCAGTGATTTTGCTCTTTGTGCTCATGTAAAATGTGTGATTCAAATCATTCTGGATCAAATGCAAAAACGTTACTAAAAGGAGACACTGTACTGCTACGGGTTAATGATTTGCAAAAAAGAAAATGAATACCACTTTCAAATATTCACAACTTTCTTATTGTGTATTTGATTTCATTAAAACTTTCACTAACCTGTTTCTCTATTATTCCAGCTTGCTATAAAAGTTGGACACTTTAAGATTATTATATTCATAAAAATCTCTGCCATCACAGAAATACCTTATTACAGTTTATAATGCTTTTGACTTGTAATACTGTAAAAATCTATCCATCCCTCCCCTTCCTTGAAAAAGAAAAATTATGTTAATGACATGCTACATATTAATTTCAACACTTTTACGATAATACCAATTTTCACTTTGAGTTCAAAACTGTAAATAAAGGGATAAGCCCAGCCACAAAATGAGCTGCTTTTGATCAAAAGCAAAAGTTATGAAAATGGATCAAAGAAAATTTCGGGGGGAGGGGGGGGGGGGGGGGGGGGGGGGGGGAGGGAATCAGCCATCATTTTGTAAACAGATATCAGGACCACTTTCTATCATGAACTTACGACCATATTTCCACTTAATATTCTACCTGATATGACAAAATTAAAATCATATTTTGTAGATGCAGAATCAAAATATTAGGATGTACATGAAGAATTAGTATTGACGTCTTTGAACACTTTTAAGCAAAATAATACGAAAACTTTTATTCAGATAAGTCTGATTCTTATTTTAGAAGCACAGACAAAACTAGCAGTTTTCCTCTTTTTTATGTTATATTCAGGTATCGCTACACTACCTAAATATACATATATATATATATATATATATATATATATATATATATATATTATATATATATATATATAATATATATATATATATATATATATATATATGTGAAGAGAGAATATAATGGTACAGAATGAAGCAGGTCACTCGGTGTATTTGCAAGCTTTCGGCTCCTGGCCTTCTTCAAGTTTATTTGCTAAATCAAACAGAATGAAACAAATAATAATAATAAGCAACTTAACAAAACTAAAGACAACAGAACAGAACTATCATAAATCTGGCAACATAAATCAACAGGAATAATTATAAGTGAAATTGAAAAGATGTTACTTGCCAAAACAAAACTAAAGACAACAGAACAGAATTGTTATAAAGCTGGCAACATAAATCAACAGGAGTAAGTGAAATTGAAAAGATGTTATACTCGGCAGGAGTAAGTGAAATAACGAAAATGGAACTCAATAAAAACAAAAGTAAGCAAAGTAAACAATTACCTGACTTTTAAGGTCGAAGCAAATGTATATGTACTCTCGTGTGTAATGGGTAGGTGTTCTGTGCAATAATCGTTACATGTAATACGGACGTCATGTAGAGGGCGTTTACTACACAAGTAAATAAATGGGTGCGTCCGACCGGAACAATGTAAAAAAGGGGGGAAGGGGGGCATAGTGAAGTTCCAGCGTTGAGGGGATGATTAGGCAAGACAATTTGGCTTTAAGACGATTAATTTGGTTTTTACTCTCTATGTGCGTGGAATATATATATATTTTTTTTTTAAATTATTGACAATACTTTCATCACTATTATCTTAGACTCACCTGAATGTATTCAGTGTAGGATCCTTTCCAGCTACAGTTTTTACACTTGCATGATTTTATCTTTTGAAGCTTTCTCTGAGCTGACTGGTCAGGCTTCAACTGAAAAAGGATGATGATTAATAATAGGAAATAAAGTCTTTTCATTCATTGTATCAACATCTGTGGGTAAAAGACAGCTGAACAATATGGGAGAGTGGCATACCATATGCAAAGATAATGCATACATGTGTTTCAAAAATAATCATTGATTCACTTCTTGTTGTTGTTTTTAAATGTACTTCTGTACATAGGTCTTGTTATTACTTTAAGAAAAAAGGAATGTTGCTGTTGTAAGGAAGGATTACAATTATCTTCCTACCAGTTCTTGAACAGTGTAATAGTGTGGACTCATGACTTTACATGGCACACTTTTCGGACAATCATTATTATTTGGAAGTGAAGCATCAAAATGAGAAGCAAAATATGATTGTCATTATGAATATACATTTGATATTATATGAGCTTTATTCAACCAAAAATGTCATGCCATTCTTGAAAAAAAAAAAAAATTGTAAAGTTTTCAATTTTTTTTTAATCTTTCAGCATCTGGGTCATTTTATAAACTTCAGCATGAAAACTTTGGATTACAGTGAGATATGGCTGATTTGTATTTAACTCATAGTGCTTTTTTAATATCAAGTAAAAGTTATATAAATTTTACATACATATATCATCACATATATCATATACCTCATTTAGCTTGAGTATGCAGTTGCATGTTGGACACAATACTTTGTCAATCTCTGGTAGGTCCCTAAAAATTAAAGAAAATATACATTTTTCACTAGGTCTTCCACAAACAGGCTAACAACAAAAATGTAGAAGATGAAATGCACACAAACTACAAATAGAATATTGTACATGTATACATGTGTGATTCTCTGCCATTAATTTTTTTACATGATGCAAAAGAATTATGTCAAGGAGAGATATAACTTGAATCTGAATGTATTTCCAGAAATGTAAATCATTCTGTTGCAGATTTGTTCTTGTAAAGAATTATGATAGGACATGATATAATCATCATCATTCAAATCATTCGCATTTACTTCATATTTCATTGGCTAGCATTTGAATTAAAAATGCAAATGTCAGTGGGAGAAAAAAAATGCACTATCTGGATTCCACAGTTTTTATTCAATTTTTTTTCTCTTCATGTTAAAGAAACATTAATAGTTTGGAGAAGCAAATCTTTCACTTTCAAGATAAGGCCTTTCACAATTACAATGTTGTTGAAGTTGTTGAAAGCAGTTTGTGATACTTGTAGCGCTATTACTTCTTTGCCAATGAAGTCCTCAGGGTTATAAGAGCACTGCGAACAATTGGCTCTTTGCCGATGAAACAAGCTTCCTTTTTTGTCCGTTCTGTCAATAGAAAAGCAAGAATTATATCTTTTCTTTTTGCAATCTCATCTCACTCCAGTACTGGTAGTAGACTTGACAGATGTTTCTGTCAAATTTTCACCAATTAATTATTTTTATGTAGTGTTAATTCTGCCTTCTTTTCATCAATTCACTTGGCAATTAATTTTTTTTTTATTGATCGCCTATTCAAAGATGGTGATTAAGTGGGAGTAATGTAGGCTAAAATTTATAATTAGGAAGGTGTAAACGTTTACTGCTCTTCCTGGTATTTCTTCGTCTATTTTTTTTCCTTCACTGGCATCGACATGCACACATGTAATTACCTATTGTTAGTTGATTTTTTTTTTTTTTTTTGGGGGGGGGGGGGGACTGATCTGGAATGATCCATTTATCATCCCTCCCCGGGCAATATTGCATCTCTGTAACTGGTTACATTTTCCCAGGGTAGCACAATTATGGGACCTGTATTTACTCTGTGTTGACTTCATAACAATGACTAGCAGCACTTGAGTGATTGAAGAGCTGGATTTACTAGAGTTCAAATCTCATTTTTAGAGCATCTTTTAAGTGTTCTCTGTAAGGAGCCTATTTTGATTCCTATTCCAGGTTAACAACAGCATCTTGGAAAGTTTCAAAACTGCCTCCATCTCAGAAGAACTTTACTCTTTTATCATGCTCTGTAAGTAATTCCAAAGTTGGTCATTTAAATATTTCATTCAGTTTACTTTAATCATTTATTCATCCCTTATCTAATGAAACCTGTGGCTAAGTATATTGAGGAATGAAAGTGGCATAGGCACTGGCAGTTAGCCCATGAAAATGGCAGAAAATTCTGAGAGAGAGAGAGAGAGAGAGAGAGAAAAGAAGGGTGAGGAAAAAAAATGAATAAGTGAACCTAGTATGTGAAATATACTGGAGACTCCAACAGATCATATCTTGATGCAGTGATTAAATTTCTGAAGGTATTTAATTAAGTCACAACTCGGACTTCGTCTTGTCTGTATGGTAGTGTGTCTTCAAAGTGCAAATAATAAAGTAATATAGCTCAATATATTACATCCCCCTTGTTTTTAAGAAAAGGGGTAAAATAACCTTTTCTCAGCCATCATTGTTATCACGGTCAATGCATAACTATAAATAGCAACTGACTTCAACCACTATCGTTACTATGGTGTTATCATGGTCAATGCATAACTATAAATAGCAACTGACTTCAACCACTATCGTTACTATGGTGTTCTACATACACAACTTTAAATGTAAATGTAAACTGACTCTTAATGATCATGTTCTGTCTGGTATAAAAACAAATTGCCCTCTAAGTTCTTACACTTTTTTGTTATAATAACTTGCTCAATCTATAATAAACTTCTATTCACTGATTCATTATGGTTTTGGTTTAACCTTCTTGCAAATACATGTACCAAAATATTCGGCCTTAACACACATCATTTTTTATCTTCTATACACTGTATATGTACCTTCAAGGAATGTTGAGAAATACATAACTCAAAACTGAACAATACCATGTCATGCTGCTCACATGGTAAAATCTAATAACACTATAACACTAAACTCCATAACATATACATGTAAGACATGTTGTGTTCGAAAAGAAACATGTATCTGAAAACACTAACTACATCACTCTGTTATTTAGAACATTTGTTCTAAATTTGCTATCCATATACTGAAGTGCAAAAAATTAATTCTTGTTTTCTTGTATTCTTTTGACAATTTGTACTCTACAAAACCTTTCAATAGACCTAAAACGGATTTGTCGAGAATAACCTTTCCTTAATTCCAAAAAATACATATATAAAAACAATTAGCACATTTTGGACTTAGAGTAATTTTCTTGGTTTCAGAATGACAATAACACTACCTAGGATGAGAATGATGGTTTTCTCATTTTCAGAGTTTCAAACACTTACACAGAAAGATAACATATACTCATAACGTGCATGGTGCATCTTGGAACGTTATGACTTCATGCTTTTGCAAAATTGTACTGCAAAGTATCCTGAGATTCACATGTAATATACATACATGTAAATACATGTAATGGTATGTGAATTTGGGGTGAACACACAAATAAACATCACTTTGTGTCCATTGTTCAATTTTACATGGTAAGTCTGCCTGGGGGTTTGATTATTCTTCCAGACCTTGTCATTGGGTGGTGTTTGTTCTGTACAACTTCGGCGTCATGAAGTTGCTGTTCCTGTGTCTGTTCGCGTTGGTGCGTTTCAGGAAGCTTAGCGTAATGATGAGGTGTTTCATCGAAGGTTACTCGTTTCTTTGCTGGCTCAAGATCGCGAATATGATGTCGATTGCGACGTAGCTCGCGACCATTGGGGGTTACAACTATGTATGAACGAGGCTCATCACAACACTCTTTGACTCGTGCTGGAGTCCAAGCATTCGTGCGTGCATCCTGGACCATGAAGGTCTCAACGGCTTGAGATCATGTGCGGTTAGATCATGATACGCTTTCTGTTGATCTTGTCGCTGTTTGAGACGCTGGTAAGTTTGCTCTTTGCGTGTTGATGTGTTGCGTATAACCAGTGGAAGGTTGCTCTTAACCTTCCTATCACAAAGAAGCTCTGCTGGACTCGGCAATTCGCTGTCGATAGGTGTTGTGCGTAAGCAGAGAAGTGCCATGTTGACGTTCTGCTTACATGATGTCGCTTTCGCTAGTGTACGCTTAACGGTCTGTATAGCTCGCTCAACGAATCCGTTCGTCTGAGGGAAGTGTGGCGATGATGTAATGTGCGCGAAACCCCAGTTGCTAGCGAATTCCTTGTATGCTGAGGCAGCGAAGTGTGGACGATTATCACTGATAATCTTCTCAGGTATGCCGTGCTCAGAGAAGATTTGCTGCGTAGCTTCAATGACAGCTTTGCTAGTACACTCGACCGGCATTCTGCGAACAAATGGAAATTTTGAGCAGTAGTCCGCGATGATCAGGTAATCGCGACCTTCGAAGTGGAACAGATCAGTGCCTAAGATCTGCCATGGTCGTGTTGGTAACTCATGGGGAAGTAAACTCTCCTTGGGTTGCGATCTCTGGTGCTCTTGGCATGTAGCACACTGGCCTACAATGCTCTCAATATGGCTATTGATATTCAGCCAATAAACACAATCGTGTGCACGTAGCTTCGTTTTCGTAGAACCCTGGTGACCTTCGTGCAACTTTCCTAGCATGTACTCATGCATTGACTTTGGTACTACAACACAAGGACCTTTCATAATGATGCCATCTTCAACTGACAGCTCATCACGGAAAGACCAGTACTGTCTAAGCTGAGATGGAAGGTCCTTCATTCGCTCAGGCCATCCTTGGCCTATGATACGCTTCAACTGCGATAGTGTCGAATCGGCATCAGTTTCTCGCTTCACATCCGCGACCCGTTGCGCTGAGAACTGGTTGAGGTTGATTTGCATGTCAAGAGCGATATGTGTGTTGTTGTTTCCTGGAGACCGCGACAGACTATCAGCGATTGGGACTTCCTTCCCTGGGCGATAGACTAAGGTGCTAAGGTGAAGTCGTACTGCTGAAGGCGTAGTAACATACGCTGTAACCGTGGCGGTGCTGAAGTTAGTGGCTTCTGGTGGATCATTTGCAATGGCTTATGATCTGACTCGACTGTGAAGTGCTTGCCGAAGACAAACGTATGATACCGCTCACAACCGAAGACATACGTATGATACCGCTCACAACCGAAGACAACCGCGAGCATTTCGCGTTCTATGTTGGCGTATCGGGTCTCAACATCACTCAACGCTTTTGATGCATACGCGATGGGCTCACCGTCCTGAAGAAGTGTAGCCCCTAGGCCGCGTGATGATGCATCTACCTGCACTGTGGTTTCCTTATTGGGATCAAAATATCGCAGTGTAGCGCTCTCACAAATCTGGTCGCGAATGTCATCAAAGGCTCGCTGATGGTTCTCGGACCAAACGAACTCACTATCTTGCCGAAGAAGCTCACGAAGATCTGAGGTACGGCTAAACAGATTGGGGATGAATGGGCTCAAGTATGTTGCCATCCCCAAGAACTCTTGCAGTTGGGTCTTATCGCGTGGAGCTGGCATGGATTTCACTGCTTGTACCTTAGCTGGGTCGGGATGAACTCCATGTTCATCATACACCATGCCAAAGAAGGCGATACGTTGCTGGTTGATAGCACACTTGCTGCTGTCACAAATCTGGTCGCGAATGTCATCAAAGGCTCGCTGATGGTTCTCGGACCAAACGAACTCACTATCTTGCCGAAGAAGCTCACGAAGATCTGCGGTACGGCTAAACAGATTGGGGATGAATGGGCTCAAGTATGTTGCCATCCCCAAGAACTCTTGCAGTTGGGTCTTATCGCGTGGAGCTGGCATGGATTTCACTGCTTGTACCTTAGCTGGGTTGGGATGAACTCCATGTTCATCATACACCATGCCAAAGAAGGCGATACGTTGCTGGTTGATAGCACACTTGCTGCTGTTGAACTTCAGACCAGACTTAGAAGCAACCTCCATCAATGCATGAAGGTTCCTGTCATGAGATTGCTGCGAGTCACCAAAGACAATGATGTCATCTGCTATCCCAATGACACCTGTGCATTGCTCTAGTATCTGGTCCATTCGGTGTTGGAACACATCTTGGCTCATGACTAGACCAAAGGGCATGCGCTTGTAACAATATCGTCCAAATGGGCTATTGAAGGTGGTCAGCAGTTGGCTTTTTGCATCCAAATGCACTGACCAGTACCCATGCTTGGCGTCGAGTTTGCTGAACACTTTGGCACCTGTGAGTTTGTGTGTAACTTCCTGTACTGTAGGAGTGGTGTGATGACACCGCTTGATAACACTGTTCAGGTCCTTGGGGTCAAGGCATACGCGTAACTGACCGTTTGCTTTGCGAGAAACAGCGAGGCTGCTGACCCAATCGGTGGGTTCTGTGACTCGACGAATGACACCTTGTTCTTCCATGTCACTGAGAGCTGCTTTCAGTTCATCGCGTATGTGTATTGGGCACTTTCTGGGAGCATGCACTACGGGTTGGGCACCCTAATGTAGTATGATGTGGTACTTTCCAGTGAAGTCTCCTATCGCGTCAAACTGATGGGGGTACTGCGACTTCAGATCAGCTACCGAACGGATGGTGTTACTCTGAGGTTTATCGAGTACGCTTTGCGAATCAATGGAATACGTGAGGACTACCAGCTTGAGCTGCTGTGATGAGCGCAAACCGAGGATCGCTGGTCTGCTGGTATCACAAATGTGGAAATCAACGTTAATCCACCCGGTGTTGCCATGTCGACAAGGCAGAGTGACAACACCATGCTGCTTGATCACTGTCTCGTTGTAAACTGAGAGAACACAACCAGTATCCTTCAGATGACCTGCAAGAGAAAACCCAACTGCATCAAGACTCGAGGGGAACATGCGGCCATATACACGTAGAGGCATCGTGTTCGCTTGCGAGCCGGTATCGACTTTTACGAGAAGATTGACGATGCGTTGCTCATTGTCTTGGCGCAGCTGGACATGCGTAAACGCTTCATCCTCGCTCTGGTCAGATATCGCGTCTAGCGATGTGTAGATAGCATTCAGCGACAACTGCTCAAAACTCTCGCTAGCATCTGCTGTAGGTGTGTGCACATCAGTGTAGTGCACGTCGCGAGTAGCTGCATCGTGAGACGAATTCCTCTGCTTTCCACGCTTTCGCGAGCTGGAACGTGTCTGCTGTCTACGTCCGCGACCACGACCTTTCGAGTCACGCTTCTGTTGTCGACCGCGAGATGCTTGACCACTTTGCTGGGATCGGCACATCTTCACCCAGTGGTTCCTCCTTCCACAACTGTTGCAGGTTGTGTTGAATGCTGGGCAAGACTCTTGTGATGAGAAAGAATGACTCTTCCCACAGTTCCTGCATTCCTGTTTACGCTAGATTGCATCGACCGCTGGTGACGAGTGGGAGTGCACACCTGTGAGCTGCGTCATTTGTGATATGGACGCTTCATGAGTGCGTGCATAGTCGAGACACTGCTGGATGTTCAGCTTCTCATCCTGAGCTAGGAGCTGCTTCTGGAGCTCAGCGTGACGTGTGCCAGCGATAAACTGCTCTATCACCCTGTCGGCTAACTCTCTGTCGTCACGGAACTGGCAGGTCTGAGCGTGAAGTTTCAACCTTGACATAAAACCATCAACGGTCTCTCTCTCCTGCTGTCGAAACTTCTGTAGGTAGAGACGGGCAACTTGAAAGTTGGCCTTTGGCTTAAGTTGCGCTTCAAACTGGTTCCACACAACTGTTATGTTCTTTCTATCACAATCTGCCAAACCCCATGAGTTGTACATTCGGAGACCAGGAGTGCCCATAAACAAGCGTATGTGATCGACCTGCTTCTCCTCACTCACATTCTTCACAGAGAAATACAACTCACACTGCTGCTTAAAGATCTGTATGGCCCCTGGGAGATCATTGTCATCCCGTGACATTCTCGGCACGACTGATTCAGCCATCTGTACTAGTTCACCGTTCAACACACAGCACCACAATATATCTACGCTTTAGCTACTTAGCACAGATAATGCGGCCGTAAGTTCAGGGGGGAACTACTCACTGCGAACCGCTGTCAGGGAACTTCAGCCGATGTCAGCGGCTCTCCCGCACTGTCGTGTAGACATGGCACAGTTTATCTCCTCAAACTACATGTTTCCGGTGAACATAATAACAGTCAAATAGCGAAAATGACGAGGTAAGAACCGCGCTGCCACCATGAAATATACTGGAGACTCCAACAGATCATATCTTGATGCAGTGATTAAATTTCTGAAGGTATTTCATTAAGTCACAACTCGGACTTCGTCTTGTCTGTATGGTAGTGTGTCTTCAAAGTGCAAATAATAAAGTAATATAGCTCAATATATTACGGTATGTTTTTGTGGCACTAAGAAGTAAAATTTCCAGTCAAAATTTCATAAGTCTGTAATTATTTGTTTCGCTATTAATATCTTTGTCAAAAACACTTTTCAAGATTCAAGTTTAAGCTTCGATTCAGGAAAAAACAAACTCTTTCCCAAACTTAATCGAGCGGCTTTGGTACAGGTAAAGGTAAAAAGGATTTTTTTAAATTTTGAAAGGGGGGGGGGGGTGGTAGAAAATAACTTTCCTTAGGTGTGCAGAGAAAGAACAATGACAATAAGTAGATCTGTTTCTGATTTTGATCAACAGATCCTTTCACCATCACCCTACCTGGTGAAAAGGACTGCCAGGCAACTCTTGCAGGATGGATGCCTACAGCTAGCAGACAAAGGATCACGGAGGGTGTACTTGCAGAGCTGACACTGGCTCTCAAGGACCACTGCTGGCAGCCTCTTGTTTTCATGAGTGAAGGCGACTTCAGCACCTCCCATTTAAATGTGTATGTAGCAAAGCCAAAGATCTGCCTGAAAAGGAAAGGCAAAAAAGGGCCCAATCCCCATCATATTATCTGATTTATCATCAAAATTATGGTCAAATGGATGTCCCAAAGATTTAGATCTAGATCTAATGTACATGTAATGTACCTTGGATCTAGATCTAACTTGGGTGGATCATCAAAACATAAGAAACGGAAGCTTCCAGTCTAAGGATGGCCTTTGAGGGCTATAGACATGACCCAAACTTTGGTAGATTCGGCTATATCGTGGTTGATTGAGAAAATTAAGGTGGGGGGGAGGTATTCGTTTTTCCGAAAATGAAATAATGATATGTAATTCCGAAGCACAAATTTTCCACAGCAGGGGGTTCATAATTCCGAAAATGAAAGAGGGTTCATAATTCCGGACATCTGATGCATTATTGCGAAGGCTCGTAATTCCGAAAATAAAGTTTGTAATTCATAACTTTTCGGAATTAGATCCAACATTAGAAGTCAAGATCTACGAACCTTCGGAAATATGAAGCCTTTTCATTTCCGGAATTATGAACCCTATTTCATTTTTTGAAAATTATACGAACTGTCGATCGGAGCAATGAACCTTCGGAAAAACGACATGTAACCGAGGAAACTACTCGTTCGGTTGCATGCACACGCTAATAATCCAGTTCGTGCAGATAAAGGTCATTTGTACCAAGTAGTCTACAACTGAGCTTTAGACCTCTATACTATAGTATAGACTAGTTAATATATGCTGTCATTTTTGTAGACCATGATACACACACCAGTATGATTTTACTTGTTAAATAAATAGCACGTCCACCTAAAAAAAGGCGTGCGAGTCATATGTGCGTACAAATTGGGGTCATTTCAGGGTCATTTGTACCTAGACTATCATCTAATTACGAACTGGTTTATTGCATGCAGGTTCTATGTGAGGGGAAAGACTAGACCGAAAATTCTGTCTCTTGTTCATTAGCCTCTTATTATTTTGACAGGGTCGGCTATTCACTTAGAGACAGAAACACTCCTATCAGTCTGCTGTGCAAACTGTCTACATGTTGACGTGTAGCCGGTATGTAGTTGTAAAAATGCTTGTATTTTAAATTTTTAATATATTTTTGTAAATTGAATAGATTAGGCCTAGGCTCTATACATTCATGAATCTGTTCTATTACCAATCTGAGTGTTTTATTCCTTGTAATGCTCCTTTTTCAGGTAATTCAGGGTCCAAGTTATTCTCCGTTTGAAAATCTTGCAGCTGTATTCAAACTGTTTCCACTGCGCAGGAATGAAGATGACATCGCACCTGTTCTAGTCTACGTACAAGGGAAAATTATTATGAAGGGAAAAAATGTGATGAATTCATTATGAACTCGTACACATTGATTTTTTTCCCTTCATAATAATTTTCCCTTCATAATAATTTTCCCTTGTACATAAGACTAGAACAGGTGCGATGTCATCTTCATTCCTGTGCTGTGGAAGCAGTTTGAATACGGCTGCAAGATTTTCAAAAGGAGAATAAGTACTTGGACCCTGAATTACCTGAAAAAGGAGCATTACAAGGAATAAAACAGTCAAATTGGTAAGTGAACAGATTCATGAATGTATAGAGCCTAGGCCTAATCTATTCAATTTACAAAAATATATAAAAAAATTAAAATACAAGCATTTTTACAATACCGGCTACACGTCGGCATGTAGACAGTTTGCACAGCAGAGTGATAGGAGCGTTTCTGTCTCTATAACTCCAAGTGAATAGCCGACCCTGTCAAAATAATAAGAGGCTAATGAAAGAGAGACAGAATTTTCGGTCTAGTCTTTCCCCTCACATAGTGACCAGAGAGCAGTTCCTAAGACATGTAAGATATTACTTATGTTTTTTAGCCTCATTTTATGATCTTCTACCCTGTGTTCTTTGTTTCAATAATGTGGAGAACATACGCGTAGTCACACGCGATAGCCATTTTAGGTGCTTAACTGTACGCGTTCGGTAAGACAATGCTGTTCAGTAATACAATCCATGACAGGATGGGGGCACTTATACATGTACAAGCTTATCTGAAGATAACCTTGTACTCCAGACTAGCTTTTATGGGTGAATAGGCTTCAATAGCTTTTGTGTGTATCAGCAGGCCTTTTTCCAGGGTAGATAATTCATACATGAGAGTAAAATAATTATTGAAAATTTCACTTTCAATTCTGAATCCCCTAATTTGTGGCACAGTCATGACAGTAATTAGAGTTGAAGAGTCCATGAATCAGGCAATTAGCAAATTTAAGAAAATCAAATCTTGCTCAGAGCAATTTTGTTGTCTGTTTTTGACTACTGCAACAGTGAATGTTGGACACAGTCCCACAAGGCCCATGAGTGGGATGGGGGTAGCTGTACGAGCTCTGTGGCTTATCAATCTGGTACTGGCCACAGAGCTATACACTCCATGCCTATATGTTGTGTGTGGAGGGGGATATCAACCAAAAAATCTAGATCTAAATATCACCATTTCCCACATACATGTACTGTGAGCCATGCAAACCACCCTTGGAGTTTGCTAAAGGGGTTACCTTCCAGGATCAACCAAGATTGTAAAAATTGAATGAATAAAAAAGAAAAAAAAACAACACAAAAATCGGAAGGTGTGATCAGGTTTTTTTTACCTTGCACGTGTAACTTGTATATACGGGACTATACATGCAAGGTAAGATTTGTGTAGTCCCATATATATGATGGGGGGGACCTAAAGCTACGCACTTTGATTCCAGCGGATAAAAAGTCACCTTTTCAATGATTTATGCGAAATTCTTTTATATATCTTGGTTCCACATATTCTTAAATTAAATTCCTGAGAAAATTATGACGGACATGCAAATATCAATAACATTAATTTTCAAGTCGATGTCGATACCCATGTCGAATTTGGTCAAAAAAATGAAAAGGGTCCTAAAGCTACACACACGTAATAAATGAATGCAAATCTTGACTTTTAACCCTTTCAGGACAGGAATTATTCAAGGGCTAAATTGATCACATTTCGTTCTTCAAATTGGCAACAATAATATTTTTCTTTTTAGTGCTAGATGGTTCTAATAGGTGTAATATCTTTTAGAAAAATAAACATGGTTGGTGATTTCAACGATACATTGAAAAAATTGCCAATTTTGATGAAAAACAATGATTTTGAATCTCTCAATGTGTTGCCAATTTAAGGATTTTGAAGCTTATTCTCCTTTTTAAAATTCCTGACATCAAACGCAATATGGTCATGTGACAAAAATAGACATAGCATGTGCAGAAATTTTTTCTCTTTCTACTCATACATGTGGTATATTTTTTAGAGCTCTGAATCAAAACTTATTAAGCCAAACCACAAAATGTGGTCAATTGTCTTGAAAGGGTTAAGCTGGCTGACATGAATTTCATCCCGATTTGCAAATAGTGATAATATCACCAAAAATAAAGGAAAATTACTCATTCTTTTTGGCGAACGTAAATGATAATCTTGTTGCTCAATCACACCAAAAGTTTGGCGCACTGAACGCGTCGCATTGCGCGTATTTGCGGGGTGTGTAGCTTTAGGACCTGCGTAGCTTTAGGACCCCTGACCATACAAGTTACACATGAAAGGTAAAAAAACCCTGATCACACCTGCTGATTTTTTGTTGTTGTTTTATTCATTCAATTTTTACAATCTTAGTTGATCCTGGAAGGTAACCCCTTTAGCAAACACCGAGGGTGGTTTGCAAGGTTCACTGTGCATGGGAATGGGTGATTATGAGGCATAGTATTTCTGTGTTTACCCTTGCCTCCATTAGCATGAATGGCATGGGCTGTACAACTCTGTGGCCAGTACCACTCACACTTATGCAAGGTTATTGGAGATAACCTCGCACTCGGTACCTTCATGAACTGTGAGCAATTGCCTCCCATAGGCAAGTGTGTGATATCTTGCCCATATGTGTGCAGGAGAGGAGCAAGATCACCGTCCAAAAACAGATTGAAAATTTCACTTGATCAAGATGATAAAGATCATATCGAAGGATCTGGCATGAAATTAGATATTCTATCATTCTGAAATGTAGAAGGAAGTGTTTTCTCAAAATTTTGCCGATTATATTGGTGCTTTTACCTCTTCAACTTAGAGGTCTGACAGGTCAAAATTGACACAGCCCCATATAGTGATGGTCCCGTGAGTGGGCCAGTACCAGATTGATAAGCCACAGAGTGAGAGTTCGTACAACTAGGATGGGGGTTGTGTGTAATATTCAAGTAGATCACTAACTAAAATCAGTGAATATGTGCAATTCAGATAAGCTTGTACATGTGTAAGTGGCAATTCGCATGAATTTCAACCTATCCTGCGAAAGATAATATTCACAAATTTTAGTGTTACTTGATGCATACTTTTCGTAAAATCTGACGGCAACATTGACATGTTAATTTTTGTTAAATGTCCGGACTCACATCCCCCCTTCTTTACATGTATAGTCAAGGATTGTAATTCCGAACAGATTGTATTACCGAACGTGTACAGTTAAGCGCCTAAAATGGGTTTTCATACACGTGGGATTACGCGTATGAAAACCACACCATTAAAACAACTTTAGGTGTGTCTTTTTCCCATAGGTTTCACACGTTCAGAAATACAGTACCTTTTTCAAGGTACCAAAACGCCACGTCGTTGGGAAGGGGTTCACTCGGAAGGGAATATCGTATTAAATCTACGTTGTCTTTTTAAAATTCCATCAAATTCTTTTTCTGTAGGACTTTGAGCATTCATTAATTAATTCTATGTAACTTAGTTTGACAGATATTTGTTTGATATTTGATTTGCTGTCGTTGATTTTCTGAAAAGAGTTCGGACACTGGATCAACCACCACCAACCACCAACATTCCTTGACGCTACATCCTGACTGATGGATCCTGTCAAGTACCGACGTAGAAGTAGAAGCATATGGTTTGGTGCCCCATGTCTGCGCATACGCATAACTGCGCGATTCTAACATCACAAAAGACGCAACGAACACAATCATCTTCATATCAATTTTAATGATATGTAGTTATCAGCGAAAAAATGAGGAAAAACTGATGAAGAACGTCTATTTTTATGTATTTTTACTCACATGCCTTGAAAACGTCACCTTTCATGCAAAATATCCCGAACTGCGTGTTAACCCTTTCAGGACAGGAATTATTCAAGGGCTAAATGGATCACATTTTGTTCTTCAAATTGGCAACAATGATATTTTCTATTAGCATGATTAGTGCTGCATGGTTCTAATAAGGTGTAGAATAGACAGGCCTAATATCATTGAAAACATTATACAGATTGGAAATTGTGTCAAATAGTTGAAAAAGTTGGCAATTTTGAGAAAAGAACAATGATTTTAAACCTCTCAATGTGTTGCCAGTTTAAGGATTTCAAAGCTTATTCTTGTTTTTTTAAATTCCAGTCATCAAACACAATGGGTCATTGGGTGATGTAACAAAAATTGACATAATGTGTGCAGAAAATTTTGCTCTTTCTACTCATGGATCTGGTATATTTTTTTGAGCTCTGAATCAAAAGTTATTGAGCCAAACCACAAAATGTGGTCAATTGTCTTGAAAGGGTTAAGTGAATGAGTGCGCAGACAAGGGAACCTTCCCTTTTTTAGTGTCAAAATGACAGCGTTGCCTATTCTTGTGAAAATGAAATTGTTCTTATTCGAATTTTAATCAGATTTTCGGCACAGTTACTCTCTAGGATATGAGGATTAAAATGAGGTCAGTCATTAGAGGAATACCAAAGGAAAAGCTTGTCAATTTCAAGTGAAATGTGCGCAGACAAGGGGCCCCCCATCATATCACTTTAATATTGGATTATTGCGTGCAATGCTATGGATAGGGCCTTCATTCCCTTCTAAATAAGGCTCAATATATAGACATAACATATGCAAGTGTGTGCATACACACCGAATAAGAAGGGACTTATTCCAGGATTTCACATAAATCATGGTGTAAACTTACAAAAAGTAAAGACTGAGTGTAGGCCTACTTGATCTATTTATGCAATAAAAAAATGGATCCTCAGCCGCTCAGGTGCGCTCGTCCAGATCCAGATTCCTTGATGCTGGCTTTACGCCACCGGCCGGGGTCACAACACCATAGGTCACAACCATCACAACCATAGGTCAAAACTATTTAATGACTATGGTCAAACCCACTAAACCATACCTCGGTCCGTTTTTTGTTTGTTGTTTAATGTTGTCGGCCAGTTGTCGGCGTTCATTCATATGATAAGAATATTTTATTACGCCTTTTACTTTTATTATATTTGCGCCTTTTACCATGTTTACTTTTATCATATTATTATTATCAATTTAATGCATCTGTGGTTTATATTCTCTTTATAAATTATATACATCAGTTTCTATTTTTTCTTCTTAATTACTCGTATGGTCTATTTATTTTTTATTTTTATTTTATTTATTTTTTTGGTAATAAGAAGAAGGAGTATGATCTCTGATCCACTGATCCGGTCAATATATGGGGGGGGGGGGGGGGGGGGGATCGGGCTAACTTAAAGGGAAAGTTCACCCTGAAGATTACTTGAGTTTAAAAAATGCAGAAAAAATAAAGAAAAATATTGGCGAAGGTTTGATGAAAATCGGTCAAATAATAAAAGAGTTATGAGTATTTAAAGTTTTGGATTCGTGACGTCACATGCGAGCAGCTGCCCATTGGTCATGTAATAAATATTCCATATATTCGCATTTTTTTTACGTTACACGATAAATTAATATTGTTTCTTTTCAGAATCTAGTATTGAATAGCATTTCTGACAATATATCAAATGCACAGACGAAAATATTCTAAATTTTCTGAGAAAACTGTATTTTATGGAATATTTATCACATTACATAATGGAGGAGCTGCTCGCATGTGACGTCACAAAATCAAAACTTCAAAAGTCCATAACACCGTTATTCTTTAACGGATTTTCTCCAAACTTTCGCCAATATTTTTCTTTATTTTTTCTGCATTTTTTAAACTCAAGTGATCTTCGGGGTGAACTTCCCCTTTAACTCGGCACTAGGGCCAGGGCGCCGGCGAACTCGGCACTACGGGAAAAGTGAGGCCGAGTTAGCCCGGAGGGTTTAAATCGATCATGAAATACCAATGTGTAAAGTTTTGTTGTGATTACTAGATAAGAATACGTTTATTAACCATTCTTTTTTATAGAATTGTATGAAATACTCAGTTAGATGATAATCTTGTAATTTTTTTGATGTAACATGATGTAAAAGTAACATTTTAGACAGTTTAATCACACGAGACTGTGTTTGCATGGACTCGGAGCGATGAGTCGGACACACATATTGCAAAACCTCACAGTCGGTAAAAAAATGTTATCCATCAAGAATTTATGGAAGTAATATTAATATAATCAAATGAAAGGTTGTTAGTTTCAGTTTATGTTACACACATCATTAATATCTACGGAATTTTGCAGTAATTCATTCATAAAGTCCGAGTACCAAACCCATGGCCAGTTACTGAGTCAGTGAGTGCAACGCACGGCGATTGCGAATGCGAGCTGTGAATTGTGATTAAACTGCCTAAAATATCACTTCATACGATGATATTAGCTATAGAAAATTGCAAGATGAACTTCAAAATAAGTATTTCATACAATTCTATCAAAAGAACGGTTTAAAAACGTATTCTTGGCTAGTATTTAGTAATCAAAATGAAACCTTATGGATTGGTATTTCATGATCGATTCAACCTCTCTGGGCTAACTCGGCCTCGAATTTCCGGTAGGGCCGACTTCGCCCTAGTGCCGAGTTAGCCCGCATTCTGGGGAGCCAAGTGTTCACCAACTTATTCCGTCCAAATTTGCCTCATTTTGTGACAAAATTCAATCAAAACTCGTTTTTGTTACAAAATTAATGAATAGCTATTCATTTTGTAACAAAATGAATTTAATAGGGTAATTTTGTAACAAAAAAAAAATTCTGTTACAAAATTAACATTACGGAATCATTTTTCCGATTTCATTTTGTAACGAAAATCATTGTTGCAAAATTAACATGACAAAATTTTCATTTTGTTACAAAAATCATTCTGTTACAAAATGAACATGTCCAATTACATTTTGTAACGAAAATTATTTTGTCCGTTCTCATTTTATAACGAAAATAATTTTGTTACAAAATTAACATACGAAATTATTTTGTCAATTCTCATTTTGTAACAAAAATCATTCGGCCAGTCAGCGTTCTTTGAGCTGTATATGTACGTCGATGACTTGACAAAATAAAATCTCTGTAGTACGGAATGAAATTCGGTATACAAAATGAGTTGGTGAACACTTGGCGCACCTAGGGGCGCCAAGTGTTCACGGACTTATTTTGTACAAACTTGCCTCATTTTGTGACAAATTCACTCAAAACTCATTCTTGTTACAAAATTATTGAACAAGCAATTCATTTTGTAACAAAATGAAATTGAAAAGGTAATTTTGTAACAAAGAAATTAACATGACAAAATTATGTGTCCATTCTCATTTTGTAACAAAAGTCATTCTGTTACAAAATGAAAATTGACAAAATAATTTGGTCGTGATAATTTTGTAACAAAATGATTTTTGTTACAAAATGAGATTGGACAGAATTAGTTTGTGATGTTAATTTTGTAACAGAATGAATTTTGTTACAAAATGAGAATGAACCAAATCATTCTGTCAGAATTAATTTTGTAACAAAATGATTTTTGTTACAAAATGAAAATGGACAAAACAAATTTTGTCATGATAATTTTGTAACAGAATTATTTTGGTTACAAAATACAAATGAACAAATTGATTTTGTCATGTTCATTTTGTAATAGAGTGATTTTTGTTACAAAATGAGAATGGACAAAATAATTTCGTCAAGTTAATTTTGTAACAAAATTATTTTCGTTACAAAATGAGAACGGACAAAATAATTTTCGTTACAAAATATAATTGGACATGTTCATTTTGTAACAGAATAATTTTTGTAACAAAATGAAAATTTTGTCATGTTGATTTTGTAACAGAATGATGTTCGTTACAAAATGAAATCGGACAAAATAATTCTGTAATGTTAATTTTGTAACAGAATATTTTTTTTGTTACAAAATTACCTTTTTAAATTCATTTTGTTACAAAATGAATTGCTGTTCAATAATTTTGTAACAAAAACGATTTTTGATTGAATTTTGTCACAAAATGAGGCAAGTTTGTACAGAATAAGTCGGTGAAATTATAACTATGAATCTTTCATATTATTATATTATTCTGTTTGGAACCATCTCATATTATTATCTATTGTTGATTGGAAAGAAATAAGCATGACCCCCCCCCCCCCCCCCCCCCCCCCCCCCATCGTTCATCCTGAATACCAATATTTTTTCCACTTTGTAAGACTTTTGCATTCTTGGACTCTGTATTTAAAAGAAGAAAAGAAAAAAAAAAAAGACTGATAGATATGGGAATAACCAGATTTAGTTTTCACTGTAAGGTGCAAGGAAATATAGGTTCTATACGTCCTTTGGAATATTATGTTCGATCTCTTTTCAAAACATACCCCACCGAACCGCATCACATGTATTGTTCATGAGATCCCATTCTAAACAAAGCAAAGGACAACCTCAAAACTGCAAGTGTGTGCAAGTGCAAGCAGTGGCGTATCTACGGCGGGGGGGGGGGGGGGGGGGGCAGAGGGGGCATGTGCTCCGGGCGGCACTTAAAGGGGGCGCAAAAACCGGAAAAGAGATAAAGAAAAGGGGGAGAAACACAAGAAATTTTATGGTCTTTGAGGGTAATTTGCGCCCCTGTCAAGGACAAAATGCGTAAGAAATGGTGTTTATAGGGTTTGAAATGTGAAAATTTTCTAAAGCTCGGTCGCTTTGCTCCCTCGCATAATTATGTTGAAAATCTAGCCATCTCGCGCCCCAAATGGCGTTTTTAAAGTGTTAACCATCAATTGACTCTAGTTGCTTTGCCCCCCCCCCCCACCCCCGCATAAGGCAGGAGCTTGTTAAACTTTGCGCCCCCAGATGGGATATAAGTGCATAAAAAGCACTTTTAAAGTATAGAACATTCGAAAAAAATTATAAATTTGCCTTGCAATTGCTTTACTAAATTCCTCAAATATATTTCTTCAGGGTTTTCATTTATTTTGCGCCCCCAGAATAGTAATGTTCAAAATTTAAAAAAAAAATTCTATTGCTAGGGCGCTGTGTTCCCTTGGATATTTTTTTTTTTTTTTGGCAAGGTAAAATACATAAGAAATTTCAATTTGAGGGGTGAAAAGGAAAAAAAATCTCCCGCTCGGTCGCGTTGCTCCCTCGCTTATACAATAATAATTCATCAAGTTTTGGCTAACAACTCCAGCTTATGTGCATCAAAACTCTTTTTCACCATCATTTCTGAATTAAAAACGCTCATCAATCTGAATTCGGGCATGGTGGGGGAGGGGGGGGGGGGGGCGCAGATTTGATAGTTTGCTCCGGGCGCCAGAATACCTAGAATAGACACGCCACTGCAAGTGCAAGTCCAAAAGAAAATGCGAGTGTACGTGCAATTTATTCATGAAAACAACAATCTATCGGCAAGGTACTTACATAATAAAACACCTGTTTTTCATTTTTTTTCATGTTTGCCTGATGAAAGGATCCTTTGTACAGAATAAGTCGGTGAACACTTGGCGCCCCATAACAAATACCTTCTTGCCAGACGTAGACCGGCGCGTTACATGTTGCGCAGTCTTCTCGGTAAGATCATGATGAGGCTTAGGCAACTTATAACTCTGGTGTCTGATTATCGGTCTAATGGGGGGGGGGGGGGGGGGGGGGGCGGGGTGGATCTTGATTGAGTCTCCACTAGGCCTACTGCCGTCTTTGAATTTGCACCCAATAAACAAAAAATAAAACAAAAAAACAAAAGACGAAGGGGATTGGTGATAGTTTGATCGAAATACAGAGCATTTGGGCAGCACAGCTTGGTCTAGGGGCACTTTGGGGATTTTTTCAGGGGTGTGTTACACCCCCTTCCCGATAGAAACTTTTGTAAGTTTTTATATTTTTTGTAATATACACACCCATACCTCTTCCTTCTGACACTCCATGAGCCTCAAGGGTAAAGATTTACCTAAATTTTTAGGAGCCGATCGACTGACAACTACCCCGACGGAAAATGTTGTCAGTTTTTGTGTTTTTGGTTATGTATAGTCATACAACTTCCTTCTGACAAAGCTGGCGCATATGTTATAGATGGGCTTAAATCGACCCGACTTGGGCCCTTTTGGGGGCTCTGGGGGCCAAATCCGGCGGCTTCGCGGCTGACAAGCGGCTTTTTGTGAATGACTTGGATGATCTAACTTTAAGGGGTCAAATCTCATATGTAAAATGGGGTGACGGTTTTTATGGGACAGGCTCCCAGTCTATATGGGTACCGCGAGCGCTAGTGTTTCCACCATCGAATTTACACATAGGTTTAACTTCGATGGTTTCCACACCATAAAGAAAGAAAGAAAGAAAGAAGAAGAAAAAAAAAAAAAAATCTTGATCAGCCTAGAACCCCCAATTTCCTGAAATTTTCTAAAGGTGCTTAAATGCTATTTGTTGTTTTTCTACCATGATTACCAGAGAGGCTAACGTTAAACTTATTGTCAAGCCTGAACATCAACTTTTTGGTTTAAAAATATTGCATTGCGAGGGAGCAAAGCGAGCGAGCGAGCATAATTTAGAATCTCAGTCACTTCCGAGGAAATTAGAAAAAAAAAAAATATCGATTTCTACACTTAAACAAAGAGAAAAGTTTCACTTTCATGAAAATTCCTGAATATACTGAAATTTCATGAAATTATTTGATTTCCCTGAACAACTGCCAAAATTATCCGAAGAAGAAAATGGAAACACTGGCGATAGCAGTGACTCAGCTAGCTGTATGCATTCACTCGGTCAAATGACTAGCCATTTACATAGGCGCTATAAATCGTGATTTCAAAAAAAAAAACCAAAAACAAAAAAACAAAACAAAAAACAACAACAATAAATAATAATAACTACATAATATGATAATAGTCATCATGATGATGATGATGAATAAGCCTAATAATAATTATAATACATAATTATAAAAACAATAGGCCTAATAAATAATAATAATAATAATAGGGGGCCTAATAATGATAATAATTTTTAAAGGTGCCTATTTAAAATGATATCTGTTTTGTTCTTGGTTGGACATTGATTGGGGCGGAAACATGGGCTGATCTAGGATTTTAAATAGGGGGAGGGATAGGCTCCCTACAATAAAAGCAAACAAACAAACAAAGAAGTTCAACGAGACCACCTCGTTTCACGAGGGATGGAAACTCAAAAAGAGATATTGCAAAAAGGGTTACATGATAGATTCACACGTGACCCTTCCACCTATATAGCATATGTAGAAGATGGTCAGGAGGGGGTCGTGCTAACTCGGCACTAGGGCGAACTCGGCAACGTGCGGTGACTATGTTTCGAGAGTTGAAGTCCACGCTACGCACCGTACCCTTTTTTAACCTTGGATTTCATGTTTTGCATAATTTTACTTCTTGAAATTGTCAACATTACTTCTTTGCTAATCATTTTACACATTGATATCAAAAAATTTGAAATGTGTAATTAAATGCGAAATTCAACACAAGTGTTTGCGATCACTCTAACTCTCTGGGCTCACTCCGCGGCGATTTTTTGCCAAGGCCGAGTTCGCGCTAGTGCCGAGTTAGCCCGCATCCGTCAGGAGCTATACGGTGTCTGTACTGTCGAAGGGAATAAGGCCTATCTATATGCCCTACACTGGAGTAGGCTACCCATAACCTGGCCACCAATGGTGAAATCACTTGTTGGCCCAGTGGTGGATTGGGTGGGGGTGGGGCACATCCGGCCCGTGCCCCCTTTTGAAACCAAAGTGTACATTGTGCCCCCCCCTTTTTTTTGCTTGTCAGAGAATTGTGGAGGAAAAGTGGACCACATAATGGCTTGTCAGAAAATTTTCTGAGATTTGTGCCCCCTCTTTTACAAAATCTGGATCCGCCCCTGTGTTGGTCTACCAGTATCCGGCTTCAGACTGAATGTTGCCCGATGATGTTGCAATATCCAAAGGCCCCCGCAGTCTCTCTTGAGCCATCTCCCCCTTCTATCTCTCTCTTTCTCTCTCTCCCCCCTCTCCTCTTTCTTTCATTTCCCCTCCTTCTTCCCCCGCTCTTTCTTTCTCCTCTATTTTCTTCTGATTTGAGGGGGCCGACCTTCACCCCTGGATTGCTTATTATTCATTCATAATACCCCCAACTCCACCTAACTGAAAACCAATTGCTATATGTATTAGTGCATAAACTGGCACCATTTTCATCTATATAATTTATCATCTCGCCCTAAACGAGGAAGTCAATTAAAGGTAAATTCCAGTCCGTCCCCATGGTTCTTAGCCTTTTGACAAGGCCCTCGTGACTTGGCTATTTTTCTCGGCAAGTAAGCTAGTAGTGGCTGCATAACAAGACTAGCCGCCCAGCCCGGTGAATGCGCGATCGAGCGACGTGAGTCGCGAGGGCCTTTTGGAACCTGGCCTGTATTTCTTATGCTATCCCTTGTTCCTAGCAAGGATCTGCTACCTTATAGGTAGGAGCCAATCAGCGAACGTATCTTCGCATGACGTCAGCATAAATTTGGTATGCAAATTCGCCTTCATCTCGGCACCCCGTGCAAGCTACATCAATCATGGCGTCCGAAGAAGAATTGTTGCTGAAAAGCACGGAATTTGCCTCGCAAATGCTGAAAATTTCATAACGATAATAATAATAGAGATAACGAAAGCAATAACAATAACAATAATAATAATGATAACAATAATAACCATTATAATAATAATCAACATAATTAATATTATTATAATTATATTCATTAGTGCTTAACCATTGTAAGAAATTGAAATGAATATTCCGATGTAAATGTCAGCCATCATTTTGTGTTTTTATACAGTCCTGATGAAGATCATTGATCGAAAGCTTGACAAATAAAGGAGGACAATACAAGCTACGACCGTCTCACAGTGACATTTCTTTCATTATATATATATATATATATGAGTTGCCTGATGATCGTATCTCCTGTAGGTAGCGTGAAACTCGGAGTAGCACAATAAAGATCAGATGAACCTTATGTCACCTGTGTGGATTGAAATTATTATTTAGAGCTCTTCCTTCTTACAGACATCGAACACTCTGTACAAGGATAGCATTCACCAAGTGTGTGTGTGTGTGTGTGTGTGTGTGTGTGTGTGTGTATATATATATATATATATATATATATATATATATATAAATTTAAAATCTATATTCAAGTTCAAGTTCACTTTATTTCATATTCACATTTCACATTTCATTTTTTAATACATATTGTCGGTTTCGTTTACAAGAAATAATAATAATAAAATAATACAGTGTTTATTTAATAACCATAAGTACGTTAAAAAAATATATTGTATCACTTTGGTTTACTTGTCGTAACTTGTAAATAATGACTAACAAATTTGGAATTGAGGATATGAAGGAGCCTAAGGTAAAAGCAAAGCTTGTTGGTTATAGGCTCCAGAGAGTAATAAAATAAGTCTTACAAGGTTGTCAGAATGAACAAGAAACAGTTGAAGATAAGTGTAAATAAAACAACTACATGTATTATTAAAATTTGTATCAAATGTGAATGAATAATCAGCGAAGGATACTTAAATACAAATAATAAAAGTATTGATTTAAGCACAAAAAAGCATATAGTAACCGATATATAATGTACACACCACCCATGCACATGGCAAAGTCGTAAGTCATACCGAAATTTTGTCGTGACTTTTTATGTATGTAGGCCATGTATTAAAAGCAAAATGTTTTAAAATGTATTGTTAAAATGTTAAGTATCGATACATCGATATGCATTTTTTCCGGCTTGGTTGCTACACCCCCTCACAGACTAATTACTTAAGCGTATGATTTAACGCGCTTTACAAAAAAAAAAATAATAATAATAATTAAAAAAAATAATAATAAAAAAAAATAATAAATAAAAAATAAAATCCCGGTCCCCCAACAGAAAGTGGTGATCCACTGTGCCGCCCTCCCGATCCCATTGAAAGAAATCCTGGCTAATGATATGGCTGCTATGGTGATAACCTTTCTGCTCCGCCTCGCACCTGCTGTTTTAAAAAAAAACTAATTAATCACAGCAGTCTCAATGGTCCTACTTGCCAACAGAGAATGGTGCGGATGAATTGGAACAAAAATAGAACTTGTTTTTGACATTAGTTTCCCTCCAGGATTGATTCAGTCTTCCGACCCTGTTCATTTCTTTTGATTGCGATGAGCATGTGAGTAAAAAATAAATAGCCTGTTGAGAGCCAAAAGGGCGGTAACTCTGTATTGAAGTATATGATTTAACACCCTACTGGCTCTCAGCAGACGTCCATATTATCTGTATGCAGTGCCTTTCTGTATTTGTAATTCAGCAAGAATTAGTTTTTTTTTTCATTTTTTTTTTATAGTGGTGGTTCCAAAACACCCATTTATTCTTATTTCCTACACATTTAACTTTTCAGAACAGTTTCTCGATAGTTTCTTTCAAAATAGAAGGCTACCATCGGTAGTGTAGACCTAGTACTGGTATAATTAAGAGAGCATTATTTTTTTATTTTTATTGTAATGAAGCATGATCTGTGTTATTTTCTTTACGGGGCATCCCAGTATAGACCGACAGCCCACGAGACCGACAATATCGGTCTAGTGAACCATCAGAAAAGTGTTCAGAAGGCCTACAAGACTGACATTCTTGCTTTCGTGGGCTGTAGCCCTTTCTCAATAAACATCTCAAACAAAACCACATTCGCCTCCCTGTCATAATTTCTCCTGAAAAATGGATGATAGAAAAAAATCTCTAATCTGAAGGCAAGACTAAATTATTCAAGGATACGGGGGAATTCCCAATGACCTCACTGATCTCGTGGTCAGTGGGAATTCCATGATGCATAAACGCAATATACATACAAAACAAAAAATCTTATTTCCCTTTCGATACAGACACTACCTCTCACCTGCCCACGGGATAGATAATTAACCGAGGACAATGACTTTGTTGCGAAATCGACCACGTGATAATGATTCATGAAATTGAAATTTAGTTCTGCGACTCAATAATGGGAGCGACTAAGTTAGGTAAAAAAGAAAGGGAAAGAAAAGAGGCTAGCACAATGAACACTTGCTATACTGGGCCTTAATTCGTGGTTACATTCTTACAAAAAGGTAATTTAAGCAGAGGCGTCGGAACGTCGGGCTCAGACAATGGTTCAGGGGGTGAGGGTCTGGCGGACAAAAGATGCCCCCATCCATTGTCCGAGCCCGACGTTCCGACGCCTCTGAATGTAAGGATTGAGGGATCGAGGGGGATCCTCCTCAGAAGTGCGCCCTTGTGTTGAGGTGTGGATTGGTTGATTGGTTTCATTTCGGTATAAAAAATCGAATACATTATGATACATATACACAAGAATATATAAATCAAGAATTAAGCAAAATTACGGCTTAAAAGTTGTCTACAGAGCCATTAATCGCTCTGTTCTTCCTAGACGTCCAGAAAGGTCAATGACTGTGATGGCCAAAAAATAAGAAATGCCATGATTTCACTGCCTAGCTATGCCAGTCGGCAATAACCACATAGAACGCAATTGTTTAAATTGAAACCTTTCGAGGAATATTGCGATGGTCTATGGTAAGATTGCTATATCATGTGGTAAGATTGTTCTTTCGAAACCGGGACTCAGTATTTCTCAGATGCACGGGAGTGTTTTGTCCCGTTTCATCACGATTGTGCAACCACGTTTTTAATTTAATTTTCATTTTAATGACATTTATTTCCAAATTTTCAGTATAAGTGTCCAGAGTAATAATGAACAAAATACTGTACATGCATTAAAAAAAAAGACAAAATATACATTCATGTGGTATACATAGTTGGAAGACACACCTCTAAAAGCAAAAGCTTAGGGCGAGGGTGCCCTTAGTATATAATACATAATAGTACATAATAAATATATAAAAAGGAAATAACTATACATACAAAAAAAAAAGAAAAAAAAAATCCTAAACCGCTGAGCTTCATTGTAGGGGGAAAATAAGGGGGGGGGGGGAGGGGGATGGAAGTGCAACATGAAAGGAGTAAGGAAAAGAGAATTATTCACGAAGAAACAGAGAGAAGAAAGGGGGCGAATAGACCCAATGTAGGGTGGAAAGTGTCTGAAAACATATCATTTGTAAGATGAAGTGAAATGTTTTTCATCCTTCTAGAGAAGCTGGCAAGAGATGAGGAATATTTTATTGTGTCTGGGATAACGTTCCACCGCTTAGTTCCCGAGTACTGGATGTTATTTTGGAATAATAAGGTTCTGTGCTTGGGTAGATAGATGTGATTTGCGTGTCTGGTTTTGTATTTATGAATAGTACAATTTAATTGAAAGAGGTTACAAAATTCGTCAGGAAATAAATTGTTTGTACATCTGTACATAAATATGCTTTGTTGATGTTCATTTATATCGGTAATTTTTAGTATGTTAAGTTGTTTGAACAAATGGTCGACGTGACAACGGGGACCAGTACCTGTAATATGCCAATTATTTTCTTTAGTCATGTTTGTAGAGTGATGAATTTGTGTAATTTGGAGGTTGTAGAGATCCCCCAGGCTAGGTTGCAATATGATAGATATGGTTGGATAAGGGAATTGTAAAGCATACGGAGGATGTTGTTTGGTAGAATGTGTCGCAGTCTAGAAATGATGTTTTTAGAGACTTTGCGTTCTGTTTCAAGAATATGTTTTTCCTGGACATAGAACTATCAATGTGCACACCTAGAAATTTTGTGTTTTCAACTCTAGGTAGTAGTAAGTTGTCGAGATATATGGATATGCTTTCTAAATCAATGTTTTTATTGTCATGAAAGATCATATAGTTACACTTTTTAAAATTGACAATTTATTAGCCTTAAACCACTCACATACAACGGTTAGCTGCTGATTAACATTACTGCACAGTGAGGTAAGAGTAGATCCGCTACATAAAATATTCGTGACGTCGGCATAAGGAACAAAAGTCAAGGTTGCCGTTGATTTGAAGATGTCATTCATATAAAGAATAAAAAGTAATGGACCAAGCAACGACCCTTGAGGTACGCCACATGTGATATTACTCATGTTTGAGACGACCGAGTCAAATTTAGTGTTCTGGAGGCGATTGCTAAGATAACTGTTGAAACCAATCGTGTGCTATGCCACGGATTCCATACATGGGGAAAATGACAGAATGACACTTTTTAAGAGGCACATGACGTTTAGAGATTGGACACTTAAATAGGACAGTACTATACGACCACTGATTAAAGCTGAATTAACCCTTTCACATAAAATTGGCTTGGATGAAAGCAGAAACTGAGAGAAACCCTTGGAGAAACATATTAGTGAAAATTTGAGACAAATCAAACAATGAAGGAAGTTAAGAAATTCAATGTTTGAATCTTGAGATTTCTAAATCAATTGCTTCAATCGCGAACATGCTTGTCTATCATGTCTATAGATGAATTCGAATTCCCAAATGTTTGCGATCCGAAGCTCCCGTGAATTTGAATGCTCACTGGGTAAAATTCGTAATGTGAATGCTCATTCTATCAAAATGCATGATAAAAGTATGCGACCGCTTGCCCTAAAAATCAAATTGAATGCTCATTATAGGCAATTTAATGTTGATCTTGATGAGCATCCAAATTTACATGAAATTTAGTCACTGTGCCTCAATTTGGATGCTGATTTGATGAATATGACCGGGAAAAGCTATAATAATTATGGAATACTATGGAATATGCATGTCGATGTGGCCTTTTGATTTGATTAAGGATGTCAATCATGGTTATATGATTTTATATTTATTTCTAACTAGTAAATGATGAGTCAGCTTTTATTTACCCTTTTTGAATGATAAGGAGTATTAATCAAAGTAATTATACCGGGGGGGGGGGGGGGGGGGGGCAAGCGAGCAGATTTGCTCGTAAAATGACCTTACTTGAAGGGCTTTTTTCCGGGGTGGATAAAGAGTACAGAAACCTTCGCGGCTCTCAGTGTATTTTAATTGAAAAGGTGCTTGGTTTGTAATAGACAGTTCATGATTTTTCTCATGGGTGACGGAGAAGTTTTTAAAAGATTTTTCTTTTCAATATTATTTTTTAGAGTAGGGGTATAATCATAAGATAATAATAATGATTATAAAAATAATACTGGCTTCTTATATAGCGCTCATATCCGATATTTTCAACCCCTCAAAATCTCTGAAAATTGGAAATTGAAAAGTTATAGGTATTGCCCCTTTTCCTCTGGCTTGTTTAATTTTCCCTCACCGTTAATATTTTCTTCCCCTTTCATATTTTCTTATCCCTTTAATTGTGTATTTTTCCGCAAGTCTAACACAAAAACAAAAACAAAAAACAAACAAAAATAAAAAATAACGGAGAGGGAATTACAATGGATATTTGCCAAAAGTAGCAAAGATGTTTCTATATGCTTTTGCATCCCAGAAAACAGTTAACACTTCGAAAAAGTCTCCCCAAATAAATATTTCAAAATATTTTAAGGAGATTTTCATACCTGTGGACAGCTTAGGGTCTCTTCTATCAAAATGACACGAAAATATCTAACAATATTCTACGCTTTAGTGAGAAAAAGCCAATTTTGTGAAAGGGAGCAACATCCAGACTTGACAAGAATTGATATAGGCTCTGGGCGATATCAGCCAAGCTGAGAGTCATGAAAAGGCTTATAAATTACTATTTTCTGATTAATAAAAGACAATTTATGAAATAAAAAGCTTTGTTCTCTGTATATCCTTACACATTCCATCAACATCTCATGCTTTAGTGAGCAATTAACTACTTTGTTGAGTGGTTCAAAATGTCACTTTTGGTCAGGCTTTTAATTCTACCTGCTTACTCCCGCAACCATAGAGTTTTGATGGGATATATCAGGACATACAGCGAACAAAATCTGTTCTTTCACAAATTGTCTTTTATGGATCAGAATATGACAATTTCTAGTAAGCCTTTTCATGACTGTCAGTGTCAACTTTGCTGATACCAGCCAGAACGGACAAACATTTATCAAGTATGGATTTTGTACCCTTTCACAAAAAAGTATTTTGCTCACTCAAGCGTAAAATATGTGAAATATTTTGGTGTCATTTGATAGAAGAGACTCTTAAGCTGTCCACAGGTATGAACATTTCCTGAAAATATTCTGAAATAATTTATTTTGGGAAACTTTTTTCCAACTGTTAACTTTTTTTGGGACGCCCTGTATCATGTGTATAGTATTCGGCTCATTACCTCGCCTAAAAGTGTGGTGACCCTCCCCATGAGTCACTGCAAATCTAATTTGTTATATGGCTTAGGGATTAAATTATGTGAAAATGCACCAGTATAGATAGTCATCCGAATATGGAAAAAAAAAAATCACATATGAAATGGCATTGTAAGTTTTATACCATGCGGTAAAATTTCCGTCCAGCTAATACATCGCAAAGGGGACCTTTTCTGTTAAGAGTACACAAATATTTAAGTGAAGACTACATGTATTCTATCAAAAACGATAAAGAGCTTCCTGTTCGTTTATCGTATATCCCCCCCCCCCCAAAAAAAAAAACACACAAAAGATCCATATAACCGTATAAAAGCACATCTTTTCATTGAACTGCTCATTTTTGAGCACATGCAGGAACTCTTTCAGTGCAGTATTATTTGGATAGTTTCGGCGCTTCATACATTATTATCGTTATTAATGCTATATGAATTATGTTTAAAAAGCTTACAGTTCTATTCAGAAAGGTCTCGAAGAATAGGCCTACTAAGAAATGACCGTACAATCACGGAAAATTAATATGTACATGAAATATAACATTTTCATTATAACACTAACACTATCATTGTATTCAGCTTCATTTTGATGGCAATGTGATAAAATATAATGGAATTTAAAGGCACTGAACGCATTTCATTACAAAATATCATTGTAAAGAATTTTTGAAGTCAATATCCATGAGTATTCTGTTGTTGCTGTTTTTTAAAAAAAACTCTCGAAATACATCAAATTTCGTGAAACTGAAGATACAGTCACCTTCCACTCCTGCATCTCAGCACTGCACCACTTTGGAGCTGAAGATACGTGCTTTCAAAATGCACATGGCTTTTGGTGAGCCGACAACGCTCGCTACCCACGCTCTCGATTAGCATATATTATAATTATAGCCCTCATAGAAATGTTGTTGTTGTTGTTTTAGGTTTAGCGGCGCTCGTCATTCAAGCTGTGTGAGGCGCTTAGTCTTCCCTCAAGTCACAATATTTTCTATTAAAGTGTCATTATGGTCTGTGCTTGTAGACTTGACAAACGTAGTCCTGTTCCAGTCTTAAATTCGGAACATTTATTTATTTATTCATTTATTAAGTAATCTTCAACAGGTTAGCCCCGTCAGTAATTGCAACACTGTTAAAACAATATAAAATTCATTTTGCTACATGAGATAATCAACACGGCTTTTCCAGGAAATTTAGACATAAATAAACAAGAAATGAATCTTAGAGACAAAGGTATTTTATCTTTAAAAATTACTACTACACTACCGCTATCATTTAGGATGCATTGGTGACGGATATTTCTAGCAATGAAAAGAAAATCACATTAAACCACATACAATAATACATATAAATATATACAGGAAATATCAAAGAATAACAAATATAATTTAGAGGAAATTTCGTTCAGTATCTCCCAAACAAAATTATTAAAGGATCAAATCTAATATTGCTCATGTTAATAAAAGAAAACAATGTTATATGAATATAGTAAATGCTTTTTAAAAATATATATAATAATATATATATAATATATATATATATATAATATTTAATAATTACCAAAACATAACATTTGTTACATAAACAGATAGATGTAATGCAAAATGGTACGATACTATCACTTATATAAATGTAGAGAGAGAGACAGAGAACGATAAGGAAAGAGAGAGAAAGAGATAAACAGAGGCCACAATGTAGAAGTAAAAAATTGACAATGGTGAGAGAAAACACATTATTGATGAGAGCAGTAGACTTGTAATACTATAAGTGATACAGACAATCAACTTTCCTACTATGCATTGAGGTGGGTGCATCTATACTTCCGGTGTGAGGTAGTAAAATAGTGCTTTGTTGTTGAGTTTGAGTTTTGGGCAATGTGGCCTTTCCCCAATCGAGTGACGGAACAATTAAATACGGTAAAAAAGAAAGAGAGAGAGAGAGCAAGAAAGGTAGAAGGGGAAGGCAACGTAAAGACGAGATGATACCCCCTACCACACCCTTCCCCCACTTGATGGCCTTATTCTCTCTCACTTCATACACCTAGTGACCCCCCCCCCCCCCCCCCCCCCACACACACACACACACATACACGCGCACACACAGACACACCCACCGAAGCTTCCTCAATGACTGGACACATGCTACTCCACTGACTTTCAACTAATTGGGCCTAATAGGCATTGTGGTATTTGGGGAAACTATTTAAAGTTACCTTACACGTATGGAAGACAGACGTATGCCTAAGGCTGTATTTTATGGAGAGCTGTGCCTGGGCAAGCGCAATAGAGGAGCCCCCAAAAGGCGCTTCAAGGACCAGCTGAAGCGCCAGCTAAATGACGCTGGTATCCCCGAGGAAGACTGGGTGCACATCGCCGGGAATATAAATAGCTGGAGGGCAGCTTGGAAGAAAGGCGCCAAGAGCTTCGAGAAAGACAGGGGAGAAGCTTTGGAGGAGAAGGGCTTCAGCTGCCCAAAGCCCCCCTATTCAAGGCTTTCCCTGCCAAAATTGCGCTAGAGTCTGTCGCTCGAGGATCGGTCTATTTAGTCATTTTAAATCATGCCGAAACAAAGTGAATAAATTCCCACTAATCCTCGGACCCGAGGAAACAGCCATCATCATCATCATCATTTGAAGTTGTGTTAAATCTCAACATTTTTTTATGCACGAGGGGTAGGTGTGAAGGCCCATGTAGCCTACTTGAATGAACCCATATTTCGCAGATATTAGACAGGTTCACACGGAGGGAGCTATTAAGACTACAAGTTTCGCTTGTAGTTTCAAAATTTTTAGTTATCTTGTAGTTTCAGATCGTATGAACGGACTCGTAGTTTCGAAGCCACGATCAGCGGGGGTCCTCTCTCTTAGTTATGGACAGTGTGGACAGAATAAATTTCAAGTTTAGTAAACTCGTTGTTAACGATGACCTCTCTGTTCATGTTAAACTACGATCGCTTGACTTGTAATCTCAGAACAACGAGCGTCGTTGTTTCGGGCCAGTATGAACCCTCGTCGTTGTTAGTGACTCGTTGTTTCGTTAACTTTAAGTTTCGAAACCACAATAAGTACTTTATGATTTGATTTTCTTTAAATTTAGATATCATGGAATTCTAGAAATGCATGTATGATTAAAATCAGGGGTGGCGTAACGGAGGGCAAGCTCCATTTGTCAAAAATGCCCCCAACATAATAATAACAACTACTTTCTTGCTTGTCAAAGATTTTTCTCTTTTTTTGTTGTTGCTTGTATACGCTTCTGAAAATTATGACCCTTTTTGTCAGAGATTAAAAAATAAAAGTGTGTCCCCTCTAAAATATCTGGTACCGTCCCTGATTAAAAGTGTAAGACTGCGTATCAGATTTAAAAAGAAGATTTCCAGGGGAAAAAAACATTTCTGTGATTTGTTTTATTTTTACAAGAAAAATAAGACTGACATTGCCCATATGATATGCAGAACTATACTAGCAACTTCAGTGTAATGTGATTGTCATATCCTGTTACGTGTATGCTTGCTTCTTCCTGTGATAACATTTCCATTGTTGATCGTTTTTATAATATGTATGAATTGATTTTATGGGGAACAAAATCCCGATCATTCACCTGCCTTGTATACAAATAAATGATGTGAACATAAAGTGCATTTTAAAGATAAAATGAAAAGAAATGTGCGAACAAGGAAGTAAGAATCTTATGATAGCCCTCTAGATAGGCAGAGGGAATAGGTAAGTTATAAAGATAGAGGCCCATATTCTGAACTCTGGTTCTTACTTTGAGAGGTTCAAACCTTATGAGTAAAATGGGTTGAATATTTCGAGACAGGCTATTGGCCTAACAATCCAAATATACATCATGTACATGAGACAGATCTGTTCCTGTATCACCCTAAGCTACTCACTACGAAGGTTACTTCCTTCTTTGTACAAGTGTATGTGGGCTGGTTCAACTATTATTATTAGGTGGTCTGTCGTAGACAGATCACCTCTTAATTTCGTCAGAATTTTCTTTATTATTTATTTATTATTTTTATCCCCAAAATTTTGTGCGCACGATATCTCAAAATTGACAAGATCAATTTCCGTGATTTTCATACCAGTTATAAAGCCCATAACGAAGATGTCACACAAAACTTTTCAAGGTCATCAGGTCATTGTGACGTCATCCAGGCGCCATTTTGTAAAATCACATTATTGATCATATCTTCATTACAAGTGATCAAAAATGAACTATATTTGGTACACATGAACTTCAGGTCAAGGGTCAACATCACATCTCATCAAAACGCACGCGCACGTCATGACGCGCACGTACGTGCGCGTCAAAATTTAGAAATGCTCGAAATCACTTTTTGATCAAAGTAGAGTACGGTTCAGGTCATTTTAAGCATTTCAAAATTTTCTGTACGTACGCGTCCGCGCGCGCGTTTTTCGCGTGCGCAGCACGTACGGAAGGTAGAAATGCCGTTTTTTTGCATGGGATCGATTCCTGATAAAATTCTTGACAATTTCCAATTAGTTTCAGTCATTCTCGACATCTAATAATGCCACACGCTTGCGTCAAACTTTAAAATCCGCGCCTGCGTCAATGGGCAATATCAAATCTATTATACGTCTATGGGGCAATATAATGTAAAAAGTGGTAAAAACATGCCTATCTAGAATCCGCCATAGCTCGTCAGAATGAACCGGTACCCCCAAATTTTATTACATATTCTGAAAGCCTATGAGTTGTAGATTTCGATTCATGCAAAATTTTGGCCAAAAAAATGTTGTGACGTCATCATATTTGCCTATGAACTCAAAAATTCAATTTTGAAAAAATGATGTCATAATTTTTGTATTCATTTGACAATATTTCAGTAATAGATTGTTGATCTTCTTCCAAATTTTGATATGTTGTAGCTGAGACAATTCTCTACAAGATCAGTCATCACGATTTTTCATTTTGACAAAGGCATCATGGCGTATTTTTGCGATTAAAGGAGGCATGTCAATTTTTCTCATTTTGCGTGTATTCTCTATGGAACATGACTTTTTCTCAAATCTAGATTCTACATTCCCGTCTTCTTTGAGCAGTATCTTTGTCATTTCTGCTCGATTTTCTTCCAAATTTTAGTATGTTATAGCTGAGACTATATGCTTTCACAAACGTGCCCTTCAATTTTTGATGAGATGTCGGGATCATGCCCATTTTTTAACTACAAAATGTGATTTCAGAATCCCGTATTTCGTTTACGTGTTATCTCTATTGGAAATATTTTGGTCCATTGGTAAAGCACTTGCCTCCCATTCTGGCGACCCCCGGATCGATTCCCGGTGGGACCATTTTTTTTTTTTTTTTTTTTTTTTACTTTTTTTTTTTTTGCCTTTCATTTTTGCTATCCTCTTCTACTATTATAACATATACAATCACAAACAATGTAATAAACTGCCTAATTTTGCGTGTTATGTCTATTGGAAAGTAGTGTGCAGTAGTTTGCGTACAATCTCATTCCCTGTCGTGTATTAAAGCTAAGGGGATAATCTCCCACATGTCCTGCAATATCAAATCGTCCAGTTCGTTTTCACGATTTCTCCAAATCGGCTCAGTCAATTTTCTTCATATTTTCATCAGTGATCAGTCCTAATAAGGTCAAGTTCCCACATCTTTTTCAAGGTCATCAGGTTATCGTGACGATCAAGTTCTGGTGATATCTTCATAACGAAATGTCATTTCTCTTTCATATTTGGCATGGTTAAGGTCACTGTCATTCCAGTCAAGGTCTTTTCGTTAAACGTGCGCGTACGCGTCCATACGCGCGTCCGTGCGCGCGCAAAATTTAGAAATGATCCAAATCCTCCCAAATTCATTTTGCGCACGTTTTATGCCATTATCAATATATCATTATCGTCATTGTCATCACTTATATGGCCATCTTATCATCATTGTCGTCAACATTATCATGATTATTATCTTGCAGAAATATTATCACGTCTGACAAAGCAATTTGCGACAGTGACAGACAGACCACCTAATTCGTCTTCAGTGACGAATTAAATTTCTAGTTATTATTATTATTATTACTTATACCGCGCTTTTCCCATAAGGCCCAAAGCGCTTACAATAATTTCAATTACAAATACTTATGGTAAGAAAAACAACGTTACAACTACAAACTGCTAAAGAGATGTGTTTTCAAGGCCTTTCTGAAGACACTGACTGATTAAGACTGTCTAATTGTTAGTGGTAAATCATTCCAGTATTTTGAAGCAGACACAGTGAATGTCCTATCACCGGCCAAGGTGCGAGTACCTGAATATGTGAGACGGAGAGGATCACTGGATGACCTGGTAGATGTATATAAATTCAAACAGGTATCTAAATATTTTGGAGCTTGATTATTAAGGATTTTATAGACAAACAAAAGTAATTTGAAAATTATACGTTGTTTCAAAGGGAGCCAGTGTAATGAGTTCAAGAGTGGCTGAGATGGGTGGTCCCTAGAAACCTGAAGCACCAATCGAGCAGCCCAGTTTTGTAGTCGTTGCACACGATTTAATTGAGTCGAGGGAATGGTAGAAAGAAGCCCGTTACAATAATCGATACGGGATAGAACTAAAGAACGCACAGCATTATGACAGGCAGATTGATCAATGAACCTTCTAACTCTAACGATATTCCTTAAATAAAATGTAACCGTACGACAGATGTGAGAGATATGGTGAGACATTGACATGCGACAATCAAAGATAACGCCGAGGTTCCTTATCGTTTCTGACGGGTTAATGAGTGTGCCACCAACATTCAACTGAACATTTGGAAGATTGCGCCGATTGTGGGCTGATGCTGCAACAAAAAACTGTTGGACACTTTGGGCAGATGTTTAGGCCATTTCAGTAACGGTGGAAGGGCACTGGCGACAAAGTCATAATGTATTGTACTCATTTTTCTCCAAATCTATCCAAATGTTTACTTCAGCCTAATGATACCCGCACTTGATAACAACCATATGGATCTAATGCAAAACAAATTCGATATTGCCAAATTTGTATATGACGAAGCTATTAAGCTATCAACTTGTACGTGATACACCTTTTCTTTTAAGCCCCACTCACACGAAGCGTCATTTCGATTGCGTCAGTACCTGCGCTAAACGAGAATGTGAAGGCAATTAATCCACAAAAATTATTAAAAACATTGTTTGCCCTGGACCCTCTTGCATAAAAAGTTGCTATTAAACGCAACTCGAAAAATCAAACGCAAATCCAAAATACGCGATCCTGATTGGTTGTGTGAGCCGGTCTTTTGCGAGTGATATCGCTTAAAAAGTAATTGCAAAATGAAAATTTCAAACAATACTTTTAATAACTGGCGTAGGCCTATGGGTTAGTTGCCTGCAGACTCGACTAGTGCAGGTATAATGACGCAATCGAAATGACGCCACGTATGAGCCGGGCTTTCGATATCAAAGTTGTTTGGGTCAAACATGAACAAAGCAAACAAACATGAATTGATCTTGCATGCTTGTGAGGAAGTGTAAACCGATACAGACAAACTGTAATTTTCACCGTTGTGTGTCGTTTCTGTAGCAGTACTATTGAACGATTGAGGAACAAACTTGTAGCTACATGTCGATGGAATGGTACGACCCTGCTATGGAGATATTATTTTGACGACAGTGGGTTGCTCCGAATGCAAGCTCGTTATGTGACATGACAACATGGGATCTTGCTAGTCAAAATTGATACTGTTTTCACCAAACTGTTTCGTAATTAGACTCTTATCTATAACACCACATTGGTATATTACATAAAAACTGAGAAGATGTACTTACGTCTAAACGTCGTATTCACTGAGACAAAATTTGCAAAATATCGCTCTCAGTCGCCATGTTCCTTTACATGACTTATATACTTCTATCAAATATTACGCTGCCCTCTATCTGATTATATCACTGGTGTATTTTGTATTACAAAGAAAATTAAGCCATTCTACAAACTTTACTGTACACAGAATGTCATAATATATATATACATATATATATATATATATATATATATATATATATATATATATATATTCATCTTACAACATATTCTAAAATAATTAGGCATACCTTCATTCTTAAATCAGTACCGTATCAAATGTATCTTCAATTACAAGTTTGCACTTTATTTATTTAATGTCAGTTACATTTGTGTAAATTATGCTTTAAAAAATGAGTTCACAATCTCAGAACTCACATCAGGGTGGGCCTAAATATTTTGAAAGCGGCTATTTCAGAGTATCTTTTTCCACATTTTCCCTCTAAGAAGGGAATACTGCCTTCTCTCGGAATAGCATCATAAACATTGAAATAAATATGCGCAACGGTTGCTGTATAGAGCGGGCGGTGGACTCCGTGCAAAACGATCCCGTGGTGTCCCGTGCCTCATTTTGATTGGTTGATGATTCATCCGCCCCGTATAAAAAGGATAATATCCAGGCACTGGCAGGTTTCGATATTCTTTTCACAAAGCCCATCTGCACAATATTGTTTACCTAGTTACTTTTTGCGATATCATCAATAATCATAGGGCCTGCATTCGACATTGTCGTAAAACAGACTAGACCTCCAATCAAGGGCGAGGTACAGCATGTATAGTTATAGCCTGTCCCTCGTATTATGGCGTTAATGTACATAGCTCTTCATTATGCATGTTACTTTTATCGTTGTGCGGAAGTATGTACGAGTCTTATATGTGAGGTAAGTGGGCCTAATTTGAAGTTTTTGTTGATCCGATCAATTTGATAGCATAGTATTTCATTATACTCGGAAAACCACCAACGCTAACGATACAATATCATATGCACACAATATGCAAATATACAGATGCATATTGATAGCATAATTTGTATATCTATGTAATACAGTACTGGTTTAGATTATTAGAACACCTAATAAAATGAACAAATCTAATGTTCATGTAGTTCTTTATTACATTAACTTCCCGTTGATGAATTAAGAAATTGGGTACTGCCAGACTATAAGCCAGTTTAAGCAAGTCAAATTTTCTTCAGTATACGCCCTCCCACACCCATAGAGCCATTGCAGCATGGTATTTCTCCAGCACTGTGTTAATGTGCTCCATCATTTTTTCAAAGCTTAAATTCTATTTTAGCATATATCTGAAGCTGATTATAAAGTGATTCTCTTTGAGGTATTTTGTCAGTCAATTTGTTGCTTCAGTAAGACACAAATTTTGTTTGCCCTTCAGGGGTGACCCCTCATATTGATTGTCTTCTTGACCCTGGCCTTTAAAGTCATATGCACTCTAATAAATATGCGTACTATGCAGCTCGTTTTATTTCTATACCTCATGACGCTTCTTGATTGAATGTCAGCTTCATGGTTACTTCCTTCCGCACTGGTCGGTTCCTTCCCGCCCTTGACCAGACGGGCCTGGTCATCTTCTTCATTCATAGGGGCAAAAAATTCGATGCATGCCAGGGACGGAGTCTCCCCTGTCAATGGTTGGGTCATCTCTGGAAATGACATCGTCTCTTTTGTAACCATGAGTAGCGACTAACATAAACTTGATATCATCACATGGGCAATAACTCCTTGCAAAATATCGTCATCGATATAGAAATGGATTTACCCAAACCGTGTCGTTAAATCCTACAGTAAGTTTTGATATTCAACAATCAGAGGAGTATATTCACTTACATATTTTGAAAATGGCACCAAAGAATGGTTCATGCTGTGAACTAATTCCATATCTATGATTCACACAATTTGGTTGGTCGGTTCTTGGTATGAAGGCGCTTCTCAATCTCTTCAGATTATTCGCGCCAGTCACTTTCGTAGGTTTGGCGTAGGCTTCGGAAAGCCCACGAGCGACTTTGTTGCTGTTGTTGTTGGTGGTGGTGAAAATGGTGTTATTAATGGTCATCATTATGGTAAGATGTTAGTATCTAAAACGATTAGTATCATATATATAACGCAATAATTCACGAGTGAAAATTGGGTTAGACATCAATAATTGTTTCAGATTAAGATTTTTCAATCTAATCCTTTCTTTTAAGAGACGTCTCTCTTTATCGTATTTTGAACAATGTAAAATAAAATGTTCAGTCGTCTCAAATTCTTGACACGCTTCACAGAGACCATTATCATGCTGGTTAATTTGAAAAACGTAATAATTTAACTTACATTCACCTACTCTTAGGTGTTGTATCAAGCATTCTGCTCTGCGAGACAAGCCATGTCTGTATATGGGCTTTGTAACGTCGCTATGTAAAGCATATAAAAATCTACCGTGTTCGGCATTGTCCCATTCTTTTTGCCATAATTTGTTATAATTGATCAAACGAAAGGCTGCTAGTTCACTTCTCGTATTTGGTATAACTGTGTCTATACACTTTTTCATGGCTCCTTTTTTGGCGGCCCGATCTACGATCTCGTTGCCATTAATATCGCAGTGTGATGGAATCCATTCAAAGGCAACACAAACATCCTTCAACTTCAAAATATTAATTATGTATAAAATTTCATTAACAATAGCACATCTAATAAAGTATGAATCGATCATTTGTAAAGCTGGCAAAGAGTCACTAAATATTACCACCGATGAGGCTTCCATAAATGTGTTAATCCACTCTAGTGCCATTAGTATGGCTACTAGTTCTGCTCTCACAATATTTACGAATGGCTGATGACGATAGATGGCGCTCGTAAAGTTGGAGAATGAACTATTATTATGATTTGGAGTTGGACGGGATGTAACCACAGGTTTATTCAGTGTACAACGAAGCTAATCTTGTCCTGGTTAATGTTGATGTATTTTTTTTGAATTTCATTTTTTCTTTCAGTTCTTTTTTTTTAAATACACCCTCCCGCGCGAAGCGCGAATTCTCTGACGTTTGAGCAAATTTGAGAGAAAGGTAACGGCTCGTAGCATCTTTTTTTAGGCGAAAAGTTAGTTCGACGCCCTGACTGCTTTTCAATTATTTGTACACAATACTGCACTATATGTAACAGGTGGGAGGGGGGGGGGGGGGTCCCCTTTCCCGCGTGAAGCGCGAAATCTTTGACGTCTTAGCAAATTCGAGAGAAAGATAACGGCTTGTATAGCACCTTTCTTTTAGCCGAAAAGTTAGTTTGACGCCCAGACTGTTTTTCAATTATTTGGACGCAATACTGCACTGTACATGGAACAGGGGTGGGCGCAAGGAGGGGGAGCCTTTTCCCCCTTCCCGCGTGAAGCCCGAAAACTTTGACATTTTAGCAAATTTTGAGAGAAAGATAACGGCTCGTAGCACCCTTTTAGGCTTTTTTCTTTCATTTCCCGCCCCCTTTTTTTTGGGGGGGGGGGGAGGGGGACCGTCCCCACCGCCCCCTGGCTACCCGCCTGAGTGCACGGTTCTGGTAGGAGGGGGCAGACCAAAGCGTGTTTCATCGTATGTTGCTCCCCACAGTCGCATTAGTATCTCTATCCTTATTATATAGCCCCATTTCTGCATAAGGACTTTATGCATCGTCCTGTTCCAGTCCGTAGACGATTCAGACATGACCAGGTAGGCCATGCCTCACTTTAACCCGGAGGGACTAGTGATTCACTTTGTCCATAAGAAAGGCGTTGACTGGAGGTGGCTAGTTAGTCTGCAAGCATGCACAGACCCTAATTTAACACTTTATAAGAAATCATTATGTCTTGAGAGAAGACTAACCCAGCTACCTATTGGTCGTGTCAAGGGCAGCTATAGTACAGGGTATTCTTGCAGTGCAGACACTCTTTTACGACTGACCGGGGTTTGTGCCCCCCGGGGGGGGGGGGGGGGACTAAATTATATAGTGTGCGGTGGGTAGGCCTATGTGCCGCCGAGAAGATCCCCATTTTTACACTCAAATTTCCGTTCCAAAGCATACCATTTTTTTCTTGTTGAGAAAAAGAAGAGAGAAAACCGTTTCAGAGCACCGCTTTTTTTTCATTCCGTACGTCGTTCCGAGTTTCATTCCAGGTGCTTAATTCCTCCGGGCTTTCCCAATCCGGTTCCAATCCACCCCAGGGAATTCAGTTTTCATTCATGCTGAGTGCATGCATGCGAATTAACCCCGCTTACTATAGGAATACACACACCATAGACTTGCCATGATACACAGCGTATCTAGCTAATGGGGGCTTGTGGGAACCAGTTCCGTAGCATCATATTTATATTGTAATCCAGTTCCAAAGACCCCCTTTTTCGAAAATGTTAGTAGTTCCGAAGCCACCTTTTTTTTGGTCTTGCCAGCGGCACATACCTAACACTTTTGGGGTCGAGTGCCCCCCCCCCCCCCCACCGGGGGTTTGTGCCTGCAAAACTAGTGGCTAGTCCACAAGTAGGCCAAGAGCCTGTCCCGAAATAGTCACCCCATTTGACTCATAATTTTTGACCTCTTAAGCTTACTTAGACCATCCAAGTCATTGACGAAAAGGTTGTCAGCCTGAACGTAGCCGCCGGGTTTAGCCCCCAGAGCCCACAAAAGAGACCCCAAAGTCGGGTCGATTTCACCCAATCTCCCCCATGCACCAACTTTTGTCAGTCATGTCAGTAGGAAGCAGTATGACTGGACATTACAAAACACCAAAAACGGACAAAAATTTCCGTCGGGATGGAGTGTCAGACGGCCCCTAAAAATTTGGGTAAATTTTTCCCCTTGAAGCCCAGGGACCACATTTTGTCAGAAGGAAGAGCTATGGATGTACATTAAAAAAAAAAAAAAACTGACAAAATTGTCTATCGGGAAAGACACAATCACACAGAACAAGAAAAAGAACACGAAAAGGTTAATGCTGAATTTAGAGTCAAATAAAAATATTAAGATTTAAAGTCTGGTAATGCATGTAATGGCTGGATATATATACACACAAATGTGCTCATAGTAGACTTGTCGGGGAAAGAGTTGAGAATGGTAAAGGAAGTTCGACGACGATGAGGGTTGGAACTTAGGGACTTCACAAAGATAAGGTTCGCAGATTTGATCATGAGAGCGACCGATGTTGACTGAAGAGTCTCGGGTCCACGATGGATGAGTTGAAGCGAAGACCAGTTTCGGAGCCGGTGAATCGGCGCTGAAAAGGCTGTGATATGAGGCGTTCTTGGAGCCGGTGAGTCGGGGCTAAGAAATGATGACTAGCATCAGAGCATGATGAGATCACATAAGACTGGGCGAAACAGTCGATGAAGAACAATCATTCTGAAAATAGCTTGTATCTAAGCTAAGACCACCGGTCATGCCGGTCGGTTCTCAGTAAACGAGAGACTGAGAGGGACTATGCTGCCGAAGGAAAGCGCAACTAGAGAAGCTTGTAGAGACGAGATGAGAGTGGTAAGATGAGATGAGCTTTGAACAGTATTACGAAGTGACATGACTTTGTGGTCTTATTATGTTTAATAAAATGTTAAGTAAATATTTAAGTAAATGATGCCTTAAAATCGTATTCAGATTGAAAGGTGAAATGAAACATCATATCTCAATTATTTTTTTCTCTTTATAGCAAAACAGATTTATCAGGAAAGGGCAATTTAAAAAGTGGAATTTACCTCCTGATAAGACAAATGAAGCATTTTCCATCTTCTTTAGGTTCGAAAGGACTTTCACACCCGAGGCAAGCACTGGGGAAGTCGAACTTTCGTCTCTTGCTACCCATGCAGTGGCGTATCTATATGGTAGTGGATCCAATGTCCGAACACTTTTCAGAAAATCAACGATAGCAAATAAAATATCAAATGAATATCCGTCAATCTTACGTAATGAATGCTCAAAGTCCTACAGAAAAAGAAGTTGATGGAATTTTAAAAGACAACGTAGATTTAATACGATATTCCCTTCCGAGTGAACCCCTTCCCAACGACGCGGCTTTTTGGTCCCTTGAAAAAGGTACTGTATTTCCGAACGTGTGAAACCTATGGGAAAAAGACACAACCTTTGCTTCAATAGTGAGGTTTTCATACGCGTAATCCCACCTGTATGAAAACCCATTTTAGGCGCTTAACTTTATACGTACGGTAATACAATCTGTTCGGAATTATAATCCTTGACTATACGTATCCTGGCGCCCGCAGGGCAAACTATCGAATCTGCGCCCCCCCCCCCCCCCCGCCCCCGCCCAAACTCACATGAATGTACGTTTTTAATTTAGAAATGACGGCACTACGTGAAAATGAGTTTTGATGCACATAACCCGGGGTTGTTAGCCCAAATTTGATGAATTATTGTATAAGCGAGGGAGCAATGCGATCGAGCGGCAGATTTTTTTTTCCTTTTTACCCCTCAAATTGAAATTTCTTATGTATTTTACCCTTAGGAAAAAAAATCCAAGGGAGTACAGCAACCTAGCAATAGATTTTATATATTTTTTTGAACATTCCTATTTTGGGGGCGCAAAATGAATGAAAACCCTGAAGAAATATATGAGGAATTTAGCAATGCAATTGCAAGGCAAATTTATAATTTCTTTCGAATGTTCTATACTTTGAAAGTGCTTCTTATGCACTTATATCGCATCTGAGGAGCAAAATTTATTAAGCTCCTGCCTTATGCGGGGGGGGGGGGGGGGTGGGGGCAAGGCAACTAGAGTCAATTAATGGGTAACACTTTAAAAACGCCATTGGGGGCCTGAAATAGCTAGATTCTGAATATAATTATGAGAGGGAGCAAAGCGACCAAGCTTTAGAAAATTTTCGCATTTCAAACCCTATAAAACACCATTTCTTAAGCCCCTTTCACAATTGGTCTACGACCAGTTTGCGACCGCCTACAACAGTTTTTTCGGGGTGTTGCACGACCGATCGCTTGGTGTCTTGCGAGCACTCGCAGTCGTTGCAGGCGGTCGCACGAACCTGAGGCGGTCGTGACTGGTCGCATCTGAACTTTGAACATGCTCAAAATCCAGACGCGACCAGATGCGATCGATTCACTCGCATTAGGTCGTACGACCAGTCGTGCAATTGTCATACGAGTGTTGCACAACGTTGCACGACTTGATGCGAGAGTTCGCACGACTCGATAGTTGCATTGGGTCGGCTGGAGGTCGTGCAACACTCGCACGTGCGCTAGCGACCTATAGAGACCAGTCTTGCGAGTGGGTGCGATTGTGCTAAGACCATGAGACTGTTGCACGACCGATCGCAGCACATCTTACAACGTTGTACTACCGTTGTACGACTGTATGAGACTGTATGCGACTATTCCTCAGGGGTATATATAGGGGGACTGTGGAGATGATCCTCTGCAGCAGAGCCCTCCTCTAACAACTTCCTCTTCTTTGTAACTTTCTTCTTTGGCATCTTGACTATTATGAAGTGCAACTTGAAACTGACTACCGGTCAATTGTTGAGGGTTTTTTTATACCCCACGCCACTCGCACGAACACTCGCAGGACCACTCGCACCAGTCTCATTCAATCGCACGAGCGATCGCGTGGTCTCACGTCCACTCGCACGACCATGCGATCGGTCGTGCGACTATTGTGATTGGCGTCAAGCCACTCGCAATCACTCGTACAACACTCGCATGTGAACGCACGACCACTCGCACGAGCATATGCGAGCAAATGCGACTTACTCGTGCAACGGTCTCTTCTAGTCGCTTTTGTTGTACGACAGCTGTTGCATTTGTGAATGCCTTTCTGCGACCTGATGAGATCGATGGCGATTGAAGCCTGTTGCAGCCTGTCGTGCGACCAAATGGTCGCAAACGGTCGCAGACCAATTGTAAAAGGGGCTTTACGCATTTTGTCCTTAACTGCGGCGCAAATAACCCTCAAAGACCATACATTTTCATGTATTTCTCCCCTTTTTCTTTCTCTCTTTTGCGTTTTTTGCGCCCCTTCAAGTGCCGCCGGGGCACGTGCCCCCTCAGCCCCCCGTAGATACGCCACTGTATCTATGTTCAGAATTTCCATAGGTCTGAAAATTTGTTTTTAGTTTTTAGTACTAATAATCTAATATAACATAAATTTGTAGTATACCTGGATTAAAGAGAATTGTTGCTGGGCTAGCGCCATGAGCGTCCTTGGACGGTGTGTGCGCTCTATAAGTTTTCACCATTATTATTATTATTAAAGAAACATTGTTGACTTTATTAATTGATTTCCTTATAATTATAGCCTATACTGTATGTCTACTTGAGCACAAGATTTGTGTTTATTAATGAAATGTAACAGGTCAAAGTGCGCGGGGTCTTGTTATCGACTTCGTGATTTGAGTCAAGGTAACATAGGTTCGTGCTGGAATCAACGGTAATTTTACAACATCGTCTTCATATTAATTCACTTGTATTTTGTATCTTATTTATTAAACATCATTGATTAACCATGTTAACATCAATATTCTTTGAAAAAAGAAAAAGAGGATATATCATACATATCAAACTTGAATCAAGCTGTATTAAATTAAGTATTCGATCATAGAAGAAATTGCCACGTTAAATTAATCTGATGCATTAATACTGTAAATCAACTCTCTACGACTGCACTTCTGTCATTATCTTTCTTCGGAAAGAACAAGGTTTCATGACATCCTGGTCAATGTTCGGGCCAAATTTTCACATTTTGTTCATGTTATTCAATCTTTTGTTAAAGAATGCTATAAATTATTATATTATAAGCAGAAAGAGCGGAAATCACTGAGAATTATTAATGCATAATTGCTGCAGTATACAATGCGGTCTTAAACCAGATGCTTCAAGTGAAAATAAGCATTAAAATGTTTTATTTGGCAGTGGATATTGGAATGCAATTCCCCTATAAATCAGTAACTTTTTGTCACATTTTGTAATATCAATTCACACAAGATCATTTGATATGGAGTGTTTGTATTTTTTCAACAAGGCAACTTAAGATTTAAGGAAAAATATTATTGGTGTCAATCGTCCTTGTCTTTGGAAAATGCTATACCTATATGGGTTACTTTAAATCATTAAATATTTCTTATTTACATGAACTTTCACTTTCGAAAGGAGTTTAGGAAGGTAGGATAGTCTTTTTTTAGCAGTCAGCTAGTGAAGTCCACCGATTAAGTATAATTACACTCCTCCTGCATACCTACGGAATTTACAACCATAAAAACACAAGTGATTTCCTCACTAAACAACACAGCCAAACATGTCATATGAAAAAGAATGTTAGAAATCATTAGCCAATTCAGTACTGCGTAGATTTTATGATTACATACGATTTAAGGGAAATTACAAGGTAACTCACATTCAAGCAGGACCAACCTAATAATTATTCAAGACAGTGAATTCAACCGTAAAACATCTATTGTTCAGTAAAATGCCTATTGTTCATAAAATTAAATAAACCTGACAATATCGCTAACTCACAATAAATTTTGTTCAATTAAAGACATGATTTATCCTAAGGCACATTCTCTCTATTAATGATAAACCCACCTGCAACGAAGCGGGAGCCCCCCCCCCCCCAATTTGGCCGAGTTGGTAGAGTGGGAGTGGTGGTATCCTCTCAATCAACAGGTGTTGAATATTTCATGAATGCGTACATTCCATAGGTTTCGAATAGATTGGTGTCTCGAATTCTTCATCAGAATACATTACTCTGTGTTTTTATTTCAATAACTCTATCATTAATCATACCCAAGTTTTTAATTAATTTAATTGCCCCTAAGAATATTGCGGATATTGTAATATTCCGTTTGGCCATGCAGTTGACTCTTGACTCGAAGAGCACTTCACGCCTGTGTATACATGACACAGATCGGATGTCTCGATTCGTTCATGCTTATACAGTGTATTGTCGCTACTCTACATAACAATAAAGGAAGCTGTTATCACGTCACGATGCATCGAAGACTATCTCTCTCACCTCTTCTCTCACTTACCCCCCCCCCCCCCACCCCCTCTCTCTGTTTCTTTTCTTTCTTTTTTTTGTTCATCTTCTTTAAATTTCCTGCATCTCTTTCTCCCCTCTTCACCTTCCATGCTCTTCTTCTCTGGCTTTCTTTGTTTTCTTTCTTTTTATTTCTCCTATTCTCACTGACTTAAAAGAACTACATGTATTATGCATTCTTACACAGGCTACCTCGCCAATAGGCTTCTAAGTCTTTTTAGTTTTTCCTCACAAACAGTGCTTATCGCTGGTAATTACCCCTCAATTTTTCTCTTATCATTATGATCTTTATTTAAAAAAAAAATTTTCATGGCATTTATGACTTTAATGCGTTTTATACTGTCAGCTCATATGTGTTTACATAACATATATCATTGTCTGAGAAATAAAGATTACATGAAAGTATACCCTTACATCAATACCACTTTTTTCTCTCTCTCTCCCTCTATTTCTCACTTTTACCTATCCTCTTCGCTTTGCATCAGCTCATACTCTTCTCTAAACATTTTTCACTTTCTCTCCCTCATCTCATAAAACCATCCATTGTTACTTTGGCCCTAACCTGATGTTGATGGAATTGTGTTCTACAACTATCCAAAAAAACAACAACAACAAAAAAACAAACAAACAAACAAAACAAAAAACTTTGCAAGTCGACATAATATAAAAGGCATGTTCGGCATTTTAAGAATTATACAGATAGTTCACGTCCTGTAGTGATATTTTCTAGGAAATACATGGGAAAAATATGTAATTATGTGGAAGTGAATTTTCATTTCAGTGACAACTTAAACATGTTAAATACATGTATGAAATGTCAAACTAATATCATTATGATTCGGAATTAAACTTATTATGTCAGTGATTAATATTTTGCTCTCTCTCTATCTCCCTCTATGTTTCTATCTCTTCCTTTCTCCCTTTCTTTATCCACGCCCACAATTCTCTCTCTCTCTCTTACCCCTATCTACCCCGATCTCTTCCCCTCTCTCCCTCCCTGCCTCCCATCTCTCTTCTTCTCCCTCTCTCCTCGATTAGGTGTGTCATCTCTCATGAAGTCTACCATACCGGTTTCTCTTATAGACCAAAACTAAATGGAATAACTTTACTCGTCGGAATATGAAATAGGCGATTTCACTATTCTAATGGAAGAAGAGAAGATTCACATGCAAAGAATGAAAATTAGTAAGTAAGCTAAACTTTAACTCAAATAAAAGATGTGTATTATATTTTAGATTTGTAAGCGTTATAGGTCTTGTATTTGGACGTTATTCTCCTCTTACAAGGGAACATTAAAAAATATTACAAAATGAACATGGAAGAAGTCTTTATGCTGTCCAGCAAGTTCAAGCAGATCACAAAGCAGGAATTTTACAGTCTAAAATTTGATTTTTGATCAGTCCAAAATTTCAATTCCGTCACCTTTTAAATGTTTTCTTCTAAATAATTTTTATGTTTTCGAAGTTGTTTTAATATTTCATTGTTATTTCATATATGCAATGTATTTATTTTATTATTATTATTTTTTTTTTTGGGGGGGGGGGAGAGGGGGTCTTTTTTTAAAATAAGGATTTAAGGATCGACACTATACTTGTTTCACTCACGTATCTATTAAACGACAGATTCATAGGGCATCTGCTTCGTCAGTAATGTGATGCATGACATATTTCGTTCTTATTTCTTTTATTTTTCTTAAATTAGTATGCTGTATTAAATTGTACATTTGGAATATTACACTTGATTTTTCAAATGAGTTTTTTCTAAATGGATGATTTAGACCTTGTGTACATACGTGTTCTCATATTTTCACTGTATTGTTGTTGTGTTTTACTATATGGCTCTGTTTCAGATCAATGGTGTAACTAGGTGGACAAAATGACCAAATTTTAGAATAATGTTTTTCACTTTGAAACCTTTGCAGAAATGTTGCCTAGCTAGGTTCATATTTTAAGAAAAAAGTAGTGGCCGAGCATAAGCTTCTTTAGTTTGATTGGTAGAGGGCAGCAAACTTTAGAAAAACTAAATTTGCAGTTGCATTATATACTTCGAATTAGCGTCCTGAGGTCAATCTAAGAGTAACTATTTTAATTCTTCATTTCATTTTCTAATGCTTGTTATATATGCTTCAAAATAAGAAGAAAAAAATTTGAGAAAAATGTTGCCTTTTTTCTAATTTTACATAATTTTCATGAAAAATTTACAATTTTCAGAAAATAACAACTACATTTTCATTTTTTTCATAGTTAAACATGCATGGAGGGGCTTTAGATAGAATAAGAATATGAATGCTTACATGAAAATAAAACGGTACAGTCATCGAAAATTTTTCAAGAATTTTTTTTTTAAAATTCATAATTTAATAATTTGAGTTTGTTTCGGATGTGACGTTAACATGCTGTGTAATAAAATGGAAATAGTTTAAGTTAAATAATTTTCTTGAAAATTATATCATTTAAAATTCAATATGAGCATTGTTGATAACATTAAATACATAGCAGAGGGGATGGGCACAGGGGACGGGTGCAGCAAATGGCCTCAAGGGTGACCACAGGGCACTTTGATCCCCATCCTTTAAATAGGATATTGAAGACAGCATTAGACAATGCCTGAGATATATGTTTTCACACAGAAAATGCTTTGCTTGATGAATCAGTTTTATGATATGTAATTCTTGATTTGTACTAAAATCTAAAATGTATTTGTATTTCAGTTCGTAATTGTGTATTACATGTATATTGCGTTTCTCAAAGCCCAAAGGGAGTGCTTCAGATAAACATGTAACAAAAAATGTTAATATGAGAAACTCACAGTCAGTGAGGCCTTCTACATGTACTTTTATTTAGAGTTGAAGCACATGGTAAAGTGTGCTAGAACTCATATGATAGCGAATAGTATCATAATGTAATATGAAATAATAGTTTTATTATCTTCATTTCCAAGAGGGGCATAGCAATGCATTTACTGCTCTGGACAGTATTTTCTTTTGAATATCGTACCCCAAATCACTCATATACAGTCAGTGTAACAAATGTTATCTGTATTCTGAAGTTGATTGTTTCTAAAAAAAAAAAAAAAAAAAAAAAAAAAAAAAAAAAACCACGACTTATATGTCATGAAAAACTGTAGTTTTTTAGTAATCATGTTTTTTCAAAATATGTTTCATACTCATTAAGATAGAGATCTATCAAGAGATATTTGATGTTTTGAAAATTTGTAGGAAAACATGTAGATGGCAACAAAAAAGTGAATATACATGTACAGTCTGCTTTACTTTGTTTTTGAAAGAATTTATATGGAAATGCAAATTATATAATAATACATCTCTAAATTGAATTAACAGGAATTCTCATAAACTTGTGGGCATACATATATAAGGGTATGATCTAACCAAATATATGCAAATGTACCACATACAAATCCTGTACCTCGAATCTGACTTGAATGGTTCCTGAAGATAAGTACATACAGGTTGCATGTGCACATGATATCAATCCTTTTCCTCTCATAAATAGTTATTGGGCGAAATTTAAAAACATTTTTTAACGGTCTTTGAGGGTATTACATTTCGCTTCTCACTTTGTTAACTCATAATTCAAAATTGTAAGGCAAGGCCTGATAATTAATCATTCATATGCATGTGCAGGATTTCACAATCAAAACAACCTTTCATTGTCCTCTTTATGAATTTTGAATTGCTGAACTATATCATTTGCAGGAATAGAATTGAAATTGCTGTTGTCCATTTAAACCGGAAAAATGGAAAATTTTAGTGAAGAATGGATAGAAGTAAGATCAGAATATGTATTTACACGTACATGTACATGTACATTTACACACTTCTCTTTTGTTTATATTTATATCAATTATCAATCAAGACTGAAAAATTGTTTTAATAAGAATTTTATAGTAGTGCCTACAGATGTGAAATGTATTGGCCAGTTCAGTATCCACAGAATTTCCATGTGCAAGGCCTCCTTATGACTAGGTCTTCCCATGTTAACATTAATATGTCACATCCGAAACACCATTTATCATATCTTGAAATACTAATATTATTCCATAATGCCAGTATCTTGTATGAATAACATGAGGTGAATGTGTACCAGGCCAAACAGTGTTGTCACATATGTAGAATATTGTACATGTCGGAGTTGTACGATATTCCTATTGAAAGAATGGGGGCACCAAACTGCCCTTTGTGATTAAAAAATGGAGGATTTAGTCTATTAACATGAATAATTGCAAACAATTGTACTGCAACCTTGGTTAGTGTGGATAACTTGGGTACTTTGTACAAATTTGAATTAATATATATGATTATATTGAGAAGTGATATTATTTAGTTATGCATAAAACAGAAAATATGAATCCTTTGTTAACATGTCACATCCGAAACACTTTTTTTCAAAAAATGCCCTCACAAAAAAAAAAAAAAAAAAGATTCTGGTGTGCATTCTTCGTAATTCGCATTTTTATGGTCATTGACATGGGCTGTATAACTAACACGTGGTAATCAGGTTAAAATTTACGTATGAGCGAGTTTGACGAGGAATCGTCTAAAATTTGTTTCGGATGTGACAACCTGTTTCGGATGTGACAGGTGTTAATGGAAAATGTTTATTGGCTACAAAAAATTAATTTCTCGAGAAAAAAAAAATCATACTTGAAATGTACATTGAGGAGGGTCAGGCAAATCTCTAGAAACTTTTGAAAAATTTTAAAGAACATTATGAAGATAATTATCACCACTTGTTGGATGTTTCGGATGTGACGGAAAAGTTAACGGAAAATTTTAACGCACTTACTTTTTCTTCCTAAACTTTTAAAACAAAAGTTGGTGACTTCATTTTGCATTTGCTAAAACTAGAAGTCATATGGACTATATCACACAACAAATCAAAAAAATATCTGCATATTAGAATATTCCGAGCATTCATTACTTTAGACCTTCCACTGTTAACGGAAAATGTCACTTCCGAAACATCAATTTTGACTCTGCCTTGCATAAAAAACAAAAGATATTAAAATGTTGTATGTGGGATAGCAATTTTCTTTCATTCCTTCTCTTTCACCCAGGCATCAAAAACATTTGAATTTAGGGAAAGTTCATAAAAAAGTTTAACTTTCAATATATGCATGTATAAAATGTCTCAGCAAAAGTGGCCAATTTGGACCACATATTGGGCCACGAAATCTGAACAGATTAGTCATACAACTTTGTTATGCTACCCAAGGTAGCACTTTTAGAGCTCTTTCTAATGATATATAGCAAAGGAGGTTGTGTACTTTACTTCGGGTTACATAAGTCGAAAAGTAGCCATTTTAGAAGTTACATCATTGATTTGAAACAGAGCCATATGGATTTTTGCCTCTTAAACTAAACAATTTCAGCCTTTTAGCTGCTTGTTTGATGTGTTTTTATGACAATAAACCAATTCAATACAATGCAATACAAATGTGATACACTGCCTTGCTGAAAAGTAGCTTTTAGCTGATAACATGTTAAACTCAATTCAACTCAAGCTTGTCGATTTTCTAATCATGTTTTGCACGATATGTTGTTGAAATATTGCATCTTGCATTCCTGTATATGCTCGGCTTGAAACAGAAAAAGTTTGACCTCTTTGGCCTAAATACCTTGCGTATTAAAACAAAACATAACAAACGAAACAAGTCCGATCACATACCGGATGACAAGTTGTAGTGCCATAGTGCAGGCCTAGACAAGGTTTCCTCAGATCATTAGCATCTATTTATATTTGTATTAATTGTGAAACTTCATTAACATTGTACATCAGTATTTTTTTTTTTACAAAGCATAAGATGAGTTATAATTGTTGCATAATATTATTATGTAAATATGTAATTTAAAGGCGACCCCACCACAAGCCATGTGCTTCATGGGACCCTCGCCTCCTTCCACCATTTTTTTTTTGTGAATGTACATTTCATTTTGTATTTATTTGATTATGAGAAGAAAATAAATGTATTTTGAATCTGAATCTGAAAAAGTAAAGTACATAACCAATCAAATGAAAAATATATGCAAACAATATGAATAGCGGATAAATATGAAAATTATGCACTATTTTCGAAATGAAATTTATGTGTTCGGAATCATGTTATTCAGTTGTGACCAACGATAAATCATATTATATCATAATGTATATATTGTGTTGACACTTACTCTGCGTTAACAATATACACAATACATATACAAATGATTCTAAAAATATGACATCAATTAGATGACGTATACTGTAAAAACAGAGAATTTGTTTTGGGATAAAGTTTGAATGTTTAGAAACCTAGGCTATTTTTCTGATTGAGATCAGATTTGGTAAATCATTATATATCACATTATCTCATTAGGCTGAGACTTCAATTAATTGATTCACATCAGTCAAGTCAATGTATTACATAATTGAAGAATATATCGAATTGCAGATTAATTTTTTTCTCGTTAAGATAGCTTTCATAATTACACTCAACGATATCCTTCATGCTATTTGGCAACTATACACTCTAACTCGTTGTCTTTGATGGCGCATTTTGTACTCCGTTGGATATAAAATCACTTGCGTAGAAATATCTGGAAAAGGATTTGAAAAAAATATTTTGCAATATCATTATGAATTACAGAAATCAATAATTTTTGGGAAATTACTTGATTAAATTGCCTATTATGATGTAGTTTTGCTTTCTCTATGATTTCTTCTTTAAATATTTTCTATTCTTATTTTTTAGTTTTCGATTGATGATTGGTTTATTAGATGATTTAGCAGTTATATATTGTCGACTAATTGCTTTGATGGTTTGTTGATTGATTGATTCGGCGATTTGTTGATTGATTGATTCGAGTTGCTTTATTGGTTGACTGAATGTTCAAGTTCAAGAGCGATCGTTGAGAATTACGTTACGGTACCGTACTTCATCTGTCTTTGAAATGAATTTATGAGCTAAAGAAGGATGCGGTATATCAAACAAAAGCTGACTGCTTCTTTTTCGCGTCACGGTTAAAACCATGGCCCTCGGTGATCTTGCAACTGTGCTATGCCCCTCGACCTGTCGACTGTCGTCTCGGGGCATAGCACACTTGCGAGCTCACATCGGGCCATAGTTTTAACCGTGCCCCTCAGAGCAGTCAACATTTGTATACTATTACACTGTTTTTGAATATTCGATCAATTTGATTTAGTGATAGCTTTATTTCTTAATTGGTTGCCTATTGAAAGGGAATTGATTGTTTGATTGCGCTTTCGATTCATTGATAGGTTGATTAGTGATTGGTTGAGTGAGTTTGAAACTATTCGTTCATTATTTAATTGATTGCTTAGTTGATTGTTTGATTGAATTGATTACACGGTTTATTGATTATTAATTAGGTGAATGATTGGTTAATAGGTTGATACGGTATGTGATTGATTTAATCATTGATTAATTTTGGCTCATAGCGCAATTACAAAGTTATGCAAATGATTGAGATGTATTCTCACCCTTCAGTCAATACTACATATATTTTCAACACTCACATATCTTGTTTTTCCGAAATAACCTACTTTTAAAACACATTTTGATTTAAATAGGAATAGCCTGCTTGAAAAACAAGGCAGACGCCTTTATTTTGAGGTTACTGGAAATGCTGTCAAGTCTGTGAACATTACATGATTAAAATATTAATTAGAATTTTTTAACAAATTGATGAGGATTAAGTATGTTACTCGTTATGCACTCAGTTTTTGCTGCCCTGAGGCTTCATGGAACCAATATCATTTCTTTCAAGCAAATTAAGCTATGCTTAGGCTGTAGCCATTGGGTATCCTGATATTACATACATGATTGTACTCATGCTATGTTAACTGCAAACGCGACATATTGTCTATATACTCTACGTAAATGCATTGTCAAATATTGTTATTCTGTAAGATTAAACAGTAACAAATAAATATTTCACCTATTTCACATATTTCGTCATGCTAATCAACTCTTTGAACATCAATCGATCAAATAAAACATCTTTTGCAGCTCAATCCCCTGACCGATTCCCTGGGATGAAAGAAGAAAAAGAAATAAACTGTATTCAAAGTTCACAGTTCTTTATTTTGTACTTGTGTCTACAATCATATTTTAAACAAGTACTTATCAAAATACACATCAAAATTAGAATCTTTTTACATGAAAAATGATACCAAGATTGGCAAATTTGGGATTGTTGTTTTATGGAGCTTTGTGACGCAAGGTAGGAGATTTGTTCATTATCAATGAAACTGCGTTTAAAACAATTCCCCTTGCCTTGTCATAGTAATCAGTACTTTCTCAGTGTACATATTGCGCTTCTACAAATCTAATCACATAAACATGTAGACTCTTCATAATAATGTGTGTGGAATGTACTGTATTCAATCTGACGTTTGTTAAAGCTTGCACATGCCCAAAACTCGGGCATAATAACAATTTCTGAAACTACACAATGATATGCAGAGAGCACTGCCAGTGAATGTCTTCAACATATTGTTTTACTAAAATGCGTCTAGAATGAAAAAATTCTCAACCAATTTTGGCAAATTTGATATCATTTTTCTTCTAAAAAAATTCCGTCTTCTGGTGCCTGTGAAATTTGCCCAGCATTATTGGAAGCATATTTGTCCGTGAAAGTACATGTACCATCCTCACCTAACACTAAAAAAAGAATACCCGCAAACTATAAGTTGGGGGTGTTTACAAACACATTTTACACTGCGAGGAGTTTACACAAATTGGATAATACATGTACTTTCAACACAAACAAATCCCACCTACGATGTTAGGTAATACGACACATGTACACTAACCGAATTCTAAACTTTAACCCTGCGGCTGGACCAAACACTTTACCTAACCCTATTCCTAACCCTAAACCTAAACTAAAACGCTATTGCAACCCTAATCCCCTATCCTATATCTTTGACGAAATAAGAGCAATTGTCGCCGGAACATAATGCACTCAGTGTGACATGGCCCGAAGATTTTGTGTGAAGAGACATACATATAAATGGTATTATATACTTGAAGGTCATACCACCCAGTCCTACATCAGTGCTAAAATCCCGAGCGCCAAACAGTATTTCTGAACTACCTTTTCATTTTGTTATTTTAAAAAGGTTTAAGTCATTTGGGAGGGGGCGGGGGCTCCCCCTTCTTGTTCTTCCTCTTGTCTTAACCATTCATATTCGGGACCTGCCAAGTTCTCCTTATTGCATTGAACTGAAGTGAAGTGAATGGTTTATTGGAATTGGAAAACCACTTCGAAAGTTCTAATGACTGAAGTACCGAGACACATATCAAATTACAATATTCCTATAACAAATTACGTTAGAAAAATGCATCATCTTCATCCTCATTAAAAAAAAAGATTATTTTATTGCTGAGTGTAGAAAAAGTATATATACAATAGGGCACTGTAATTAAATTTTAAAGCTGATCATTAAATCTTTCAGTATCGTATTGTAAAGAGTAGCAGATATTTTATCGTCTCTGAAACTGAACTGATATGGTACAGATGAATCAAATTAGACAATTAAGTCACTAAACAAAATAGTTTGATTAATGAGATCTAGGTTTAAAAAAGAAATCTTCAGATCTGAGATGTTCTATTTGAAAATATTTACATAATAAGAATGCAAGATAAATACAAAATTTATCAGAATCAAATTAGACAATTAAGTCACTAAACAAAATAGTTTGATTAATGAGATCTAGGTTTAAAAAAGAAATCTTCAGATCTGAGATGTTCTATTTGAAAATATTTACATAATAAGAATGCAAGATAAATACAAAAATAAAGCGTATCATAATTCATTGGGACTCCCTAATTATATGACTGCCTATATATAAATTGATGAGAAAATTGTAATGATATTCAAGAATCAACTATAAGCATCTTCATTCTTAAAACAAATGTTGCTACTCGTCTACGTCTTTCGGAAGACCTGTACATGGAACTGAATCGGAAGGTTATAAATATATTCTGAAAAGAAAATTTAAATATGTTTGCGGATAGAGTAAATAACACAAACTTTAACCTCAATAAACAGTATGCTAATGTATGCTAATGTTTGGATTATGAGATTGCACTAAAATTGGTATGAAAATGTATGATGGGAAATAATAGCTCTCAAAGATTATATGGATTTCATTTTTAATATATAACTTATGTACTGATACTGAGGGACTATGTTAATGGGGAAGCAGATAAACGTAATGGACATCAGAAATCCAACTGCATAATATATGTCAAGATAAAACAATTAAAGAGAGGTCAAGGTTGAGATTTAAATATATTATGTCTACTAATCTTTGTTGGCTAGATATTTTCCATCCATCTACATAAATTTGTTTGTGAGGAAGCACTTCATTGTCTACATGCGTCACAGTGGCATTTTTTGCAAATATTAGAGACTTACATTTAAAGTGCTCCTTGTACAGCGATCAACGAGTTGACTTGACTTGACTTGCATGATAGTTTTGTCCAATTTTTGAATGAATTGCAAGAAATATTATGTACCTTTTGCAAGAAACCAGTGTTTCCACAAGCTCTGCTTCTTTGTTGGTCTGTGTTTTCATTCTTATTTTCATTTAATTACTTTAACGTAGGATTCACTGTTGTTATTTTGATCTTATTACCTAAACGTGAACCCTCTTCATTTTGCTTGGAATGATCTGAACATATATATGCACTTTGGTTTCTTTGTAAAATTATTTTTGCATTGTTAATCGTACAATTGTTACTTTGAAAAATGAAAATGAAAATGAAATAAATATGTAAAATCTGAAATCTAAATCTGATTCCATCATGCCGATGGGATCAAATAATCATGACAGTCACAATCTTCGTATATAGGTCTCTTAATATGACTATACATTATTACACTATGTTTGGACCATGCTTTGTTTGTGCTGAGCCCAGCTTTTTGAATATACGTCCTGTCACAATACGACTTCCTCATATTAAAATTTCTTTACACATGTAAAACACTCTAGTGACTCTACAACATGTCTACTGTCAGATATGATATCCATTACGGGAAATTATAAAACAAACTTATTGATTTTGATTTATTCATTTATTAGTATTACCACCAACAACATTTAAGTACAATATATTCTTATACAATGATATTTACATATGAATAAAGAAAAGCATTGGTTGGTAAAAGGGGCCGATAATAGCACATGTGCTAGTCGAGCCTGACCCACAACAGAAAAAACAAGTATTTCGGTAAAGTTCAGCATACAATTATTACCAAAAATAATAATAGTTAACAATAAAGTATAAAAAGTAGACAATAATGACGTTAAATACATTTCTTGTATACATATACAGACAATTTGCATGGATGTTTTCATTTATCATTTGACAAAGAGCAATGCACTAAATATGAACGCATTACGAAAATGACACATTGCATCCACCGCCCTAAATTTGTGAGCTTTCTCATTCCTTTTATGTCAGTCTGGAAGAATATCATAGTAGAAATGTCCCCTGAAAAGGATTGCTTTTCTAGTATGCCACATTACAAGGGTCAATACAAAGCGTATGCAGCAATTACCCTACACGCAATAGATCTTCACACTTGACAACTTATCCCATGGACCATTATACCCCGTGTTGCCCCAGACACAATTTCAAGTATTGAGAACCAAGCAGAAGTTATTCCGATGGCTCGCATACCTCGCAAGATAGTGAAAGTTCCTCTTGTTTTGGCACCGGTAGATCTGATGTCTTGCACTCACACTCGATGATGAGAGTGTCATCCTTCACGAAACCCTGGCGAAGAAGCTCCTCAACGTCTGGATACGTAATACCAGCTGAGGCAACGTTCATCTCACTGGTCGGTTCCTTGAAGCAGGCACTTTCAGGGTCTGGTATGTAGGTTAGCACCTTTCCCTTCTCGTGGTCAGTCTGATTGATGAATTTGAAGCACTGGCGTAGCCAGGATTTTTCAAGAGGGGGGGCCAAGGCGAGGGAGCGAAGCGACCGAGCGGGGGAGGGTGTGGGAGGGGGTATCCCCCTCCCACGGTAGGAAAATTTTTTAAAACCAGATCATGAAAATGGCATTTTCTGCACCCTAAAATTCTATTCTGGTGTAACCTACTTGAGAAGTGACAGATGAAATAGGATTTTTTTTTTCTCTACTCCGCTGGAATGAATTGTAGTGGAAGGATTACCACTCCTTGGGGCTCCAGAATTCCAAGCAATACGCAAAATTACATGTAGTTGGTGTGTATAAATAGCTGTACCAGTGTACATACGAAACGTTGAAACCCGTGTTTTCGGATAGGAAAATATACAGACTAACAACCAAAAACCCACACACAGACACACTGACTATTGACTAACATATGACTAAGAGGACGCCCTTTCTCATGGAGTGGAATTTATATCTCATCTCAAGCGGTAGTCTCATTTGAAAACACATGCAACATCTTTATTAGGTGTATGTAAAAGACTTTAGCAATTTATTTAGCTGCCTTGTTTAGCTCTTTATCTCATTTTCTCGGTTAGAGGTTGTTCATTAGTTGCCTAATTCGTATATACTACACGAATCCAGCTACGTACTCCTTCATTTAAGTACTGAGGAATTATATAGTTTGATTAATTTTTGTAACCAAAATGAACATCAATGTGAGTATTTAGCACGGAAAAATATTAGAATTACATCGTGTAAAGAGTATAGAGATCACAATTTGTAATAAAAACATATGGAAATAATGTAATTACACATAGAGAACGGGCTAAACAAAGTCTTCATACAACCAAGTCAAGCGCACATAATTTGCCACATGTGAAGGCCGTTTTTGTCATTCAATTTAGTGATAATAGATTTGACTCAAAACTGTAAACATCAAAGCAGAAAGCATCTCGTCCGATGACTTACTAGTATATAAAATACGACTTGAACAAAGAATGAAATTGTATCTTTTTTGAATATTCCTCTATAAAATCGAACTCTACCTTGAAAAACAGTGTTTTGCTTCTCCTCGGATGAAGACCATAAAAATGATATAACGGTGACATTGTTTTCGTATAAAAGCAATGTTGGCTACCACAATGATAACTCTTAAACAAACTCAAGATTTACAAAACGAAGAAAATGGTTATTGCCTCCATCGGACATATACCCATTCACAAAGAGAGGTTTATATTCGGCAAGAATAACTGATACGCCTCTTCATCATTCTGAGTACAATTTCTTTCAACTCTCGACAAACTAAAAGAAATATAAATGTTCTGTTACCAATCTACTTAGTCAATGTTGTTAACAAAGTTTCGGGGTTATGATTTGGAAAGGAACAGTTTTTGCTGGAAATGAAAGCAGTGTTTATTTTGTTTACTTTTTTGGTAATATTTCCATTTTATTTTTCCTTATTTCGATTGTAAGGTAGGGGTAGGGTAAGTCCTAGTAAGACCAGCATGTGAAAAGGAAATTAGTTTTTTTTTTTTTTTTTTTTTTTTTTTTTTTTTTTTGCTCTCCGCTCAACAGGGGGGGCCATGGCCCCCTTGTGCCCCCCCTGGCTACGCCAGTGATTTGAAGGCCACCATTTTCCTGAACGGCCAGGGGTTGACCGCATCGTTTGGTCCTTTGAGTATGACTGGACGCAGGAAGATGTCTTTTCTATTCTTGAGGAAGTTGTGGAAGACATCCAGCTGTACGGAGAGCTTGTACCCGTACTGGCTTGTGAAGAAAGCCTGTGACCGTACGGAATTGACACGAGTGATGTTGCGTTCTCCTATAGAGCTCACGGACTTGGTAATTTTCCAAGAAATTTTTCCAGTGGTGCAGGATGTGTTGCTGATACTGCCCCCAACTGTGTCAAGTAGGCCTATGTCTTCCAGCTGCATTAACTGACCTTGTATCCTGCAATGGGAAAATTTGTGAACGGTATTACGAAGTGTATAGTCATGGATTGTATTACCGAGCAGCACTGTACGACCGAACGCGTACAATTAAGCGCCTAAAATGGCTTTAATACGCGCGGGACTACGCGTATGTTCTCTACACTATTTGACACAGAGAACACAGGGCAGAAGATCATAAAATGAGGCAAAAAAAAACAAACACATAAGTAATATCTTTATAACCTGCTCTCTCGTCACACCCCCCCCCCCCAGTCGTCACCCCGTTGGCCCCAAATCGGGGTAGGTTGTGTATTTTTTTCCCATAGGGGGCACACGTTCGGTAATACAATACCTTTTTCAAAGAACCAAAACGCCGCGTCGTTGGGAAGGGGTTCAAATTCCACCAACTTCTTTTTCTGTAGGATTTTAAGCATTCATTATGTAAGTTGGACAGATATTCATTGGATATTTTATTTGCAATGGTTGATTTTCTGAAAAGTGTTCGGTAATAGGATCCACCTCCATACCATATAAGACGGGTTACTTAAAAGGGTTCTGATTGGTCAGATTCACTCTATTTGCCATTGCGTAATTCGTTATAATAAACAGTGTATGCATAATACGCGCTGTGATTGGTTAGATTCGCATCACGTGACGTGCAAAAATGTTGTTATAGTGCACGATCCTGCACTATAACTTTGATTAATACACAATAACAGTTATAGATCTAGCGGTCTATTTACTATAACAATTAGTGCTTGTTCTATTTATGCACCATTACTGGACTATATGAACGCCAAATACTAAATTATCCCTCGTGCAGGTCTATTTTACCTCGTACTGCGGCCTCGGTGAAACAAAACTGCACTCGGGATAATTTAGTATTTGTCGTGCACATAATCCAGTATAGTATACAGATAATGCACGGTAGCGAGTGCATTCAGGGCCAAATAATGCACGATGTGCGAGAAGAGCCTCTGGATATACAGCACCGAGGTCCGCAGGACCGAGTGCGGTATATCTAGGTGGCGAGTCGAGCACAGAGTGCATTATTTCGGCCCACAAATGCATTGCCACTCGCATTGATGACGTCATTCTGAGTGCAGGAAATGTACTATACCAAATGCACTATACCTGCACTCCGGCGAGTGCAGGTATAGTGCATTTGGATGCTACAGTGCAATCCATTGAATGTCATATGACCCGATTTGTACCAATCAGATTACAGAACATTTTTGGAAGTTGTATAATACGGTATATTCAACTCCAGAGCATGCACTATATGTATAATATTGCACGGTCATCCGGGTACTCTTTCACAAACCATGAGATATTGTTTTAAAATTGCACGGTCGTCCGGGTACTTATGCGCAAAGCATGGCATGAGATACAACGGTTGGCTGAAAACCCTTCATACAAATAATAATAATGATCTTTCCTGCTCTTCAGACTTGTCAAACTTGATGAACAATATAACACCTTGATTACACCGGCTTTATACCAGCGAGTTTAACCCCGGGATGTTCACTGAGTACAGAAGGCGTAATTAACTGCTCCAGGATTTCAAACTACCACCCTACTTTGCAAAACAGGAGCAGATTTTAACACAAATAACCATCTATATAAACAAGGAAAATGTAGATTATCAAACACCGTTTTTGTAATATTTGACTGAAGGCTTCATGGCAAAATATCCCTATTTACTGCATATCAAGGAGGATTCGGAACGAACTTGGAAATATTTACCATATTTTCCATATTCCGGATTTTCTACAAGAAAGAACACACCCCTAATATATGATTTTTACGGAAGTTTAAGCCGAAATGACCCCCCCCCCCCTCATTTATTTCCCCAGCTTTCGCGGTCCGTGGACAAGTGCGAAAGAGACTCCATTCTCCGCAGTATTTGAAACTGTCATGCGTACACATTTTGGTGATGAGTGAACACCCCGGGAGGATAAGATTATTTTACAGATCCTCATTCTGGAATACTATATCCACAGCAATTTTAGAACGATGGTAAAATAAAACATTCCATCTACTATACATGTATATGACATAATTTTCACTAACATTAATTTTCACAATAATTAATCTCTATTATCTGTCTCCGAACTCAGCTTCATTAACTTTTACCTTCCTAAAATGCTGCATACTAGTTGATTTGCATCCATCAATAGGTTTTTATGATACTGCAATTTATGTTCTCATAGTTATCACTGACTGACCTTTGTAAACTTGACCTACTTATCCTAAAATCATTCAGTTCCTCTCCTTGTATTGGTAACAAGTTTAAAGTACATACCTCAAATGCTTCTTCAGGTATCACGAAAATGAGGCCAGAAAATTTCACAGAATTTCTTGAAATTGACCTTCATGGCCTTTGGCCTTTGACCTACTTGCCCCAAACTCTAATCAGTTCGCCCTACTTCCTATACTGATACGTATTTTCACCAAGTTCAACATTCCTGATACATCGCGATTAAGAGGCCAGAAACCTAGAATTTCTTTGAAATTGCCCTCTATGATCTTTGACCTACTTACCCCAAAATCGAATCAGATCGTGTTCCTATGGTGATACATACAAGCACAAATCTGGAAGTTAATGCCTCAAATGGTTCTTGATGTAAATCGATAACGAGAAAGCGGGACGGACGGACGGACAACCCGAAAATACTGGGCGTTAAAAAAAAAGAAGGAAATCCAACTTTGAAAAAATTCCTGTAAATGAGCTATATGTTTACTAACAATGAAATTCATATCATATGAAAGAGTAATTCATATTCTTTCCAATGGTAACTTGTCTAGCTTCCCAGGGTCATGCATCACTAAACACCATTGTCTTCAAAATTTTGTGCAAAAAATCTAGTTGGTTCACTTTCTTTTAAAACACAATAGGCATGATGTTAAAGGGGAAGTCTGGTCCAAAATTACTTGGTTTTAATAGAAGCAGAAAAATCAGACCAACAGACCAAAAAAGGTTTGAGGAAAATCGAACTACTAATAAGAAAGTTATGACTTTTTTAGTGGCATGAAAAACTGATGAAACAAAACTGGGGAAACAATGAATATCACTAGACAAATTGGCAACCCAGTCATGAGTTTGTGATGTCATTGGTACACAACTCACAAATTACTTTGTTTATTTTATTTATTTGATTATTTATTATTTATTCGGCATTTCGAAAACAATACAGAAAACAATAAAGAAAACAATAATAGGAATAAACATTGTAAACAAAGGACCTGGATCAGAGTTGATTTGGCTGCCTGCGTTTAGAAAAGGTTAACTCAATTACCATAACCCACAGGTCTTCCTTCCCACACCCCCTCAACTCTATCCAGGTCAGGATAAGAAAATTAAAAGAAGAATTATACATTAAAAGTGTATCACTGGAAAATGGCGGCACATTAGGTGCAATAAATGTATTAATGTATTAATATTTGTTTATTATGTTGTAATTCAGTTTGTAAAATATGTTTGAAGAAAAAAAGGATCATAAAGATAAATAAATAAATCAAATCAAAATCAAATCAAATAAATGTGACATGAATATCTCAAGCAATATCTCATTTCAAACAGATCATTTTAACATGTATTAACATTCAAGTATGATTGATTATAATAATCAATCATACTCATAATACAAATTTTAAATTTTTGTCCAAGAACATGATTTCCTCATGACTTGAATCAATTTATATCTATAGTAATATGTTTTTGCATGTATACACTAATAGAGAGGAAATAATTTTCTATAAAAATCATGAAAATATGATTTTTTAAAAAACAATATACTTGTACATAAAAATGAGTAACTATGGGAATATAATACTTTGAAAACAATATCAATATGTTGCAGTTCGTGAAATATTTTGTAAAGGTTTATACATGCAAAAACATATTACTATTGATATAACTTGGTTCAAGTTATGTGAAAATCATATTCTTGGACAAAAATTGAGAATTTTATTATGAATATAAACTAAATAATTGGTGAGTTGCGTACCAATGACATCGCAAACCCATGACTGAGTTGCCAATTTGTCTAGTGATTTCCATTGTTTCCCTAGTCTTTCATGCCACTAAAAAATCATAACTTTCTTATTAGTTATCCGATATTCCTCAAACTTTTTTTGATCTGTACGATTGACATTTCTGATTCTTTTATAACCAATTAATTTTTGGACTGGACTTCCCCTTTAAGGGGATGCCTTTTGTGAAACGACCCGGAAGCTCCAATTCTCAATTGGGATGATTTTTATCTTCAAAATTGTGTGAATGAGATGTTAAGCCCCTTTCACAATTGATCTGCGACCGTTTGCGACCATTTGGTCGCATGACAGGCTGCAACAGGCTTCAATCGCCATCGATCTCATCAGATTGCAGAAAGGTATTCACAAATGCAACAGCTGTCGTAAAACAAAAGCGACTACAAGAGACCGTTGCATGAGTAAGTCGTATTTGCTCGTATATGCTCGTGCGAGTGGTCGTGCGTTGACATGCGAGTGTTGCACGAGTGATTGCGAGTGGCTTCACGCCAATCACAATAGTCGCACGACCGATCGCATGGTCGTGCGAGTGGACGTGAGACCATGCACTCGCTCGTGCGATTGAATAAGACCGGTGCGAGTGGTCATGCGAGTGTTCGTGCGAGTGGCGTGGGGTATAAAAAAACTCCTCAACAAATGACCGGTAGTCAGTTTCAAGTTGGACTTCATAATGGTCAAGATGCCAAAGAGGAAAGTTACAAAGAAGAGGAAGTTGTTTGAGGAGGGCCCTGCTGCAGGATCAAGTGATCATCGAAGAGCAAGCTGAGCAGCCGGCGGAGCAGCCAGGGGAGCAGGCGGAGCCTCCAATAGACCAGGTAGATTGGGAAGAAAGTGATGAAGCGCAGAACGAGGAGGAGGAGGAATCTGATGACAGAGGGAAAATATATACCCCGAGGAATAGTCGCATACAGTCTCATACAGTCGTGCAACGGTAGTACAACGTTGTAAGATGTGCTGCGATCGGTCATGCAACAGTCTCATGGTCTTAGCACAATCGAACCCACTCGCAAGATAGGTCGCTAGCGCACGTGCGAGTGTTGCACGACCTTCAGCCGACCCAATGCGACTATCGAGTCGTGCGAACTCTTGCATAGAGTCATGCAACGTTGTGCAACAATCGACAATCGCACGACAATCGCACGACCGGTCATACGACCTAATGCGAGTGAAATGATCGCATCTGGTCGCGTCTGGATTTTGAGCATGTTCAAAGTTCAGATGCGACCAGTCACGACCGCCTCAGGTTCGTGCGACCGTCTGCAACGACTGCGAGTGCTCGCAAGACACCAAGCGATCGGTCGTGCAACACCCCGAAAAAACTGTTGCAGGCGGTCGCAAACTGGTCGCAGACCAATTGTGAAAAGGGCTTTATTCACCCATGTTTCAGGATTTTTGCTTTGTAAAACCCTGGTCAGATAGGAGACGTTTTGCAAAGAAGACAATCTGGGTGAATTTTAACAGGGTTGCATGCCAAAGAACCATTGCGAACCAAAGGATTCAATATCACAAAGAATAGCAAATCAAAGACAAAGACCATAAAGAAGGAAAATCAAAAAGTCATACATGTGTTTGAAGATTTGGCTTTGCCGATTTTCCCAATAGTCGGCTTTTGTCAAAAATCGGCGGAAGATGCCTGCAGCACTCAAAACAAACGAACATGTTCTCTGTACTCTCTGAAGATCTCACATCTTCTTGGTCAAAGCAACTCGTTCCATGTATTGTCAAGTCTATAAGAATCTTTGTTAAGCAGGGTTCCCACTTAGCCGAGTTGGAGTCTCGAGTTGTGGCGAGCTGGCGCGAGCTTGAACTCGCGTCAATTCGCGTCAACTCGCGTGAAATTTACTAATTTTATGAGGTATGCATAAGTGATCTTACGACCCTACATCGAGTTTACTTCGACAGCTGTACGAGTAAACCGAGCGCGATACGAGTCACCCGAGTGCGATAAGAGTCGCACCGAGTTTGGTATGAGTTGCGATGACCTACATACGACTTGTACCGATCTATCAACGAGTTATCAAGATCTTGTTACGAGTGATAAGAGCTTTCTACGAGTTTCCGATATACGACCAAAGAAACAGGAATGCATCTTCTCCCCCCCTTTTTTTTGGGGGGGGGGGGCTAAAATGAAATCAGTTTGATTCATTTCAATTCAATTAATTTCCATTTCCAAAAAAAGCAGTTAAAATCAAACATATAAATCATTGTACAATAATCTAATGACTTGAATAATATGCACAGTGTAACTAGCTAGGATTTCATCTTTGGTTTCATAGTCTTATTTTTAAGAACAAGTCGTGAGTGGAAATTAAGGGATCTAGTAAAAAGCAGGACTTGTAATGTGGATCCTTCGAATAATTTCAAACATAGCTTGTAATTTCTAAAAACTAGTAAATAAAATTATATCTACAAAAGAAGAAAAGTAATGACACACCTTTCTATTTTGGTTTCAATTTTGTTGTATAAAACAACAACAAACTGTATAGACTCGCAATTTAAAGGCTTAATTGTTACGACTATAATGCCAGTTGCCAAAGCGAAAAGAATATACGAAGAATGACATACATAAGGAAAAAAAAATGATGTGATTTTTAGGGAAAACAGCGATCATCTTGGATGTTTTGCCCTGCACACTTTTTTTATTGAACGTAAGACCAAAAAATTTGTCATTTCATGTGGAGAAAATTTAAATGGAGTAGCAAAAAAAACAACCAAAAAACAAAAAAACTGTTACATAAGCAAATGTACAAAAAGGAAGTATTTTTACCTATGTATAGCCAACTCCGATAAGTAAAGGAGCCGAAGGGAGGTGTGTGTTTTTAAGGAGAAATGGTAGTGCAGATGTTTGACATATGATACTTTCAGGAGAGTTTGTTACCTACACTTTTACGCCTAAAACTTAATATGTATGAAAAAATAAAATGCATGCTTCTTGCCAAAAGAGTATTTTGTTGGTAGATTTTACAAGCGAGCATGGCGTGGAAGCCAGAAAAATCTATATTGAAACAAAATTCCATTCCTTTCAGTATATGAGAACAGGTTATAGTGTACTGCTACTTCATTTTATAGTTATGTACATTTTAGCGGCAACTTCCTTTCTCATATTTGAGGTGATATCAATAGGCTATTGGTAATCTCCTGAAAATTTATTTACTTTGGGTTAAATTGTTCATGTTGGTGCTCGACTCATTTAAATTTATGATACATTTTAGACTACAAGAATAGTTTCACGTGAGACAGAAAGACAAGACGTGAAACGGAAAGACACTAGACCCAAAAAAAATTTCTTTCAAAGATTAACCGGCGAAATGCAAGCAAGCAAAGTGAGCTAGAGCTTCCAGGTTTTTCCTTATGTTTTCTTACTTTTTTCCATTTCTTCCCGTTTTTCTCCCCCCCCCCCTTTTTAATGAAATTAAAATTCAAATTCATGTTCATTTATTTCCAACAGAAAAAAAGGAAAATATAATGATATTGCTATAATTATACAAACGATATGAAATTAAGATATATACATAATTGATTTTTTTACATGAATTAACATATAAAAATCATTGAAATGATTTATTAAGATAAATAATTAAATTCTGGAAATGAGGGATCCACTAAAAATCAATTGCTTGTAGTTTGTGAACCCCCCGGGGTGCACCCTGTAATCTTTAACGGCAACTTACTGGGAGAGGCCACCCCAACCTGAAGTTGGGGGATATATCCCCTGTTCCCCCCCCCCCCCCTCCCACCTCCGATTGACACCCATGAGCCGAGGCGATAACCTATAGTTGTATTTGCATATGCGTTTAAAGTTGAATAAAAATACGTTCTTAAAAATATTTAACAATATAGTTCTAGAAAAATAAAAATCACTGCATTTTTAAAGGCCAGGGGGCAAATCATGGTGCGCTTGCCATGCTCGCCCTGCACTCTGTTTATGCTCATGGGAAACTCACGTAGATCGATGGAAACTCGCTGTAAGTCGCCGTACTCGATCTAAACTCGCGCTAATCTCGTGGGAAACTCGGCATGACTCGCAGCGCAATCGCCGTGCTCGCACTCTGCTCTCGGAAACTCGAGTAGCACTCGCGTATACTTGAAGGTGGCGAGTTATTACGAGTTATGAAGAGTTCCACGCGAGCTCGTTACGAGTGATCCGAGTATATTACGAGTTTAAGCGAGTTTAAGTGAGTTCATCTCGAGTTACAACGAGTCAGTGAAAATTTTCAACAAGTTCAAAAATTTTGGAACTGCTCGCGACTTCAGGGAGAGTAGTGCAGAGTTGCAACGAGTTACGCCGAGCCGTGTCGAGTTGTCGCGAGTTGTTGCGAGTTATCCCGAGTTACAAGAAGTGCTTTACGCGAGTTATTGCGAGTACCCCTTTTAGGCAACTCGCCATAGCTCGCCAGAACTCGCCAGTACAACTCGGCTAAGTGGGAACCCTGCTTAAAGCAGGGTTCCCACTTAAGGCATAAAATCAGTCATTTTGAAATTTTCTTACTAACGAATAGCCATGAAGAGCAACCAAGCTAGATAACAAATTCAACCCAAACCATGCCTATTGTGTTTTACAAGAAAGTAAATCAACTAGAATTTTGCACACAATTTTGAAGATAAAACAAGTTCATACTGGAAAGCAAATAAATTACTCTTTCATATGATATGAAATTAAACGCCGGTTAATATATAATCAATTTACAGGAAATTTTCGAAGTCTGGTAAGTGCTTCCGGCACTACCTTCGGTGGGCGGAGGCATAAAAAAGAAGTATAAAACACAATAACAAGGAGAGAAATCTACCCACCTCCTGGTCGCAAATAAAAAGCATTCCTTCTCATTGTCAGGTTCGAACCTTAGGCCGCACTCCGGGCAAGTATCGAAGTCGTCAAACCTCTGTCTCTTGCTAGCCATGTTTAGACCTCCTTCAGTTCTGCAAAAGATCATTCAAAATCCATATCACAATATTAGGTACATATTCATCTTTTTCATATTCCTATTTTAGACGATCATATTAATGAACACCTAGATAATTTTTCATAAATCTGTTTATATGAACACTTTCAGATTTAGGTCTACTCCATTATATTTAAAGTACGTAAGGGACTTTGGCTTCAAGTTAAAGACAACGTTGAGTTCTGGAAAAGGCGAAAAATAATTTGTGAGCTTTATTATAAAGAGCAAAGAAGATAAGTTTTGAGGTATGATTAATACAGACTATTATCATAATTATTGTAAACTTTTATTATTTTTTATCATAATGCGAATTATATGATAGAGACTTGATATCATTTTACTCGACTAAAGCATAAATTGTGTCAGAAAGCAAAACATATAATTATTTATCTAGAGCAATTGAAACCTTCATTCAGATAACTTGTATTTCCGTTGTAAAACCTGAAGGACTGCTCATATAACATTAACTTCTGTCATCAGAGTTAACTTTTCCATGAGACATACGGTTTCTCTTTGACACTATAAAGTTAATGTGCAGAATTGTTATGGTGTTATTATTGTAATATATATATATATATATATATATATACATGTACAGTATGTATATAATATAGAATTCCTGCTCGGAGATGAAATGTAGTAATCACAAACAATAAGTGATGAAACTCCGTATATATACAGAGTGAGTCAATAAGAAAAGAAACCCACATTCAATGCTAATCTTAAGAAACGTACCTCGATTCCATAGGTTAGATGTGGCTTTATTAAATTTTGTCCTACTGTACCTTTTTGACATGTTAACCTGTAACTTTATGTTGAAATCAGATTTCATTAAAAATTGGTCTTCGTATTTAGAATCATATTCCGCATATTTTGATATCAACCAACGATACATCTTTGCATCTCACTGACTGTTGCCATGGCAACCGTCTATTTCAATACAAACCTATATAGTTTTGTAGTGGCGTAGATACGAACACGCTTTCCATTGTTGGGGGGGGGGGGATATGAATAGATCACCCCCCACTAACAATGGATAATTGTGCGTGTCTACGCCTGTGTGGTTTTGAGAAGATATTGATATTTTTTGGTGAAACTGATTCGGTTTTTAAACTTTAGTTTTAAAGTGGATTTGATACTATGTTCAGACAGTAGAATGATATTGTATATCTTTTTGATGTGTATTAGCACTTCATTGATAATGGACATATTAATTGCTTATCAGCAGATAACCCTGCAAAGCATTATGAAAAATGTATAAATTATAAATTTCAGTTTCAAAGAATGAACCTTGTCTACATCACAGAGACAAGGCATAATCACTTTAATAGCAAAAAAGGACAAGGATAAAATGTTTATAGAAAACTACCGACCCATAACACTTTTAAATGTTGATATTAAGATAGGTTCTTTAAAGCCCTGTCGCAGAGACTTAAAACTATTTTACCATCAATAATACATCCAGATCAAGTTGCCTTTATTAAAGATAGATATATCCATAAATATAAAAAAAAAAGATAGATATATCGGAGAAGCTGTCAGAACAGTGACAGAGACCATGTTTTATTCTAGACTTAAACGCATTGGGGGCATTCTATTAAGTCTCGATTTCAAAAAAGCTTTTGATTCCTTAAATCATCAATTTCTAATAGAAGTATTGAAATGCTTCAACTTCGGAAATTTTTTTTGCAATTTTGTCAATGTTCTGTATAAGGAAATAGAAAGCTGTGTAATGAACGATACAATTTCAGCTTGATTTTTTCCAGTATAGGAAAAGGGGTCAGACAAGGGGACCCTCCATCCCCATACCTCTTTATTTTAGCGATTGAAACATTGGCTATAAATATCAGAATGAACCCCAAAATCCAAGGCATAAAGTTAAACGCTCCTCATGAAATTAAACTTTCCATGTACGCAGACGACATTACAGTATTTTTGTCGAATTCCGAATCATATTCTTATGTAACGGCTTTGCTTGATGACCTTCAAATTTGTTCGTCACTTTCATTGAATTATGAAGAGACGAAGGCAATGTTCATAGGACAATGGTAAATACAAATCCCAGCAATTTTATTAAATATCAAATTTGTTAATGTCTTGAAAATTCTTGGAATCGATATATCCTAATGTTTTGAAGATAGAATGGCACAACTCCAAAATTTTTTATCAAATATAAAATCTCAACTGAACCTTTGGAAAGCCAGAAATCTTTCATTGTAAGGAAAAATTCAAATTGTTAAAACTTTTGCTATTTCCTAGTTGTTATATATGTAGCCAGTATAGCATCTATTCCCGATTCATTTATCCATAAGGTTAACAAAGTATTATACGAATTCGTATGGGGAGGTCCAGATAGAATAAAACGTGGAGTGCTGGTAAAAGATCACAAAGAGGGAAGTTTAAAGATGACTCTTCAAGCTCAGAAAATTAAATGGGTTACAAGACTATTTACATCAACATCTATAGGTTGGAAACCCATATGTGTAGAATTATTGTCACCAGTTGGTGGAGAATATCTTTTCCATTGTAATTTTGATGTGAAATGTTTAAACATTGAAGCATCAGACTGGTTTAGAGAACATTGTCTTTTGAATAGGAAAAAAGATATTGCCAACCAATGTATTTAGAATAATAAATGTATCATATCAAACGGAAAAAGGACTAAAGTTCACTCAGTTTTTTGTATTGCTATAGATTGTTATAAAAAGATACCAGGAACATGGAAGCATTTCTTTTTGCAACAAAACTATCATTGTCTATTTAAAGATCAAAATCAAATTCCTTCAATTTGTTGCGATTCAAAATTAAAGCAAATCCATAACATAACGACGAAGCAACTTTATTGTACCTTTCTAAGACTTAATAACCCTTAAATTTCTGAAGTATTAATTCGTTAATAACAAGCTGTATAATATGCAAGAGCAAGTGTTCGATCTTTTCACTCTTCAAGCAAGTGTTACTATTGACTCCAGACTCCGAATTAAAAAAATAGTTCACAGTGCTCGTTTTGCAATGTGTCGACGGAGACAATCGATCATTCATTCTTTAGGTGTCCAAAAACAGCAGCCTTTTGGAATGCGCTACGTATTAGGGCGTCGAATTTCAATCCCGATTATTTTCTTTCATACGAAAAGATTTTGTTTCGAATTATTAAACCTAGAAGTCAAGCCTCTTCAGCTTTTAATGTTCTTACCTTACTCGGCAAACATTTCATTTTACGATGTAAATACCAAGATGTCACTCCTAGTCTGAAGCAATTTAATTATTATTTTTTGTCATACAAATCAACTGATGAAGAAATTGCAAAAAAGAAAAACAAAATTATGAAGCATATGACAAAGTGGGAAAATATCAATAGGTTTTTCAGCGTTTCATAATGTGTCTGATAATCTTTCTGTATAACGTGCTCAAAGGAAATACTCTACGATTTTTATACGGGATTTTATTTCCATGTTCTAATGAATGTCAGATTATATATTGCGTTATATCCCGGCGGTGCCGCCGCACAGTGGGCCAGAATGGCTCCAAAGTGCGCCAAAATTCATATTCACTGAGTTTTACCTAAAATTTGAATTTAAATGATGTGTCTGTGGGTTTTCAGACCCGTAGAATCCAATGAAAATATTTTCAAATACCTATGACGTCATTAAAATACCGATTTCTGATTGGCTACCAAAATTCAATGGAAAATAACACATTTCTCGTATTACAATGATTTTCCTACTTCAGAAATTGATAATGCGATCTCTACGCTTATATATCAAAAAGTGAAAAAGGTGTTAACTTAAAGCTCAGGCAATATGGTACATAAGAGAGACTTAAATGGGGCGCCCTACTGGAAAATATTTGAAATAATGAGAAATTTGCAATGTATTACAATGTATGATGTCATTAGTTGAAAGTGAACATTGATAATGCATATACTAATAAAATAATATTCAGCTAACTAAAAAATGAGTTATTAAATTTAGTTATTAGTTATTAGTTATTAAAGTTTTTAAAAAATGAAAGAGCGCCCTCTGTAGCATTGCTAACTTTGCGAAAGAGAAACGTACCTGTATCACTAAAAAGTAATTCTGTAGGTACTATCGAACTATCAAAATCATAATACTGACTGATAAAGTCCATGCATATTCTAAGTCCTTTTGCCCTATTGTTTATATTGTGAGAAGAGTGAATTATTTCGAAAAGCCTTCGCCTTGAAATGTTCACTGAAGCCCTTGTGAATTACTCAGAATGTTGGGTCTGTTTAAAAAAAAAAAAAAAAAAATAGAGAACATTTTGAGAGCTTGGTTTTGGTGTTGGACAAATTATGATACAAATTATACTTTCTCCAATGGTTTCAAAATTCTATAAATTATAAACAACCGGTATGAATTTTAAACTACATGGCAGTCATTAATCGCGCCCTCTCAACAATGGGTCTATATGTCCGAACTAAACAGTTCCAAAGCCTTGAAGAAAAAAAAAATCGAATAGTAGAGGGAAAATGTACATGTAGGTCTATACACTAATTAAAAAGAAATTACAAATAAGAAACATGCTTATATATATATATATATATATAATGAAAGAAATGTCACTATGAGACGGTCGTAGCTTTTATTGTCCTCCTTTATTTGTCAAGCTTTCGATCAATGATCTTCATCAGGACGGTATAAAAACTGATGGCTGACAAAATGGCTGACATTTACCTCGGAATAAACATTTCAATTTCTTACAGTGGTTAAGTACTAATCAATATAATTATAATAATTTTAATTATGTTGTTTATTATTATAATGATTATTATTATTATCATTATTGTTATTGTTATGTCTGTTATTATTATTATTATTATTATTATTATTATTATTATTAGTAGTAGTAGTAGTAGTAGTAGTAGTAGTAGTAGTATATTATTATTAACATCATCATTATTATACATTTGCATATTAAAAAAAAAATAAATCAATGTGTGAAAAGATACTTGCATGTCTATATTTACAAATCTATTTCTGTAAATAATATTTCTATGAATATTTGCAAACAATATAGATAATGAGTGTGAATGATTACCATGTGGACAAGGTTGTCGTGGTGACTAGTCGGTGTTGCTTTTTAAGGTGACATGGGCTTCTTTGGGGATCTATATGAGAAGTACACAACCTGTTAGCTTCACTTGTTTCAATATATACAAGTTTGCATTTGCATTAATTGCATGGATATATAGCATGATACAATATAGTATGATACAACACAATATAATATAATACAACACAGTATAATGTAATAAAGTATAGTGTAATGTAATATAACATCGTATAGTCTAATACAATATAGTACGGACATAGCATAGTGCAATGTGGAACGAGAGGGAGAGGCAGAGAGGGGGCAGAGGAGTCCAGTCAGAAGAGAGAGAGAGAGGAGGGGGGGGGGGGGAAAGGAGGGATAGGGAACGAGAGTGGAGTAGGATTGAAGGTGTGATAATATGGACACGTTATAAGAATATATGACCTAGTGAAGTACGAATTATACACACACACATATAGAGTCCATGGGGGGGGGGGGTTCATTCTGATAAAGATGTATTAGCCTCTGTGGTAACGGGGAATCACACTTTATGCATACATGGACTATGGTATGTGGACAGACACGTACGTACAGATATATAGATACATAATACTTAAATATATACATACGTAAACATATGCACGTATTTCTTAAATAAAGGTGCTATCTTTCTTAAGAGAAAGTAAAATTTGGTAGGTCTATACAAACTGAATGATAAAGATAAGGTAAATGAATTCAATAGTATTTACCAGTGATCCAGTGTTGTGTTGTATTATATTATATTGTGTTTTATAAAACGGGTTCAAGAATGTAGGCAGTGTTATTGGTAATATGACATCACGTGACCGTGCATTATTCTCTCCCACCGTGCAAAAAAGTTCCCATCAAAAATTGATAACGCACGCTCGATATCTCGCGATATTATCGATATCGCTTCTGCGTTCAGGAATTATTTGTGCACATAAAAATACAGCGCGTAGCTAGCTAGCTAGCTAGCGCAGCTAGTTTGCTTCAATTCAGTAACGTAATTGAGGAGTCATCATCTAACTCAGGACGCTTTAACTTTGTGGGACAACTTCCATTTTGCCCTTTTACTGTTAATACACGTATGGTTCTTCCTTGTGTAGTAGGCCTATAGGATGGAATTTATTTTGGGCAAAATTTGAGGGCCATACAACTACAAGCAAGCGCCAGGATTCTAATGTTGACTAGTCAGAAGATCTTAGAGTACCGGTATGGTGGTTGATCCAGTGTCCGAACACTTTTCAGAAAATCAACGATAGCAAATAAAATATGAAACGAATATCTGTCAAACTATACATATTGAATGCTCAAAGTCCTACAAAAAAAGAAGTTGATGGAATTTTAAAAAGACAACGTAGATTTAATACGATATTCCCATCCGAGTGAACCCCTTCCCAACGACGCGGCGTTTTGGTCCCTTGAAAAAGGTACCGTAATTCCGAACGTGTGAAACCTATGGGAAAAAGACACAACCTTGGTATCAATAGTGTGGTTTTCATACGCGTAATCCCACGCGTATGAAAACCCATTTTAGGCGCTTAACTTTACACGTTCGGTAATACAATCTGTTCGGAGTTACAATACTTGACTATACCGTACCATACCGGTACCGTAATCTGTTCTTTAGCTGTTGTGTGTTCAACGTGTCCATCAGGTTTGGCAAAGTTTGGACCAAAGGCAAATATTGGGTGATTTCAAGTTCGGTGTTGGTGTTGATGTTGGTGTTGAGAGTGTGAATTGGGCTGCTGATTCTAGCCCCAACACCGAATTCGGGTTTATAAAAATAATACCAATCACATTACTGATAGCTCAACACCTAGTGAAGTCAATCCCAGCACCAGCTTCATTTCAGGTTCGGTGTTGTGGCTGGTGCTAGTTTTGCCCCAACACCAACACCAGCTTTCAACACCGAACTTGAATTCACCCATTGCTCCCACTCCCACTGGCACTTACTGGTAAGTACGGTACTACTACTAGTACCGTAGTCTAACAGTTAATGTTAGATCTAACGTTAATAGATCTAACGTTAGATGTAATAGAAAAAAAAAACTAACGTTAGATCTAACTTACTTAGATATGTTAACATGTTAGATTTAGATCTAACGTAGATCTAGACCCATCTAGAATCTCTCTAGACTTAACGCTAGGTCTAGTCTGATTTCATTTATCTAGTCTAACATTAGACTAACTGTTATTAAACTTAGATCTAACTTTCGACTTGTCTTAATGTTAGATCTAACAGTTACATGTATATTAAAGTTTAAGATTCCTCACTTAAATCTAACGTCGTTAGGCGGTTAGGTCCGCAACGTTATTCTATCTAAAATAAGATCCAACTTGTTAGATTTAATCTAGAATCTATTGTAATACTAGATCACTGACTAACGTTAATTGTTAGGCCTACCTCTATTTTGACATTCTGTGTTGCCGACCCGTTTTATAAAACAAATAATGCACTTTTTTGTTCGTGTGTTAGGGCATGAAAGTGCACTCGGTTTAGTCAGTGCAATAGCGATAATGCACTTGCCCTACGGGCGCGTGCATTATCACTATGGACTGACTAAACTTCGTGCACTATCCTGCCCTAACACACTCTCAACAGTGCATTATTTGTATAGTATCATACTATATTGTATCATGCTATATATCCATGCAATTGATGCAAATGCAAACTTGTATATATTGAAACGAGTGAAGCTAACAGGTTGTGTACTTCTCATATAGATATAGGCAGGCACAACAAAAGTTCTTTGACATTGGACAACCAGGGAATATAAAAGGCAGGAATTCAAACTTGTTTTCTTTCTACATGTCGTTCATAATCGGGTAAAATACATGTATTCAGTTTTGAATCGGGCTGTTATATTTGCAAAGATGTATAACTTCACTGTCAATATTTAGCTCAACGTTCAGGATAACGCTTTAAATTCATTGGGTAATTTCATGTGCCTTGTGTGGTATTGGAAATATTTAGCATTTTTATCCATAGCGCGTTTCTTCTTCTTCTTCTTTTTAAAAAAAAATTCATAGACTGTAACTATTTTTATTCTTTCAAACAGGGGTCTATGAAATACAAGGCATGCTTTCTTAATAGACTCCTCCACTTATGTTTTCCTTTACGATTACAATGTTTACATTATACCAATTATTGCTTTATCAGTGTTAATCATAGCCAAGTCCATTGAATTATGATCTGCTATATCTATATTTCAATTTATATAACTGTTATGTTCCTGCTCTTAATTTCCATATGTACTGATTAAAAAAAAAAATTGTAAAAGACATTATGTGGAAAATCAATTAACTTTGAAACTTTGAAATGTAAGTTGTACAGATCTGTAGTTCGTGTAACATGTGGGAAAACATTTTATTAATAAGTAGAAAAGAAGAATGTTTTCTTCTGCAAACTAGTAGAGAAAATCGCAGGTCTTTAGAGATTTTTCACACTAGAATAGGTCCTTATATCCAGCCTTTCACGGGAACCTAACAGAATGTAAATGGGAATACTAACACTAATATCCAGTGGATCTTTACTATTTCATTGGAAATGTTATAGAATACTGTTACAATAATAATAATAATAATGAATATTTAGGAGCGCTAAAAACAAAAAGTACCATAGCGCTTAAAAAAATACAAATTTGAAAAGAAAAGATTACGGTAACAGCAAAAGAGACAGACTAAAAAAAGTATGAAATTACATAGAACATTATATTACTGGGGAAAGAGAGATGTTTTTAGGGATCTTTTGAAAGTGGCAAGACAAGTTATTTCTCTGATACAGAGTGGAATATTGTTCCACGTTTTTGATGCAGCCACTGAGAAGCGCCTTTCAGTTGATGAGAGTCTGGATTTGGGAATAACAAGCTTACATTTGTCAGCTGTTGAGCGAAGATTGCGAGATGGTGTATATATTTTGAGTGTGTTATTAAGATATTTAGGAGCTAAATGGTCTAGAATTTTAAAGACGTACAAACAAACTAAAAAGAATACGTTGGTGTAGAGGTAACCAGTGAAGTTCCTTAACCAAAGGTGAAGTATGTGTCCTAGCTCCTAGGCCAAAAATAAGTCTAGCAGCTCGATTCTGGACAGTTTCAAGCTTCCTTCTGTCTTTGGAAGATAAAAGTGCATATAGGCTATTACAATAGTCTAATCGGGAAAGAATTAAAGCTCTGACAGCATGGTGACAAGTCTTCACATCAATGAATCTACGAATTCTCCATAAATTGCAGAAATGATAGTTGCAATTACGTATGACAAGGTTAACTTGAGCAGACAATGAGAACATGTGTGTACTCCTTACAATTTTTTTGTTCATGTACAGGCGCATAACTTGTAATTCAAATTCATCAAACTTCATTGCCAAATCGATATTTCCAATGCAAATTGAATAATAAATTATGTGTCTTTATACATGAACAGAAGATGAAAAGAATTGAATCGAGTATACACTTTTAACCCTGCACTGCAGTAAGAAACGCATTTTTCTTTCTTCATTGTACTGACTGCAATGAAAACCATTATTCCATTATGAAAACGTAATAAATTGTTCACAAATGAACTATCAAAATGTCGGTTAGAAGATTCAAGATACTTTGCGCTTTGAATGAACTAATTTCATCGTATAATTTTCGTGTTAGGCCTATACTAAAAAAGATGAGGGGGAACTTACTTTTTTTGATTGAGTATATAATTAACCGGAGAGACGAAACTGTGTTACTATATTTATCCCTACTTTGTTGGTTTACTGCAGGTTTAATGATATGATTTGCCTTCATCCACGTAGTCAGATAAGTTCAAATTTGCTGTTTCAGAAGTTGAATTTCACTAAACAGCTAAAAGGCCTATATATTTTATTTGTAAATAATCATTACATGACACGAGGAAGCTGGAAATTATAACTGTACCAGTTACTGATGTTATATTAAAAACACAAGGATGTAAAAACGTAAGTTTGGAGTGTCAGTTTCAAGGTTTCAAGGTTTCTTTATTTCCACAATGTCTTTTGGTGTTTTACCAAGGAGGTACTAGGCTAGCTTACCTAGTACCTCATTGGTTTTACATAACAGACAAACATATATACAAGTGGATATAACATAATATTTAAAAAAAATTACGATAAGAAATGTTAACATCAATGGAAAAATTGAAAATGAAGTAATTACATGTAATAATCAACTTTTCTATCATAAGAAAATTAGGCATGGCAAAGAAACATAAGTGGAGGAGTGTATTAAAAAGCTCAGCTTTTATTTTATAGACCCCTATGTGAGAAAAAAAAGTACTTACAAATGCTTTGAATATATGCAAATATTACTAGATATATATACTTTACATTACCCTACCCACCCCTCCCCCCCCCCCCCCCTCTTACACTACAAAATAGAATAGTTGTGACACTGGTATAAGTACAAATCATTATACTGGAAATAATAACATGTGATGACTTGAGTAGGAGAGAAGAAAGAGAGAGAGAGAGAGAGAGAGAGATGAAGAAAGAAAGAGAGAGAGAGAGACAAGGAAGATTAAGGATGGAAGATGAAGGAATCACGCATGTACTATTATTTATATTCAACAAAAGCCATGAACGATGATTTCACTTTATGATAATAAACGTTTGTTACAGCTTCATTTTTTTTAACTTGCCAGTTGAAAAAAGACAACAAAATGAACATGCTCAACGAAATCTCCAAGTCGAATAAGCTAAAGGATAACTGATTCTTTGATTAATGTTGTGATTGCGGATCAATTATTATCCTTGCAAATCGCTTGAAAAATCACACCCTTATGCATAAAGGCTTATTTCCATTCACTACAGCATTAAATAGACGTAATGTACAGCTTTAGAAAAGAATACATTAAACTCACAATATGACGCGGGAAAAAGTAGATTGAGCCTTTAGGAACCAGGAGGATTGTGTAGGTGGCCCGTATATAGTAGGTAATAACTGTACTCAAGTCAGTCGACCCCAGTCCACAAAAGGCGTGAATTACACGGGTTCCTTCTATAGAACAGCCTCTCTGGTTTTATCTAGATGCGATCCAGAATGACATGCAACACCCTAATTGGTTATCAAAAACAGGATGATACGTCGTAAGGTAAAGTGCCGGTAAAATACATGCATTTCCGGTTTTTTCCTTTCTTGTAGCAATCGTTTCCTGATATCTGGTTTTCAGCCAGATGCAACGAGAACAGACGAGGAACTTGAACAAAGTGATCGTTGAGCTTTGAAGCCATTCTCTTACTTCCTGCAGCGATACAACAGTTACATTTTACGGTGTTTAAACATATCATTTTTCAAAGCCACGATAAATGATTACTTGCTTCTGCAGATATAAATGCCCCCCCCCCCCCCCTTGTCGTTCGCCAGGATATTTGATAATCTTACTTTGGACTTCTCTATGAGATATGGTTTCTCTTTGGCACTATAAAGTTAATGTGCACAGAATTGCTACGGTGTTATCATTTTAAAACACACACACACACACACACACATGAAATGAAGAAGTTCTGCTCGGAGATGAAATGTAGTAAATCACGAACAATAGGTGATGAAATTCCGAGACAACTTAAAAATTACGAATAATAATACATAAACTGTAAAAATGTTCCTCGAACACAATGCTTGTGGTCACTCATAGTTGTTTTAGTGGAAGATATATTGAAAGAAATGTCACTATGAGACGGTCGTAGCTACTACTGTTGATAATAATGATTAAAAATAATAACGAAAGCAATAACAACAACAATAATAACAATAATAATAATAATAATAATAATCATTATAATAGTTATAATAATTAATAATATAATTATGATGATGAGTATTGTAAGAAATTGAAATGTATATTCTGATGTAAGTGTCAGCCATCATTTTGTGTTTTTTTATACAGTCCTGGTGAAGATCATTGATCGAAAGCTTGACAAATAAAGGAGGAAAATAAAAGCTACGACCGTCTCATAGTGACATTTCTTTCAATACATATATAATAAACAAAATATGAAAGTTCTGCGTCGGTGTGTAATTAATAGATATGGAAGAAAGAGTAAATACTCGGGAGTCAAATAAAAACACCGTAGGAGTAAAAAAATTGGACTGACGTTTCTGTCAAAGACCCTTATCAAAGTAATACTGAAAATAAACAATCAGATGCAAATGGAATAGGAATGGAACAGGAATCCTAATTAGAAAGAGCTTATTCGACTTTGTGACAGTCGTTAGTAACGTTTTGTCAGAAACAGTGTTATGGCTTAAAATTGACAAAAAGAGTATTTGGATATCCGTTTATACTTGGAGCGGTTTACATACCACCTGAAAATTCAAAATATTTTCAAGAGTCAATGTTCGATGATATATCATCGGATCTAGTCATGTTAAACAGTACCTATGACTTACCAATCTGTTTATTGGGAGACTTTAATGCTAGAACCAAACTGGTAATATGAGCGAAGTACATGAGAGTGATGAAATTGTTGAACCCATCAACATTAATATTTATTATTTATTTATTGGTATATGTTGATTGACCAGCAGCAATACTGAAGGGGTCAATTTACAATCAGATATGCATGTAAATATATACAACAGAATCGCATCAAATATATTAAAATAAATACATAATTGGAAGCAAAACAAAGATACAAAGACTTACGCTACACAAATAATAAGATAACAAGTGTGAAAGTCAGAGAAAGAAAAAAAAGTCAGGAATAGGAAAGAGGAGGGGAATGGAAAGAAAGAAGGAGATAGTAAATGAGAAAGGAGAAGATTTGGAAGGAATACATAAATATAACCAAGTCAGATAGGAAGCCATAACCATGCAAAATGAGCCATTACATCTAGACATGCAATCTGAGAAGTGAAAAGGTTTGGCATGTTTGGGATGCAAAGCGTGGGGGGGGGGGGGTTTATTTCAAGATTTGATAGATTATTTCAAGTTTATTTCAAGTTTATTTCAAGATTTGATAGATCATAATAACAATTGATCACAATTGATTACTGTATTTCATCTCCCACTTTGTTTCATGAGTTTTAAGATTTTACAGTGGATGTATTTGATTGTTTTTTTTGTCAGATAAACAGTTATTATCCTAACCATGCGCATTAAACAGACTAAAGAATGCAAAAAACTGCTGGCAAGTAAATATAAGTACAATGCATCCATATCAAAGATTAAATGGGATGCTCAATTGGTAAGATACGCCCAATTTACAAGAAGAAAGGAAACCCTGACAACCCAGATAATTATAGAGGTATAACTTTATTAAGTTGCCTTGGTAAACTCTTTAGAGCTGTTTTAAATCATCGGTTGATTTTATACTTAGAAGACAGTGAAAAGCTTGGAAAAGAACAGGCTGGATTTCGGAATAGTCATTCAACACTAGACCATATATTCACTCTACATTCTTTACTTGAATGATATCTTCTTGGAAAAGAAAGAGTGTATTGTGCTTCTATAGATTATCGGAAGCCGTTTGATTTGGTTGATAGGACGTCACTGTGGAACAAATTACTTTTTGCAAAAATTTCAAAAATGGAGGACAGCTTTGGGGAACTTCGATATAAGTTACGCAACCATTATTCTCTCATTTCATTTCACACAGTGGCGTATCTAGGTATTCTGGCGCCCGGGGCAAACTATCAAATCTGCGGCCCCCCCCCCCCCCCCGGCTCAAAACTCAGATTAATGAGCGTTTTTAAGTTGGCACTACGTGAAAATGAGTTTTGATGCACATAACCCGGGGTTGTTAGCCCAAATTTGATGAGTTATTGTATTTTTTTTTTCCTTTTACCCCTCAAATTGAAATTTCTTATGTATTTTCCCCTTCCAAAAAAAAAAAAAAAAAAAAAAAATCAAAGGGAATACAGCGACCTAGCAATAGATTTTTTTTTTTTTTTAAATTTTGAACATTCCTATTTCGGGGGCGCAAAATGAAAGAAAACCCTGAAGAGATATAATTTAATGAATTAAGTAAGGCAATTGCAAGGCAAATTTATGATTTCTTTCGAATGTTCTACACTTTGAAAGTACTTTTTATGCACTTATATCCCACCAGGGGGCGCAAAATTTAACAAGCTCCTGCCTTATGCGGGGGGGGGGGGGGGCATAGCAACTAGAGTCAATTAATGGTTAACACTTTAAAAACGTCATTAGGGGCGCAAAATAGCTAGATTTTAGATATAATTATGCGAGGGAGCAAAGCGACAGAGCTATAGAAAAAAATTGCATTTCAAACCCTAAAATCACAATTTCTTATGTATTTTGTCTTGTATTTCTCCCACTTTTTTCCTTCTCTCTTTTGCGTTTTTTGCGCCCCCTTCAAGTGCCGCCCGGGGCACGTGCCCCCTCTGCCCCCCCCCCGTAGATACGCCACTGATTTCACATTGTATTTATTTCCACTAGAGTTGCCAAAGCTGTTGTATATGTTATTTCCTTCCAATATTGTTTATAATTATAATGTATAGATGTATCTCAAAGCATTCGCTTGGATTCAGCTGAGGCAAGGGCCTTGTCTTTGTTCAAAACTCACCTGCCCCCGACAAAGGAATTAATTAATAGGTTGAAGATTTGTCAATCTGTCGGTCAGTTGAATCTGGTGTCGCCGAAACAATAAATAAAACGACCGTTTAGAGATGAAAAATATCGAATTTTCGCCCATAGGCAGATAGGGCTTCATCAGGAAATGATGAACTTTATTCAAAAACGCATCTATGAAGGCAACGCAGTACGCTAAGCGCAATGCGCTAAAGGATAAGCGCAACAAAGCAAAAGTGCAAAGGAGGGAGAAGAGAGAGAGAGAGAGAGATCGCTAGAGATAAGAAAGAGAGAGAGAGAGAGCTAGAGAGAATAGAGAGAGAGAGAGAGAGAAAGAGAGAGTAGTAGGGAGAATAAGAAACAGAAAAAGAAAATAAAAAGGTGAAAAAACAGAATAAAAGAAAGGAAAGAAAAGATGCTAAGAAAAGATAGAAAGAGGGAAAGAAAAAGCAAAAGATCACACGGTAGGAAAAGAGTAAAAAGATACATTTATCCCCTAGGTGGGAGAGAGCCGAGATAGTGGATGAGGTATTCCTCTCTCTTTCCTTGCCGCATCTGACTTGATGATTCACGAGGATGCTAACTTGGAAATGTCCGATGTTGTGGTCATGCTGGTTGAAGTGCTGTGCAACAGGCAGGTAGATGCTACTGTCGGCAAGCCTCCTCTTAGTTTCTCCGACGTATAAATGTTGGCACTTGGTGCAGTTGATGGCATATATACAGTCCTTTTAGTCCGTGGGCCAGAAACCGAAAAGGTCCCCCCCCCCCCCCCCCTTAGGCACAATTTTGAATGAAGTTTTTCTGTTAGCTAGGACCCTCAGCTATCAGAATCTGCTTGATTGCCATAAAGTTGGTGGTGGGTGTGGCCACCAGGGCCGTTACCATGGTAACGGATCAAGAAAAATGTGAATTTTAGGAAAAGTCATATAATTCCAATTCACCAATCTAAAAATACTTTGAAAGCATCCTAAAATATGTATTTTAAGGTGCCCAATCGATTGGAACCATAATCAGAGTCATTTAAAGTCATGATCATGTCAAAAAATGGCCGTTACTATGGAAACGGTACCATAAAAAGCGGGTATTTTTGACAAATTTCTAAACTTATCAATATGAAATAGACAAAAAGGTGTCTGCACAAGCCTAAAGTATGTTTTTCTATTAGCTAGGACCCTCAGCTATCATAATCTGCCGATTTGATGTACAGTTAGTGGTGGGTGTGGCCTCTAGGGCCGTTACTATGGTAACACATCAAAATACACTGGAATTTCAGAAAATACTGTATATTTGTAATTCAGTAGCTATAAAATATATGGTAAGAATCCTGATATGTGTATTTCAAGCTGCCCCACTGATTCCAACCACAATCTGAGCCATTTAAAGTCATGGGCGTGTCAAAAAAGGCCGTTGCTATGGAAACGGTCCAACAAAAAGCTGTTATTTGTGAAAAAATCTATAACTAACCATTACAAAATAGAAAGAAAAAGGTGTTTGCACAATCTTTAATAATGTTTTTATATTAGTCATGACCCTCAGCTATCATAATTTGCCTGTTTGACATCAAGGTGGTGGTGGGCGTGACCGCTAGGGCTGTTACTATGATAACACATCAATAAATACTGATATCTGAGATAATACCATGTATTTGATATTTAACAACCTGGAATACAAGGCAAGGATCCTAATAAATGTAATTCAAGCTTCCCGACTGATTCCAACCACAATCTGAGTAATTTGAAGTCATGGGCGTGTAAAAAAGGGCTGTTGCTATGGAAACGGTCCCACAAAATGGTGATATTTTGGAAAATATCTATGATTTATCAATACAAAATAAAAAACAACTGTCTGCACAATCTTAAATCATGTTTTTCTGTTAGCTAGGACCCTCAGCTCTCATATTCTTCCTGTTCGACATAAAGTTGGGGTGGGCGTGGCCACTAGGGTGGTTACCATGGTAACACACAAAGGAATTTTATTTTAGAAAATACCATATATTTGTAATTCAACATCACAAAAACAAATTGTAACCATCTAACTCTATGTATTTTGGGGTGCCTGTTTGATTGCAAGCAGAATCTGAGTCATTGGAAGTCACCGTCATGTCAAAACATGGCTGTTGCTATAGAAACAGTATGATAAAATTGGAATATTTCTGTAACTAATCAATAAAAAACAAAGAACAAGTGTCTGTACAGCCTGAAATGGTGTTTATCTGTCAGCTAGGACCCTCAGCTATAATCAAAAGCTTCCTAATGGCCAGAAAGTTGGTCGTGGGTGAGACTGTCAAGGTAGATACCATGGTAAAGCACCAAGAAACATCAGAGTTTTAGAATAATAAATAATAATAAATTGATCTTACTTACCCAGGATAGCCACATCAGTAATATTACTGCCTTGCAACTATGAATCATTGCCCGGTACACATTTCATACATCTGGTTCAAGTGAACAAATGTGGGCAAAATACCTTGCCCAGGGATGTAAGCACCGATCAAGGATCGAATCCAAGACCCCTCGTATTAGAGTGAAAGGCCTTCACCAATATATCACAGTGCTTCCACCATGTATTTGTAATGTAACGAAGTACAATGTAGGCATCTAATTATACACAAATGAAGCTGCGCCTTCAATTGCAATCAAAAGCCGGGATATTTTAGGTCACAGTCATATAAAAATATGGATAGCATAATAAGAAAGCGAATATTGTTTTTGAAGAAAGGGATATTCATGTTCCTGAATCATGAATTATCATAAACAAGTGCCTGAGTTCATAAATTTGTAACTTTGCTATTGGTTCAAATCCAGATCAAGAATATTTTCCAGGTTGGAGGCCTGGTAGGACACTTGTTATGGCAAACGAAGATGCAAATGTTAAAATAGATAAGTATGGCTTCTGAAAATTCACTGCATAAGCCAATTCATATGATATTGAAACAGTACCACTGTACTTTTAGATACTCTCATCTACTGTGTTCTTGTATTACACAGGATCCGTTACTATAACTTTGACTGATTGGTAGGTGTTGTACTGTGGCTGTGAGCACCAACATCACCTTAAGAATATTGGCATTTCAGAAAGTGGCATTGTTGTAGTTTAAACATTTAAAACAATATAACAGTCTAGACATGCTAGATATCTCCATTGCAAGCAGCCTGAATGATTGCATTGAAAATGTTAATCATTTAAGACGATGATCATATCCAAATAATCGCTGCGAAGGCGGAAAAAAGTGGCATATTTCTTTTTTTTTTTTTTAAAGCAGAAGTTTCTGCATTTATTAAGAAATAAAATACAAACATTGTATACAATAATGATACAAATCAGAATTGATACAAATAATGTGTGACAACTGAATTACAAACATGAATATACTTAAATAATATTGAAATTATGGAGGTAAGTCAATAAATCGAGATAAATGCAGGGGCCAGCTATCATAAGCAAAAATGCTTGAGTGGATAGCAGCCGGGGGATGGGGGCTACATGATACCTTAATATACGAGTCGATATATTGTATGGGGTGTCACGTATAAGGAATCAGATATATTTCCAGAAATTATAAGAATCTGAGTTGGTAAAAAAAGAAAAGGTGTAAAAAAGAAGAGGAATTGCAAGTGCGTGCATGTGAGTGAGTGCGGGTGAAAAGTGTGCGAATCGTATATCTTCTTAAACTAGTCATCTTTACAAATATTTGGATAAAAGGTATTTTTTCATTAATGCTTTGAAAGAATGAAGTGATGCAGAATGTTTAATATTGTCAGGTAAATCGTTCCAAACATCTGGGCCATGGTGTCTTATCGATTTATGGGCTAGAATTATTTTTGGGTTGGTTAAATGGAGGTCAGAAGAGTGTCGTGTAGGAAAAGAATGAATATTTCTATTGTACGTAAAAATATTACGAAAAGGCAATGGTATAGTATTTGTCGAAAATTTGTACATAAAGATTGCAGTTTGAAAGAGGTGAATATCGGCAATTTTTAATGTTTTTAATTGATGAAATATTGGATCAGTATGGGCTATGTAATGTGAATGAGTACAAATACGGAGTGCTTTCTTTTGTAGGCGCGACATTGCCAAAATTTTCATCTTGTTACTATTCCCCCATACTATGTTACAGTAAGATATATAGGACAGAATGAATGAATTATAGAGCATAAATAGTGACTTTGGTTGGAGATGGTATTTCAATCTATATAAAATGCCTATGCCTCTCGAAGCTAACATGCAAATATTACTAATGTGGCTATTCCAAGTTAGATTTGAATCGATTGTTACACCTAAGAACTTTGTTTCTTTCTTTTCTGTAATGGGCATATCGTCTATGAAAATATTGTTGTTAAAAACATGTTTAGAATGTATATTCTTAAAGTAGATGTAGTTTGTCTTGTCAATATTTAGGGAGAGTTTATTGGATTTGAACCAAAAGGATAATTTCGTTAATTCTGAATTGAGAGTTTTAACAAGGATATTTAGATCTGCATGTGAGTAAAATATGTTAGTATCATCTGCAAACAAAACGTATGTTAGGAGTGGTGACGCGTTTACAATATCATTCATATATATCAAAAATAATAAGGGACCTAGAATGGAGCCCTGTGGTACTCCGCATTTAATGGTAGTAATATTAGACGATTTAGATTTAAAAACAACATATTGACGTCTATTACGCAAATAATCTTCAAACCAAGAGAGTACAATCCCTCTGACTCCATATGCCTTTAGTTTACAAATTAATATACGATGATCCATTGTATCGAAGGCTTTCGATAAGTCCATAAAAACCCCGATAGTATGTTCTCTTTTAAGCCCCTTTCACAATTGGTCTACGACCAGTTTGCGACCGCCTACAACAGTTTTTTCGGGGTGTTGCACGACCGATCGCTTGGTGTCTTGCGAGTACTCGCAGTCGTTGCAGGCGGTCGCATGAACCTGAGGCGGTCGTGACTGGTCGCATCTGAACTTTGAACATGCTCAAAATTCAGACGCGACTAGAAGCGATCAATTCACTCGCATTAGGTGGTACGACCAGTCGTGCGATTGTCGTACGAGTGTTGCACAACTTTGCACGACTTGATGCGAGAGTTCGCACGACTCGATAGTCACATTGGGTCGGCTGGAGGTCGTGCAACAGTCGCACGTGCGCTAGCGACCTATAGAGACCAGTCTTGCGAGTGGGTGCGATTGTGCTAAGACCATGAGACAATCGCAGCACATCTTACAACGTTGTACTACCGTTGTACGACTGTATGAGACTGTATGCGACTATTCCTCAGGGGTATATATAGGAGGGCTGTGGAGATGATCCTCTGCAGCAGTGCCCTCCTCTAAAAACTTCCTCTTCTTTGTAACTTTCTTCTTTGGCATCTTGACTATTATGAAGTGCAACTTGAAACTGACTACCGGTCAATTGTTGAGGGTTTTTTTTTATACCCCACGCCGCCCGCACGAACACTCGGACGACCACTCGCACCGGTCTCATTCAATCGCACGAGCGATCGCATGGTCTCACGTCCACTCGCACGACCATGCGATCGGTCGTGCCACTATTGTGATTGGCGTCAAGCCACTCGCAATCACTCGTGCAAAACTCGCGTGTGAACGCACGAGCATATGCGAGCAAATGCAACTTACTCGTGCAACGGTCTCTTCTAGTCGCTTTTGTTGTACGACAGCTGTTGCATTTGTGAATGCCTTTCTGCCACCTGATGAGATCGATGGCGATTGAAGCCTGTTGCGACCTGTCGTGCGACCAAACGGTCGCAAACGGTCGCAGACCAATTGTGAAAGGGGCTTAAAGGGAATCGGTTATTTTGTCGCATAATTGTAAAATTGCATAATCAGTTGAGTGATTCTCTCTGAATCCATATTGATTAGGAATTAACAAATTATTCATGTTCAAGAAAGCATATAATCGTTTATAAACTATTTTTTCTAGTATTTTCGAAATGCTTGGTAATAAAGAAATTGGTCTGTAGTTAATAATTTGAGATGGATCATCTTTTTTATATATCGGAATTATTTTTGCAATTTTCAATAAGTCTGGAAAAATACCTTGAGAGAGAGATAAATTGAAAATGTGTGATAACGGGGAAGCTATGAAATGAATTATTTGCTTTATTAAAAAAATACTTAGTTCGTCATGGCCGCTAGATTTGGTGGATTTTAGAGAACGTACAATGTCTAAAATCTCGTTAATATTTGTTGGATTAAAAAACAGCGAGTGCTCAACATTGTCATTTAAGTATTTCGAAAAATCCTTTTCATTAGTGACTATTTTTGATGCTAAGTTTAGGCCAATATTAGTGAAGAATGTATTAAATGCATCGGCAATATCACTTGAATCTTGAATGTTACGCCCATTGTCTTTAAATTCGATATTATTCAGGGTATCCTTTTTCTTACCTAAAAGGTCATTAACTGTTTGCCATAATGCTTTATTGTTATCTTTATTGTTTTCAATTTTATTAGAAAAATATAATTTGCGAGCTAAACGAATTACAGATGTTAATCTATTACGGTATTTTTTATATTTATTTTGATTTTCAATTCTAGGTGATTTTAGTGATATTTTGTATAAACGATTTCGGGTATATATTGATTTGATTATACCTTGAGTAATCCATGGTTGTTTATTTTTCTTTTTATTTGAATTAATTCTTGATAGGGGTACATTTTTATCATAATATAAAAGAAGTTTGTTTATAAATTTTTCATATGCTATATTCACATCTCTCTCGGGATAAATATCGCCCCAACCTTCTTGACTCAAGTCTATCGTTAGTGATTCTATATTACGTTTGGTTTCTTTGCGTCGTATTATATGTTCTTTATTATGAGGTTTATGTATGTGTTTATCATTTGGACATATCGTGAATACTGGTAAATGATCTGAAATGTCATAATATATTATTCCATTATGTTTTTCATCTGATACGTTGGTGACAATATTATCGATTATGGTATGTGTTAGGTTTGTAATCCTAGTTGGTTTATCAATAAGAGGTTTAATAGAAAATGAAGACAATAAATTGATAAATTGTTGGCCTAGTACAGTGTAAGGTAAGGAAAGATCTATATTAAAGTCTCCCGTGATATATATATCTTTGTTTTCTCGAGATACTAGTTCGAGACATGATTCAAATTTTTCCAAAAATATACTGGCTACATTATTAGGTGGTCTATACATCACCCCAACTATTTTATTTTTATGTTTATCATCCATAATTTCTAAAAACAGAGTTTCTATTCCTTCAAGTTGAATATCATGTCTTATCTTATAGTGCAGATCATTGCGAATGTAAAAGGCGACACCTCCTCCCTTTCCATCGTTACGGTCAATATGACTAAATTGATAATTATCCATATTAAATATTGGAGGGGAGTTTGGGTGTAACCAGGTCTCTGTAACCGCTATCAGAGAAAATGGAAACTGGTTTAATGAAGATAAAAATTCATCAAAAGTATCAAAGTTCTTTGGTAAGCTTCGGATATTTATGTGTAATAAACTAAAGCAATGAAATTTATTGTTTGGGCCTGTTGAGTTAAAAGTTGAATTAAATTCGCTAGCAGTATAGTATTTATTCTGGGGTGTAAAGACTGAATCATTTAATATGTCATCTACATCCATCAAAAAGTAATGTCTGGTGTGTCGACCAGTATAGGTTAATTTGGTGTACATAGTGTGTGCAAGTGCGTGAAGGAGTGCATGTGTATTTTATTTGGGTGTCGGCAAAGACAAATAAAATCAGGGCTTGGTACATGTTCACTTGTGTGTGACGATCAGACAGACTCCGAGCTGGTGGTAAAGTTCGATCACAAAATCGTCTTGAAATAAGAGGATGCTCTTTTTAAGGGTTTATATCCTAGCATACACACATATATATATATACATACCACTCGCTAAGATAATTATTCAAGCATCCAAATATTTCGTACCTATCTTGATCAGGACTCAGGTATTAACTTTAAAAAAAAGACATATAATAAGAAACATGCAGACAGATGTGTCTGTCTCGAGAGGCGAATTGGAGCAAGGGATGAGAAAAAAAAAAAGCAGCTGAGATTAGCTCTTTACTATAGAAATAATTAACAAAAAGCAATGAATGAATGATTTCATAACAGTTAAGTAAACTATTTATCTCCCCCCCCCCCTTGACTTCCCTTTGAGTGATCATGCTAACTTCAATTCCACCTTTCCTGCCAGGTGAGCTATGAATAAAGAATAACATTTTACAGTAATGATGTTCTATTCTTATATCCTTGTTTAAGTTTACAATTTACATTTAATCGAATTTTGAATATTATAAAAACAGTTTAAAAATCTTGTTTCTGGACATTACTACAATGATTTAGTTAAGTTAATGAAATATTTTGCGAGGCCGTACGGTGCTCTTACACAAAGGCTATGACTCGGACAACCACATTTTTGTAACCTTTCAAAGACATTCTACCATGGAGATGGCCTCCGAGGACCCGAACCGAAGAACCGACAGCATTGTCATCGTAGCAATACTATGAGTTCCGAGGCCAAGGGCTCCTGAAAACACCTGGTCAATTATACTAATAATTGGCAATGTTATACAAATATATTAAAACAAAAGTCGGTTGTCCGTTTCCTACTGCCGTATCTTATTATGTTAATTTGTATATGATCGTCAGCAATTTTGGAGACACTTCACAAGCATGCCAACAAAGCATATAACATTGTTGCATATAATAGTAAAACAACAAAGTGCCTCCAGACATGAATAATTATGTCCAGTATGCACTACTGCCTTACACAAAAGAATGAGGCATTAAAAGTAAATATTTGAGATTATAGGTAATTTAAATAGTTATGTAACAAACTGCTTTGATATATGGTTAACATTATATTCATTCATTACATGTCAGAGGCACAAACATAATGGCCAAATTGACGTGTTCAGCGCTATGGAGGCAAACATGGAGTTTGTTGTGAATGGCTCAATACTACACAGTGATATTAATTAGCTTTTTATGTGCAAACATTCACCAAGAAGCTGGGGGAACTCATCCATGCAGATGAATTTGAATAATTATTTTATGTATAATGATCCTTATTTACATAGGTATTCCATACAACATATCAATGCATTATATAACTTATCCATCCACGATAATGGGCTAGGGCACAAAGTGTATTTGGGGAGTTTGTATGTGAATGGCTCAATACATCACTGTCGTGACTGTGATAATAAATATGTGCAAACATTCACCAAGAGGCTGGGGGAACTCAGCCTTGCAGATGAATTTGAATAATTATCTATGAATAACGATCCTTATTTGCATAGGTATTCCATACAACATATCAAGGCATTATATAACTTGTCCATCCACGATAATGGGCTAGGGAACAAAGTGTATTCGTGGGCAAAATCTGTGATTTTATAACACGAAACATAATGTTGGTGATGATATTATTTTTATAAAATGAATTTCTGTCTGTGCTGCGAACTGCAGTGTGTCGGTATTAAATTCACGGTCATTTCACGGTCATCTGTGGACTGATAAGTGAGGTACACAAGTGTCCACACGCAGTTGACATGATTGAGAGCTACTCCACTTTCCCCCTGCAAGGGGTTCTATAAATGTATGCCATTAGGAATCAGAAGTTAGAGAGCATCCCTTGAATAGAGGTACGGAACATTTTCAGCAGAATTCCTCTCGCAGCAATACCCGCTACTTTGGATGAGGTTGAGGATTACCCATCAGAGTTATCATGAAGAACAGATACAAGAGGGCATTGACAGACTTCAGAAGTACATACATAACTATACTAACTTAATTGAATTCCCTCTCAAGTGAAGTGAGGATTCACTCATCATCTTCATCCAAACCATAGAGACCTTACTCCAGCATTTAAAAAAATTGTATTCTCTTCCAACATAGTGGTGGAGGTAGATGACACCTATATCTCCATCCTGAGTTCTGACTTTATTCTGCCAAACCAAACACCAGCAAGATTTGATAATATCCTCACCATGATCTTCTCAGCCTGTGATTCAAGCCAGATAAGAGTGCCTCACCATATCAGACTTGTAAGAAAGTCAACCAAGTTTTAATAGGAGAATACTCAGTTCAAGTAAGGCTGCAGAAAGCCTTAAAGCTTTACAAGATATATAGACAAACCCACTGGTGTTCACTAATTTCACAACATCACGGACTTAGCCACTAAACTGTGCTACCCCCATCCTTTACCCAACCATGCTTAAGGCAAGATAGCTCAAGAAGAACCATCTCACAAACTATTGGCTATATCTCTTGTAAAGCCAAGAGAACTGCAGCTTACCTGTAAGGGCAACTAATGTGTAAACTTAAAGGTCTTATGGTCCCCAACACATCAAGTCCATGACTAATATACATGTAACCCTAATCATGCAAATCATGAAAATGCTGAGCTGCAATTGCACCACAGGCCTTCTCAGTGGCTCTTTTTTGAATACCTTCTAGCAAACATAAAAACCTCCGGGCAGCTATCAGCACTTTAGTTCTGGACTAGAGCTTTGATGAGGTACTCAAAAGTTCAATTCTTTCGCCCTGTTTCTGATGAAGTCCATATCCTAGACCACCTTGGTCATGCGGTCAATCCTTAATGAACATGCAGATTTCTTATGGGCAGGATTAGGGGGAAAATTTCTAAATTCTATTCCAGTCTCCCCAGATTTATTTCAAGTAGACAGGTTTAGCTACAGACCGACAAGTTTATCATCTTATGAATACATTAGCTTCTGTGACTGGAGGTTAATCCATCTATTAAGCCTCCACAAGGCATAGAGGTGGAAGCATAACTACTCAAGTACAGCTAACCAGTTAGGATCAACTGTTGTTACTGCAAACACAATTATCAACTCAGACACCCACATCTTGCCCGGAACTATCCGAACTGTTAGAAAATGTATTTCCAACATAACTGCTGCTGTGTAATAACAAAAATATGTCACTTTTTTTTTTAATTTCTGAATTTTCATAATAATATTACCATAGCGACAACCCTGTTTTGACATTACTATGGCCTTAAATGATTTGGATTATGACTGTAATAACTCAGGCAGTTTATGATATGTATATCTAGACCAATATCTTGTGTTTTCTATTGTTAAAACAGAAATATAAGTCATTTTCAAACAATTTCCAATATTTTGATGGTGCGTTGCCACAGTAATGGTGCTGGTGCTCACACCCACCATATCATCGTCAGTTTGAGACCAAACCGATAATAAGAATTATAAATGTTTTACCTGACTGTGACCTTGAAAGCACACACAAAAAAATTGCACTCAAACGGGCTGCTTGAAATAGATGTAATGCCTAATAAGTATTTTCACGTTGTTGAATTACAGATGTATGTTATTTCCTATTCTATTACCATGGTAACAGCCCGAGTGGTCACCGACATCCGACTTTGTGGCAGTCAGGTAGGATATAATACCCAGGGTCCTAGCTAACAGAAAAAAAAACCATTTCAGGTTGTGGAGACCCTTGCTTTATACAGTGTATTGAATAGTTACAGATTTTTTCACAAATATTTACTATTTCACCATACCGTTTCTATAGCAACAGCCATTTTTTGACATGAAGGTGACTTCCAATGACTCAGATTTTGCTTGCAATCAAACGGGCACCCCAAAATACATATAGTTAGATGGTTACAATTTGATTTTGTGATACTGAATTACAGATATATGGTATTTTCTAAAATTCAAATCCCTGGTGTGTTACCATGGTAACAACCCTAGTGGTCACGCCCACTACCAACTTTATGTTAAACAGGAAGAATATGAGAGCTGAGGGTCCTAGCTAACAGAAAAGCATGAGTTACGATTGTGCAGACAGTTTTTTTTTCCATTTTGTATTGATTAATCATAGATATTTTCCACAAATATCAACATTTTGTGGGACCGTTTCCATAGCAACGGCCTTTTTTGACACGCCCATGACTTCAAATGACTCAGATTGTGGTTGGAATCGGTGGGGCAGCCTGAAATACATATATTAGAATCCTTACCATATATTTTATGAAGTTAAATGACAAATATACGGTATTTTCTAAATTCCAGTATTTCATTATATGTTACCATGATAACGGCCCTAGCAGTCACACCCACCCTGAACTCTATGGAATACAGGCAGATTATGATAGCTGAGGGTCCTAGCTAATAGAAAAATATAATCTAAGATTGTGTAGACACCTCTCTATTTTATACTGACAAGATTAGATTTTTTTCAAAAATGTCCACTTTTTATGGTAAGGTTTCCATAGTTACGGTCAATTTTTGACATGACCGTGACTTCAAATGACCTAGATTTTGATTTCAATCAATCGGGAAGCTCAAAATACTTATATTTAGATGCTTACCAGTAATTTTTCAAATTTCCCAATTAGAAATATTGGGTATTTTAGTAAATTCCTATATTTCCTTGATATGTTGCCATGGCAACGGCCTTGGTGGCCACACCCACCACTAACTCTATGGCAAACAGGCAGATTCTGATAGACGAGGGTCCTAGCTACCAGGAAAACATCACTAAAAATTGTGCCTAAGGGGGGGGGGGGGGGGGGAGGGGGGGGGGGTCTACGGTGGCCCACAGACTATTTGTAACACATGAGAAACTACCGTTGATCGTCCATAATAATATACATACAGTGTGAGTCAATAAGAAAAGAAACCCACATTCTATGCTTAAGAAATCTTAAGAAACAATTACGATTGCCTAACTCTATAATGCTGGTATAATATAGATTATACCTTTCTCTTTAATATGATATGTACACCATATCCAAGTATCACAATAACTAGGTGATGGAGCATTTATCTTCCTCTTAAAATATGGCAAAATCATGCTTTTTCAAATTTAATAATTATCAGAAAAAGTTTGTGATGTTCAGCATGTTTTCGAAATTTATGCTCGATATGGTTGGTCTCGCTCCTGTCTTGTCACTTTGTTCTTTGTAAAAACATTACAAATTGTTTTTAAGATTTGGATTGACCTTTAATTTTTTTTACACGTGTCCATGAGTTACAATAACTGGGAAGTTTAGGGCCACGTAAGAAATACCTCATCCCAACCAACCTTGGTACTTGTGTTTTCTTTTTCATCGCAAATCTTTTCGATATTTTTCCTAAACGTCAGACGTACAATTATTTTCCATATTCACAATGGTAAGGTATTCAGTTACATCAGTGCATCATGCTTTTGGATATTAAATTGGCAAAGACTGAAAAGGAATAAAAACATTATCAATATAGCTTGAAGACTATGCATGGGTACACTTGAGCACACGAGGCCATGTCTGTTTGTGTTTGTGAGTTGCATGGTTCGTATCTCCATCCCATTTGTGATCATTGAAATTTTTCATGATAAAATTTCCAATCATAAAATTTCATACCTATGAATTTTTTTTAAGAAATGAAATTTTACTTGTTTCTCGAGCAAGAATTTCAACAAAAGCTTTGGCAGACCGCGAATAAAAAAAAAAAATGGGCAGAGGCAAATCTGACATTCTGGGGGGGGGGGGGGGGGGATCTATTCCTTATTCATGAAGTGTTAGCATAAATGCTTGATTAACGTATCAAATTAAAGAGTATTATGAACCATGAGACCATTTTTACAGACTTGCCTATATCTTGTGTGAATTGTTAGAAATTTTGGGTTGTCCATGGTCCCCTCTATTTTACTTTCTCTGTATATAATATACTTTCACTTAAAAGACTATACTGGTTAGATAAAATTACATAAAGGCTCATGCATATATCCTATTTCTTATCAATTCAACAATTTGCATATAAGTAGGATGTTTCAGTTCAACTGATACTTACATTCATGTATATCAGGAAATTGAATCTATTGTACAATTATTTCTACTTTACAGGTACTAATGTTAATCTGCCAAATTCTTTCCTGGTTGATTTATTTGCAAACAAACCGCAAGGTTTTGCTTTTGAGAAACGAAACCAAATTTAGATGAGTGATCACCATCTGGCTTGCGGCTTGGAATCCCTTTGTTTTGTTTTGTTTGTTTGTTTGTTGTTTTTTTTTTCGGGGGGTTGCTGCTGCTGTTTTTTGATCCCTCTCGAATATTTACACGGTGGTTACAAATATCTCATTAAGAACTTTGTCCACATCTAAATGATCATTCTAATCGTGTTTATTTTTTTTCCTAAGGGCTACACAAGTGCTCTCCAAACATTCAATCCAAACATATTCATTTGTTTTAAGTAAATTACATTCGACTTCAAAGATCTAAGTAACATCTATTTAAGTATCAGTAACTTACACTATGCCTTTAGAGGTTGTCTGCTTTTAAAAGAGTATAGTCAATGACAAATTCAGTGTATTAGAATTGACAAACTTTTGTTTACGGTGTAGACTTGTGGAAAATGAACTTTTATCTTCTTGCAATGCTACACAATTCAAAGTTCTATACGAACAAAATAATTTCCTCACCTAAAATTAAAAACTGAACACAGTGACGTAGCTACAGGGGACAGAGGGGCACTCCCCCCCCCCCCCCCCCATCAAGTGGTAGAAAAGTAAATAAAGAGGAAGAAATGCGAGAAAAGGGAGAAAGGAAAAGGGAGAAGGAAAAAATGATTAGAAAAGAAGACGTCTAGACAACCTCTCGCACCACCCCCGTAATTAGCTGTCTTGTAAATTGGCATTTCATTTTCCGACTAGTAAAATGTACCCCCTCAATATGTAGACTCATGCTACGTCACTGACGAAGCATGTAATGCGTGAGATATAATGCTGCATTTTGAGAATCATTATCTCACAGTGGTTGTAGGACACATGCTCTGGTGACAACTGCTCAGTGTCAATTTCGTACACTAACCAAATACTAAACTTCAACCCTGGATCAAACACTATACCTAACCCTAACACAAACCTAAACATAACCTAAAACCCAATTTACAACCCTAACAAGGGCGGATCCAGGTTTTAAAAAAAGGGGGGGGGGGGTCCAAAGGGTGAGAAGTTATCATTCTGGCAAACGCAAGCGCCGAAGGCGCTAAGCGCCTCTATAGGCATAATATATATATATATATATATATATATATATATATATATATATATATATATATATATATATATTGCCTGTTTGACTATTTTAATGTTGAAATATAGTTGGGCGCGCGGAGCTGAGATGGAAAATACATATATAATGATTGCAAATTACCATCTTTTATCAAAAAGTGCGGGTATATTTGTACAGGCCACCCCCCCCCCCCGTACATCAGAACTGGGAGGGGGGTTAATGCATACCCCCATCCCCTCCGGGATTTGCGCCATTGGACTGTATTAATATATATATGTATATATATATTTTTTTAATGTTTTCCCAGATTTTCCAGTCTGCATTGCTGTGCAGGACCTCAGATGGCATGTGGCATCAACACAAACAGTCCAGTGAGACAAATAAGAATAAAATCTGGAGATTTATTACTTGAGATTGGTTCTTCAATGTTGAAGTACTATCTTGATAACCTAAGAATTGGGTGTGCGCATGCTGTACAAACACACTTAGTAAATTTTAGTGATACATGTACACATTTTACAGCAATGAAGAATTATTCACTAAATATCATCTATATTATCTCCTCCCATCCCTGAGATGACAATTCGCAAGTGTTTACATCATCACGAGTTATAAATCACAAATCACAAAAGAACACAAAAAAGGGAAAGTTCCTTAGATTCAGGAGTTCACAATCAAGGCCGATCAACAACAGTACCAATACCAGTTTTGCTGAAAATTCACAGGATTTAACAATCAACCACAGCATCTACTCATTAGGCAAAATAAATAAGTTTTGTATCACAAAACTAGTCATGGTGCAATGTATCAGATTCAAGCGTTCCCAATCAACAACAAGAAAAAATATATCAAAAGTCCTCGGAGAAAACAAACCTCCTCCCCCCCCCCCAAGCACCTGTCATTACCTTTGAATTTCGTGACTTTGACCTTTTTGTTGACTCTGACAGACCTTTGACCTTTTGTGTGACTTTAAGTCTTGACCTTCACAACTTTAACCTTTATATGGACACATGAAGTTCACTTCTTGCGATGTACAACCATAGGGTAGGTGTAGGGAATACCAGACCCTTAAGCACGTTTGCATAATTTGCATAAACATGAACACAGACACACACTAGTAAGGTTTACCAATGCTTTCAGCAACTCTTTTTATTTCTCAGGGTACCGAAATAATGACAAAAATTTGTTTACCTAATGAAATAATCTCCTTAATGACGTCATAGGTAAATGGTCCATTATTCCCTACCCATGAAAGTAATACGAGACCGCTACATTTTCAACCGAAATCTCAAATATTTGTTGAGGAAAATGATATTTCGTTGGAAATGTAAATACCAATAAAGAATTGTTTTTTGGAGAGTATGTTTTGGTTTCATCAAAATCTGTTGCAATTTTAACCAAAAATTTTATAGCATTTATCATCGGATAAATTTAATTACCATTTAAACGGCATTCAACATGTTCAATGTGCCGTTACTTCTTCCTCCGGCAACTTTACGTTTTGTTGTTGATGATTTTAAGTACATCAATACTGAACAATTGACAATGATAATTTTAAAGATTACAGAGAGTTGTAAAATGACATTGAAATACGTCTTAAAAAGAAAGATGTAAAATGACGTTAAAACAACTTAACACATCCAACCAAACTCTAGTAATCTCGCGGCCGAACGGAGCGAACGGGCCCGCCCGGCCCGTGCCCCGGCCACGGCGGGGATGCATGTCCCCACTACCAGTGGCGGCACCAGGATTTTTAGAGTGGGGGGGGGGGCAAATGGGGGGCAAAAGAAAATGTTGGGGGGCAAGGGCGGACAAAAAAAAATTTGACACTTTTTGTAGTGAAAATGTACAGAATATTCGGCTATAAACCTACCCAGATATGAGGACATTTTGAGCATCTAGCTGAACTGCCCGATTATAAAGCGGTGTTAGTTATATACTGCGAGTGAGCGAAGCGAGCGAGCAAAAATTTTGACATTTTTCGTAGTAAAAATGTACAGAAATTACATATTCGGCTATAAAACTACCCCAATATGAGGAAATTTGATCATCTCACGGCCTGATTATGTGGTGGGAGTTATAGGCCTGTATTGCGAGCGAGCGAAGCGAGCGAGCAAAAATTTTGACACTATTATAGTGGAAATGTACAGAAATTATTCAGCTATAAAACTACCCAAATATGAGGATATTTACACGAGCTGAGCGAACAAATTTGCCACATGCCCCCCCCCCCACCTTGATGCCGCCACTGCTTTCCAAGTTTCCGTTTTCTTTCTTTTCCTTCTTTTGTCCATTCCTTTTTCACTTTTTTCTTTCCTTTTCTTTTCTTTTTCATTTTCCACCCTTTTATTTTTTTTTCACTCCGAAAATTATTGGGGCGGCAACTGGGGGGGCAAAGCTTCTGACTGGGGGGGGGGAAATGCCCCCCATGCCCCCCCCCCCCCCCTTGGTGCCGCCACTGCCCACTACTTAAGCAACTGCACTAGCGCCGAAAGTTTTTATCAATTAACCTGCAGCAGAGCTGCATTTATATATTTGGGCCAAGCAAAAATTATTTACCTATATGGATACTTGTGCTTTGGTATTGTCTAGAATGACGAGTTGCCTCGAATGAGTGACTTGAAGTTGAATGATGCCGCGTGCAGCCTGCCTCCTCGAGGGTTGCAAGCATAGTTGCAAGACAGCGTACGTACGATCAAAAGTCGCATGCATAAACCTATGCGTGCCGCGCCGCATATCTGATCTGGAATGGCAGTACAGTACTTAGGCCTACTTTGCGACGGAGAATGAAACAATGGGTAATGAATAGGGCCTACGCAGTATCTTGCATGATCAGGTCGGCAGAATTTCTTGGGGGGGGGGGGAAAAAAACGCCAAGAAAGACGGCGCCAAGTAAAAAAAAAAAAAAAAAAAAAAAAAAAAAAAAAAAAAAAGCGCCAAAAAGGGGGGGTCCGGACCCCCGCGACCCCCCCCCCCTGGATCCGCCTATGTCTAATCCTACATATTTGACGAAATAAAGCCAGGAGCAATTGTCACCCGAGCACCCTTACAGTTGATGTTACTGTATACAATACAGTTGCTTAATTCAGTAAAGCATTCATGGCTTAAACTAACGGCAAAGGGTTGTCGGTCGATTGGTAGGAAGCGGTTCCCTGTCAGATATAATCAACTACAAATTCGCTGTTTCAAAAGTTGAAATTCACTGATAGATATGAGGACGCTGGAAATTATAATTGTACCAGTAACTGATGTTTTAACACAGGCCGGGATATAAAAACATAACTTTGCTGTTGCGCAATTCTTAGTCTGTATTTTGGAATGATAATTTACACAATATAGCTCAAGTGAGTGGGCGTATTATACTAGGAGTGTTTGTTCAGCACGCATGTACTGATTTATATTCACCAAAAGCCATGAACGACTTTATGATAATAAACGTTTGTTACAGCTTCAGGAGAGTAATTTTATTTTACTGATCAGCTGAAACACACAACAAAATGAGCATGCTTGATTAAACTTCTAAGTCGGAGCAGCTCAAGGATAACTGATTTTTCAGTGAATGTCGTGACTGATGATCAATTTTTATTATCCATGCAAATCGCTTGCGATATCACACTCTGCATAAACCCTTGTTTCCGTTCATTACAGCCAGCATTAAACAAATGCAATATACAGCTTTAGAAAAGAATATATACATTTACATTAAACTCATATGACGCGGGAAGAAGTAAATTTAGCCTAGATGGTGCGGGTTAGAGGCCCGTATACTAGTCGGTGATACTGTATTCAAGTCGATCGACCTCAGTCCACAAAAGGCGTGAATGCCGGTAAAATTTTTCCGGTTTTCTTCTTTCTTCTAGCACGTGATCCGTCCCTGGTATTTGGCGTTCAGTCAGATGCAACGTGGAAAGACGAGGCCCTGCATGGCTTTGAAGTCATTCCTATTCTCCCTATAAAAGCGGTGATACAACAATTCTTTTTTTTTTTTTTTACGGTGTTTAGACATAACATATTTCAAAGCCATAGTAATTAACTACCATCACTACAAAATGCCCCCCCCCCCCCCGCTCGTCGTCTGCCAGGATGATATTTGATATTATTTGATATCCCTACTTAGACTCATAATAAATGAATCCCTCGGTGATTAATCAGTATGAAAACATTCAGATTTAGGTGTAAGGTATTAATATAGTTAGAGTAGTTAACGGGATTTCGACTTCAAGTTAAAGACAATGTTGAGTTCTGGAAAAGTTGAAAAACAATTATAAGCTTTATTATATCCTACAAAATTAATAAAGAGCAAAGATCATTTTAGGTATCATTAGTGTATTATCATTATTATTTTTATCATAAATGTTAGTCTTGATACTGCTTTACTTGAGTCATGCATGAAATTATGCAGAGATCACAAAAGGGATCAGAATGCAAATATTTTATTCCAATTTGGAAGAATAATTATAGTAGCAGTTTAACATGAAGAGGATTGTTCTTGAATGCTCTCATATGTCATTTGTAACTATAAAAGACAAAAGTCATGAATCCACATTAGTAGCAGAAGGCTGGGGTGGGGGGAAGGGGGCACGTGCCCCCTGCAAAACACACTCTGGCATTCCTTAAGTGCACATGAATTGCAAATTGTTCTCCGGCAGCAAAAATTTTCTTTATTCCCCTGTATTTACCCCCACTCTCCTCTTCCCCTCTCTTCCTTATGTTCATTCCAAGGCATTCCTAGTATACGGTGTGTTGGTCGCAGCACATTACTACAATTATAGATTCCGTGTTTTATGAAGTGGGTAAATAGTATACATTTGTTTTCTATGTGTACTTAGAGCACAGCCCCATGCATGGAAGACCAATATTTTATTGTAAATAATCCATTTCACTTTGTAACTGAAAAGATTGCTCTGGGTAAACATAATTATATGGGGAATAACTACACAGATGAATACATAAATATATGAATAGATAAATGAATGAATGGATAAATAAATAAATAAATAGTGACTTATAATATAAAATAAGACAATAATCACCAGTAAGTCTAATGCCGTTGGCCTCTTACCTACTTGGTCTAAATATCCCTAAACGGTTCAAAAAAAAAAAAAAAAAATCACGGCAAGACCTGAATATAGCGATTATAAATAAGGTTAAGTTTTTTTCTGCCAACTTCCTCCTTGCTAATGCTTTACTCTACATTAATTTTGCCCTACTTAAATTATGACATTATAGTTTGTGGGAATACTCATAATTCTTTATTTTCATAGAATACTACTTCTACAAAAGAAAGCTGTGTTTGTTATCTGTAACACTTCCTGGAAATCCCATACTGATGCCTTGTTTATTGAAAATGATATCTTGAAGACAAATGATTTATATCACTATAACCTCGGTCAGTTTATGTATCAGTTGAATAAAAAATAAAACTATACACCAATACCCCACACGGCAATCTGACGAATTCCATCTACCATTAAATAGAACTATACTCGCTAAATCCATATTCACTTTCACAGGTCCGAAGCTTTGGACCATTCTTGATGATAGCATCAAGAATGCCCCTAGTTTAAAATATTTTTAATTTAAATTTTAAAAACCTCTCCTAGGTAATTCTCAAGCGTCGGCTCTAAACTCATCATCCCTCAACCTTTAATCTATTTCACTCATTCATGTTCTCGATCATGTTCCCTTTCATTTTATACTGCCATCCGTATTCCGGTCGGTGCGTGTTTTGTTGTGTGTGTTTATAGGCAAGAGTCCTACCCTCTCTCGTTCCTTGTCTCCCTTCCTTCCCTGTCCCTTTCACTTCTTTTATGTTCTGTCTATCCGTTTTATGCATTCGTACGTTCCCTTTCAATAGATACACTTTTTTTGCAACTATGAGTTATAGGGGGCTGCAACCTACAAGCCCAGCTTTTTAGCAGTCCCCTTCACGACCAACCTGCATGTAGTTTATGTTTTTATGCCTATTGTACGCTGTAAACCAATTACAGGTAATATTGTTAAGTTTCATTGTTTTGCTATGTACATTGCAAACCCATGTAATTTATTTTGTTGGAAGTGGAAATAAACGAAATGAAATGAAATGAAATATTATACCAAATGATAATAATATTACTGAGAAAAATTGGTGAATTGATAATCAGACTATGTAAATGATAGACGTAATGGTTGTATTGATATTAGCCTGTAGTTGGTTTAAATTATAGAAATAATGGGTACAGACAAAAGAGAATTAGTGAAGCAGTATACTGGAAATGTTCGCAGTGGACAAAATGGCAATGAACCTCTACTAGGAAATCAAGATTCATATTTTGTTTCGCTGAACGTAACAATTCATGCGAGAAAAGAAAATGGTGATATCGTAACGAATTTAGAATAGGAATTACATGCAGCCCAAAGCTATTGGAGAGATGACAGGTCTCTTATGAAACGGTATTGTTTTACATTGATCTCACTTACCTTTTAATCAGTGGCGTAGCTAGTATGTGTTACAAGGGGGGGGGGCAAATTCTGCTTGAAAGGTAGACCCGTATTTTTTTTCTTCTCCCCAGCCCTCCAAAACTCGCTCAGTGGGGGGGGGGGGGGGGGGGGGGGGGGGAGGGGGAATGGGTTGTGGCCACAATTTTTTTTTTCTCGCCAGCCCTCAAAAAAGGTTGCTCAGTGGGGGGGGGGGGGGGGGGTTATTACTTGTTTTCCTCCATAATTCTCTGACAAGCAAAAAAACTGAAACTAAAAAAAAAAACAACAAACAAACCTAAAAAAAAAAAAAAAAAAAATCGAGGTAAAGCTGACAGGGGGGCACTCTGCTCCCCCCCCCTCAGCTACGCTAATGCTTTTAATGCAAATCCTTGATGTTGTGTGGTATCTGAGAGCTATTCTCAGGCAAGTTTCGTCGAGTTGCGAGTTTGCCGAATTTTCAGAGCTACATGTATATTGTTCAAGTATATACGGGTTCTGACGGTAATTGTTCCTTGAGCTTTATTAAGTTAGAATCTACCTGAATATACCTATGCTTATGCTCATTCAGGGTCAGACACGTCATGTGACTAAATTCAGAACAGTTTCCTTCTACCAGCGACGCCAATAAAGAGGATGTGGAGGATTCAGTAGCCATGGTATAGCAAGTGACTTGCTGGCTTTGGGCCAATTTCGCGCAGCTAGCGTGATCTTGCTTACGAGGTACGTCATTCTTTCATCCAGTAATTCATAATTACATCCCCTTTCTGTCGCATATCAGATATGCCATCATCTAACTCAAACTGTAAAATTTAGATATATGAGATAATGTGGAAAAGACTCTTGGAAGTTGGAAGGTTGAGGTTTTGCAAGGTACAAATTAATTCTTTTCTCAACGTGGGGGGGGGGGGGGTTGGTCAGAACGAGCCCTTCATATTTCTTTTTTTTTTCTCCTTTTCATCTTTTATGACTAAAACCCACATAAAAGGAACAGTTACATGTTTTTGAGTATTATCTGTATAATTCAAGTAAGGTGAGATTTTAAGTGAATTACAAAAAACACGTATGTTTAAATTCTTTGTTCTTCCATGAATGTATACACATTTCCAGATACGTATAGATTTACTTGTAAATTGTAAAAGTTTCTGCTTATGCTTTATTCATGATTTTAATATTCCAATTTTTGTATAGACTGTCGATTTCACTGAAAAGAAATGAATAAAATAATACTTTAAAAAATATATACATATATACATGGCCTTTAGGAGGTTCAAATCAAAATGAAATTTCGGGAGTGCATCAATAACAGTTCACAATTCATTATTGCTCGACTTACCCAAAATTTGCATACGAATAATATGTATATAAATTAAGTTTATAATTTATACCATATTAGTCACTGCTCATAAATCATATTTTCCAATGTGTTGCTATGTCACAGTTAGCACGACTAGCCTTTCCCATTATTTGCTATACAGTGAGTCTTCAAAGTTTCCTTGGGGAAGCTCCCCCCCCCCCCCCCCCCCCCCGGCATCGCCGTCCATGGTCAGAACCATCAAATTCATCAGCATCGGCTGAAAGAACACCTCGGGTATTCAGATTTGTAAATGGGCATTCAAATTCGGAACATTTTCATTCAAATTTAAATGCACTTGTTAAGCCGTAGTGCTGATTTTGAATTTCATTTCCTTCTTGTCTTGTGGGCCACTTGAAGATTTTTAAGGATGGAGTGTATTCTATCCCCATGCCACAAAGTTGGTAATATACTTAAAAGCATTAGTTTGGAAATATAGGCCTACTGTACTTTGAAACATAAAAAACGAACAAATTTTTTGCAAATTTTTAGCCTGACGACAATCTCCCGATGTATGATAACCATAATTTTCTGATACTAGCTGATCATCGAACTTTAGGGAATTTTTTAAAACCTCTTTCAATATCTACTTAGATGAGGTTACATTTTCTTTATCATCTTGTGTATGCGGGCGCTGAAATAGCTACAAAGGAACTTTTTTGTTTGTCTTATAAAATGTGTTTTACATAATAGTGTGTCCTCCCTTACAAAGAAATTAACTGACTGAGAAAGATGCGAAATTGACCGAGAAGCCTATAGTATGTAATGTATTTATTGTCTATAATGTGCTTACATATACTACGTGTTTAAAAAAACACAAAAAACAGTGGATACTTTTGATTGTCAATGACTCTAAATTTATACCCCGTATCAGACAGAGGTTTTTACATTTAAAGTTGAAGGATGTAAAATTTAATGGGAGCAAGTTTAATTACATTTCTCTATATACTTTTCTTTCTGCTAAACTTTTGTTGTCCATTGTCGCTAATGATTCATGACTCTGGGTTAAAAAGGTGTTAGAACTCCTTTTTAACCCAGTCATGAATCATTTCCAACGAATAAAGACAATACTGATTTTTCAGGTACAAATGAGGAAACTACTACTGCAATGTAAATTATCATAAGTGCTTTTGAAATCTCATAAGTCATGGACATTTTCACAGATAAAAAAGAAATTCATATATACTGGACCCCAACTTTTGAACTCACTTGACACGGCTTTGGAATCAACCCCCACATTTAACACATTTAAACGTAAATATAAAACTTACTTGTTGAATAGCTACAACAAACAAGAAACGTAACTGTATACTTATAGGATTAAACTAACTACATACGACGGCCTCTTTCCTCTTGCGTTCCCCCTACACTTCTCTCCTTCTAGCAATCCCTGCTTCTTTATCTCCCCCCTCATTACTTGTTCACAAAATTTCTGTTTTAGTCTGGTTTTCTCCAGTACTGTTCATATCCGTGTCTTTTATTCCCTCTTTTTCCCCTCTCTCACGCTTAAAAAAACCCATATCAATAGTAATATAGTAAGCACGTTTCTTTTAATATATGGATTGTATTTTTTTTTTTCAAAAAGAGGTCTATGAAATACAAGCCATGCTTTCTTAATAGTCCCCTCCACTTATGTTTTCCTTTAATACTATGTTCAGGGCCTCGTTGCATAAAACATACCATTAATGGTAAATCTGCTATCAATGGTAACTACCATGGTAACATCACTCAACAGCCAATCAAAATCAAGGTTTCCATGGGAGTTACCATTGATGGCAAAGTTGCCGTTAATGGTAAGTTTTATGCAACGGGGCCATATCAAACCAATTGCTTTATTAGTGTAAATTACACTCAAGTCTATTGAATTATGATCTCTTATATCTATGTTTGTTTACTGTCCCGTTCTTGTTCTTAGTTTTGATATGTATTGGTTTTTTAAAAAACTGTTAAAGACATGTGGAAAAAATAAAGAAACTTTGAAACTTTGAAATCGTGATGCTCAGCAATTGTCATGAAGCCAAAATTCAAAAATGAAGAAAGGGAAAAATATAGCTCAACTAAACGCCGTGCTTATGTTATGAACTGAAATAAAATCTGAACTATCACCAAACATTAAGTCCATTGATTACGCTTGCACTAATATACCTGCCCCAAAACTGAATGTCAACAAAAAGTAAATTAAAAAGGTTAATTTTTGCTCTCTCGCCAATAAATATAACTTTGTCATGTTCGCTGCATGCCGTTGGTAGTCATGACCCTCTGATAATATATCGAAATTATAAAATAGTAAATTAGGGAGATAATAAAGGAAAGTTCGTCGCCTGCCCCAACCGCCTCCCCAACACACACACACACACACACACACACACCCTCACACAACTGTGTATAGCTATTTTTCCGAGGACAAGTATTGTTCCTCTATTGTTCCTCTGTCCTGGGACAGTCGACGGAATAAGGCACAAATTCATTATTCGACTTTCGAGGACTACTGTCAGGCTTCCGAGGACCATTGTTCTCATGAATTTTCTTTTGTTGTCTGTCCGAAAGTGTCCTCAGACACACACACACCACCACACATACAAATTACGCCCCGGACAGAGATTTTGCTGCTGAAATACCACTGGATTACCGCTAGCTCAGATGATAATTTGCTCCCCTGAAGCCAAGATCAAGATACGGCATTGCCGCTGAGAAAATGATTCCATAATATAATGTTCAATATATTCTAAAAATTATTAATAAAGGTCGTGTAAGCCTACTATCACTGTCAAGAATAAACTTTGATTAACAAAGTACCAGGCAGCATCTTCTTATCCTTGTTATGAACAGGTAATCATTTACGTGATAGTTCACTAAACTTGACTTGGCGTGGATGATTCAGTTTTAGTGGCTTTCTTCATAAATAATCATTTCAGCATGACCAGAACCATGTTTCTGTAGGATGTGTTTTCAGGAACCAAGTAGAATTCGTTAATCGGCAAATAAACTTTTCTAAAGAGCTATAAATATGCTTCTGTTGTAAGGAGAACCTCATAGGTAAATTTGAGAGGTGAAACTTTTTCCAAATTAAGAATTTATATCCCACACATAACGTTGAGAAGGCTTACGGTTCACCATGTGGTTAGTCCTGAAAAGGACTGTTGAGTAAGAAGAGGAAAGTGGAGAAAAGTGAAGAGGAGAAGAAATAGAAATTAAGAGAATGTAGAAGTATTCTTTCTTGGAAGTGTGAAGTCCTGAAAAGGACTGTAAACCAGATGAGAAGGCTGAGAGTAGAGAAGATTCGACGTTTCGGACAGGTTGACTGTCCGTCATCAGGAGTGACTCACTCCTGATGACGGACAGTCAATCTGTCTCTCAAGCTGTTTCTCAACGTTACCAGTACCACCATGCAAACCTCTACCTTCAAAGATCATCCGAACTACATCATAATCATGCAGTATTAATGTGTTTCATGTCAAATGAAAAGAGATCAAATGGAGAGTAAACCAGATTTAAAGATTCTGTGGAGTGGAGGAGGCTACTTTACAAATCTGAGCTTGCATGACTGTATATACCTCTGGAGATAAAGAAAGTTTGAATAGATGTCAATGTCATTACAAGGGACAATTTCTATGATTCCAGTATAAGATGAAAAACAATATCCCTCTGTGAAGGGAAAATATATACGCCTGATGGAAGGAGTTAGGTAGTGAAAGAGGAAAAGAGAAGAGAGTAAAGAAAAGGAGAAGTGAATGATTTTGAATGGAAGTCAAGGTAAAACAGGTTTATTGGAAATCTCGTAACTGGATGTTAATTAATACCGAAGAGTGTAAGATGAGCTACAATTAAGCTCAGAGAGGATACCTTTGTCACTCGCTATGTTGCTGGTTGTGAGAAAGAATTTTTTTGTTATTTATCTTTTTTTTAAAATTGTTCAGACCGAGTGCTTTTTCTAAATGTACGAGGAATGGTGCATGTTTGTGCAGGGAATCCCAAAATTGAAGCCCGATACTAAAGAGTGTTTGTTGTTCAAATACATGAATTGGCCAAACTGAAAAAAAGTTAGTCATCGCTCGATCTTAGGTCAAACAATACATTACTGTGTAAGTGATATCCACGGATATCAATTCAGATTATTTTTGTATTGAAAAATTATCTGTTATGTTCAGACTTGTTACCTTTTTCAGAGCAGAGGTGTAGGCCTAAACATTTCTTAATGACCGCATACGTTAAGGGAGGCTGTTGCAATTTTTTTAAATTCTTAATTTACACGACAGTGTCAGTAATAACACCTATATGTAGTAGAGCTGAATTTTTGCCCACTGCACTATCTTGGAGGGAAGATAGTGCAAGGTACTATTGTAGTAAGTTTTCTTATGGTTCAGTGATAACCTATCTGCCTTGATCAAGACAAACTCGCTATTCAAACAAATATAACCCCCCCCCCAAAAAAAAAAAATAAAAAAAAAAAAAAAAATAAAAAATAAAAAAAATAAAAAGGGTTTGAGTCGCGAGCAGATAAGTTGAAGAGGAATTTTGTTTTTCAGAATTCAGTTATCAATTTTATTATCATAGTAGTCACAATGTGACTAGCATTTGATTCCCTTTGTTTTACCTGCCAAAGTATTTGGCTTTCACGTGAAAACCTTATTGAAAGTTGCAAACCAGAAGATGTTCATGATCTAAATGTTCATTTGTTTTGTTTGTTTGAAATAAAATACATTAGATACATTATAAACCTGATAGCATTATAATGAAATAGCTTATCATAAATCAAATCAATGGCACAATGGCAATATATACATTTTTTTTTTCATTCCACAAATGAAACAAAAGATTGAAGAGAATTCATAAAAAGACCTACGGTGGCTGTGAGTTGGAACGTACCATTAAAATTCATTAAGTGGGCTGTAATGTTAAAAATATAAAACAACATTTGTAAGTTACTTGCACTTGATATAGTTGACATTATTGTCAACAAAGACATGTAAAAACATAAGTTTGCCAAGAGGGGCTGCTGCACAATTTCCACATGCCTCCACGTATTTTGGGGAATAACTGTATAATGAGATAATTTCATTTATTGACATAATAAAGCTCAGGTAAATGATTGCTAATTTTGTTTAATAAATGATTTGAGCTGTGGAACAATATGAATCTAGTTGTTAAATTTCTATTAGCAAATCTCTTGGAATATCATGATCCTCATGCGTAAAACTCCTTTGAAAAATATACACAATGTATTCCTAAAGAACAAAATACATTATGAGGTCACCTCTACAAGTTAATTTAGCATGCATGATGAAGTACATTGGAGGAACGTATCACTGTATCTAACTTACGTGGCGCTGGAAGAAAAAGTTGAACCAACGAGCTTGAAATAAGAGCGGAAAAGGAATTACTAGGTGCCGGTAAGTTTCCCGAGGGTGGTAGATGATCACGGTGTTGAACAGTCAACAGACATCAGTAGCCTAGTTCACAAAATGCGTGAATTCTACTGGTTCCCGATAGAATGGTGCCTCAGTTCTCTTCAGATTTAATTGATATGGATATATATGTGTGCGTTTATTCATCCAATATGACATGTCAACTCCTGAGTACGAGCCGCTCCAAAAATGTAAGGTTTAGTATACAGTTCTTAGTTCTTACAATACCGTTTCTGGTTAAACTGCATCTCTCACGCCCCATTAGATTATGCAGCATACGTACGTACGTGCATGGGTATTTGGCGTTTAGCCAGAAAAGATTCTTTGTCCCACATTACCATATTGACAACCAATTATCAGTATTATATGGATCAAATTGGTTTCTGTTAGGTAATCAGTCATTCATGTTTGTCACTTTATCCAAATGATTGTTATAATATTTCATGGTATTTGAAACACGACTTTTTAAGGTCATGGTGAGATATTAATAGCTAGCATTTCCAGGTATAAAAAAAATCGCTATCTTTATTTACTTAAACTAGTTATTAGCCAATTGTAGCTTTTATCATTTAAATAAAAAACATTACTCTGTATTATGTTTAAAAAAAAGCGAATGAAAAAAAAAAAGATTTGTGAATGGATTTGCATGTAGGGAGGGAGAGAGAGAAGGGAGAAAGAGGAAGAGAGAGAGAGGGAGAGAGAGAGAGGGGGGGGGGGTCGGAACGAGCAAACATTTGATTCAATTTGATCTGATATGATTCCATTTGAATTGAAAATTACAGCGAAATACTAATACATTTTTAATTTACAAAACGATACAAACACTATGTAAAACGATTTGTGACGACATTGATCACGCAAAATGTTGATGATGATATAGTAAAGGATCAATCTATTGAAACTACATGTCCTACCAAGAGATTTGACTCTACATGTTTATTGCCTCAGGCTTTTGTAATAAAAAATTAGAAATCAATTGAAAATGATATGTATCTTCTCATTATATAAAGTAATCTGATATTATTAGTATTTTTACTATTTTATCAAGCATATATGCTACTCTATCAGTGGAAAAAATAAGAGGGGGCTAAGGGCGATTAGCCCCCGAAACTCTTGAAAAAGCCACCGCAATTGAAAAAAAGAGCCACCGTCTAATAATAATTCTGCCCATGGATCGTAGTACCATAAAATGTCTGAACACAATAAGTGGACTTCGAAGTAGCCCTCGCGAAAGAAATTTAATTTTTTACATTGTCTATAGTGAAACTAAAGGAGTGACAGTTCCTGGTAAAACCATAGATCCATGGTGGACAATGTGAAGCAAGAGACAAGTGTCATATTTCAATACACAGACACCCATTCAAAAGTGAAAGCGAGAACTTTCGGTTGCCATCTATTGTTAGATATATATATATATATTTATTTATTTATTTATTAATTCAGGTGCTAATCGTCTAATAATTACAAGAATACAGTTGAATGATCAAATTCTTGACTGATTGACTGGTGAGCTGTTTGGGTGATTGGTTAACCGTTTCATTTATCAATTGCATAACTGATTCAAAAAGTAATTTACTGAATACTTAATCCATTTACTGATTGATTGATATGTTGATTTACTGGTTGATTTATTGAGGTTGTTAAAAAAATGCATTCGTTGAATGAATATTTATACAGGTGCTAATCTAATGATAAATTACAAGTAGTTAAATGATCAAATTCTTGATTGACTGGTTAGCTGTTTGGGTCATTGGTTAACTGTTTCATTTACTAATTACTTGATTGAAATAATAATTTACTGAATACTTAATTGACTTACTAATTGATTAATTTCTTGATTTGCTGGTTGATTTATTGGTTGAGCTGCTAATTTAGTGGTTGATTAATTGACTGATTGGTTGATTGACTGGATGGCTATTCGGGTGACCGACTATTCATATTTTGATTTAAAAATCATTCATCAATTTAAGGAAAGATGGATTTATATATATTGGTTGCTTGTTTGATCGATTCATTGGCTAGTTATTTTTTTTATCACTGAATAGCATCATGTCAAAATGAACAAATCATCGTTTATTATCTTTCAAAATTTCAACAAACCGTTTCTTTTGGTTTTTATTGGTATTTACACATCAGCCACAGAACCAAGTAGTTCACGTCATATATGTAAGCTCTTAAATCTCTTTCACCCATTCCGTTCTCTCTACAATATTAATCAACATCAAATCACTAATTACATATCATTTAACATATTATCTGCACAATTGCACTTACTACTTTGCGCTATAAACAGGATTATTCTAAAAAGAATAATGACCTTATCTGACAAGATGCGACCGCTCACCGATTTTCAATACACGAATGTACTGGTTTAGGACACAAAATGCGAATAACCAATACGAGCATGACCAGCGAGTGTCTTTTTAAAGGGAAGTATGCAGTGTGGCCAGCGAAAAAAATACAATTCTGCTAGCGAGCATCGAAAATTCTGCTATATTTTACTGCTAAATCAAAATTTTACTCAAAAATTCTCTACGAGCAAAAAAAAAAAAAAGGGTTATCAGCATTTTTAGGGAGACATTTTACTCAAAAATTCTCTGACAAGCAACAAAAAAAAAGGAGGTTATCAGCATTTTTAGGGAGACTTTTTACTCAAAAATTCTCTGACAAGCAAAAAAAATCAAAACCCCAGAATTCTGCTAAAATTCTGCTAAATTTTGTCAAATTATGCCTAGCATAATGCTGCTAAAGCGGTCAAAATTCTGCCAGAAAGCAGAATTCTGCCAACTCTGGCAACCTTGGAAATATGTTATTTCACACTATTGCGAGTATTCTAGGGCTTTGCGTCTCGATCCTCTTTTTGATGATTTTTATAAATCTTGTCAGTGGCTTTATACAGGTAGAGATATCCTTAAGAGCAAGCTCTTTTCGAGGGCGGATTTTTTTTTTTTCGATTTTTTTTCTTCCGAATGCCTATTTTGATACTGTGTTGGTTTCTATAATTATAATCGTTGTTCTCTGTAGGTTTCTATGGTGATTGAGTATTCACTCACTCATTCTTTTTCAGAACTGGCTCTACTGTAACAAACACGATAAAAACTACTTTCGAAAAATAAACTCAAGACAATTTCAATAGCTCTGTCTATCACCTTTAGTAATGTGCGAACATTACAATTGCGTATTACGTAATCCGAACAAGATTTCTATGGTCAGTACAATAGGCCTTTGAAATTGCCCTTGAGTTTATTTTTCGAAAGTAGTTTTTACCGTGTTAACAGATGAATACAAACAGTTCTTTTCAGAACTACACTCTCCAAACTTCTGTGACCTGCTCAAAATATACACTGATATACCTGATCTCGATCACTCTTTTTTTTCCTTTTCCTCTTTCCATTTTACTTCATTTTTGGTGTATAAACATCGAAAACAAAAAACAAAAATAATCTCGTGTAAGTGTCTAATTTAATTTCATTCCATTATCATACTCTTTGTATATTCCTTGAAACGCCTCATAAGTGGGTTCTTTGCACGAAATGATAATAGTATGCCTAATAGAAATATGAAGAATAATAAGGATAAAAACAAGAATGATGATGATGATAATAAAAATAATCTGATTAGGTCTACTGCATGATATCTATCTTTTACATAAAAAAGTGAGGGATACATACCACTCCTCCTTAAAATGAAGGGGATATGTAACATAATCATCCCCGGGATCCACGCCAATCCTCTACTATAAAAGACTATATACTGTGTGGCCTATATTTCGTTGCTCCGTTTAGCTCAACTCACAATATAAAAAGTCATTCATGCGAGAAAGGAATGCGGCCATGTTCCAGGTAATAATATTAATTTCAAAATTACACAATCCAAAGCTACTGAAAGAATTCAGAAATGCTTATGGAACGATGCATTGAACACGATTCACTTACCACGCCGGTTATCACGCCAACAAATTCGGGGCTATGTAGTTACAGGAACCTGGATACTGGATGTTGATCGCCTGGTAACTGAAGCTATAGCTGTCGGGAAGTACGTGTTCTAGGGTGTTTTAATCGACGTGGCTTCTAACAAGAATTTTTCCTCTAGTTCTCTTCAGTTTGAATCTAGATAAATTACTCTGCTGTGTGTGCAGCTGAGTCTGAAATAAAATCTTGACTGAAATGAACCTGTCGTTTCTTACCCAACAAAATGATATGCCTAGCTAACGTTTCCGGAACTAACAACGAATTAAATGGGCGTGGTTTATTGATGATAGAACAGAGAATTGGAAGTTATGCATGGGCAACGGCCACGACGATGAAAGTACCGATACATGGGAAATGCAACATAGTAAATTCAAGCTATTGCCGGTGTGTACTTGGCTTGTGGCCAAATCATAGTAGTACCCACGTGCAATTCTCATACTCCCCCCCCCCCCTCTCTCTCTCTCTCTCTCAGGTGTTTTGCCAAGGCAGGTCCCTACACCAGAGCCATCAGGTCTGTCCTAAATTACATCACAACTGGCTGACAACTGGCAGTGGCGTCGATCCGTTTTTCGGATGGGGGGGGGGGGCAAGACAGCCTCACGTTACGATGTTCATTTCGCACATAATTTTTAAAAAATTAATTACCAGCTCCTCCACGGTTACACGAATCTAGATCAGATGAATATATTAATGATAACGATATAGAACAAGAGAAGGAGAAGGGATCCTCAAACTTTTAAATTTGCTGACGGTGGTAAAGAAATTGATTACTAGACTTTTCCGTCAGAGGTTCAAAAAGAAGGAGAAAAAAGGGTAATCCATTCTTGCGATTTGCCGAAAATGCTACAAAACTTCCTGATTTGCTGACAGAAAATCTTGAAAGGGAGGCACCGCACTCATCACTCACCCCCTTAAACGACGCCCCTGTCTACTGGTTGTAGACGATCTGAAGATTTGAGAAACAATATTTAGAAATGCAATGTATACATGTCATGCTTCGCTGGTTTCAGCAATACACAGATACCCAATAAAATAGTAAAAGAGAGAAGTGTCTGTTACCATCTATTGTCAGGAACAATAATTCATTCGGAAAATAATGAGCACCTATTCAGATACTAAACCTGAAAATCAAGATATCGTTCAATGGGACAGATTATGGAGGATGGGAACCTCGCTTAGATGGAAGCAAGCATGTTTTAATGAGGTGGTGGTCATAGTGAATTCATAACTTGTACAGGTTTCAGGGAACATGGGGTAGGCCCCCCCCCTCCCAATCCCACTCCCTCGTCATGATTACCACGAAATATATGGATCGGATTTCTATTATGGTGAAATAAATACTTTAGCTGTCTGTTGATAGCCAGAAGGGCGTTCACACTGATTTAAGGAATACAGCCCTTCTGGATCTCACTATGTATGTAAAAATAATTATGTAAATACAACTGTAATGGTAAATGTTTTGCTTTCTCTCTCTCTCTCTCTCACACACACACACACACACACACACTCACCCCTCTCTCTCTCTTTTTTTCTCTCTCTCTTCTTTTCCCCTTTCTCCTGCTCTTCACCCTCTGTCCAAAACTCTTTTTATACATTACTAATGTACCTTTGCTTTTTTTTTCTCTCCCACATTAGATATGGCATCCCTCGTGAACTCTGCCACATCGGTTTCTGTTACTACCTGATGATATCCTGTTTAGGTGTACTTCATTCAGATAATGGAAGATGCTTTGCAAGGAACTTCACAAAATATATAGGTATAAACACTAAGTAAACAGAGCCTGCAAGAAAATTGGTACACTCTAGGAACCTTGACTGTTGCTCAGGAGTGTCAGCGTTTGAAATTGCTGGACTCAACGCTATGAAAGTTGCATCCGGCATGTTAAAATTGTTAACCGATAATTTCTTTTTGTCTTCTGTTCACACTTTCAGGAATGATTTATATTAGTTATTCAGATTCCTCGACACAAAACTAGTATGACTTTTAATGCTTTAGTTTTAATCTCAGACCATTATTTTTTTTTACCAATAGCATGTGGCTGTTTCCTTTTTCATACTCAAACAATTTTAATTAACTTTTGTTTAAAGTCTCTTTTGTTTCTTCCTCCTTCGGTTTCAGTGTCAAAAGCTAATTCATTCAAATCTATATAACGCTATGGACTATTAAGTCGAATCGATAAAATCATTCTTAATGTATATTTGTTCAAGTGCATCCAGCATATTTAGATCCTATCTAGAATTTTGCTGAAAACAATGTTTTTAATTATGTTCTAAGATTATCACTTATTCGAATATCTGATTGAGGAAAATTGATTAAATGACTTATTAACTGATGCGTTTGCTTGCAATGGCTAATTAATTCAAATATTCTTCTAGTTGTGTAGGTATTGAATTGATTGATCGATTGATTGAGTGGGTGGTAGTTTTGTTATTTAGTTGATTGACGATTGGTTGATCTGACAGTTATTTAGTTACAGATGATTGCTTGAATTTGTGATTAGCTGAATGATGATTCATTGATTGAATAGTTGACCATTTCAGTGGCTAATTACTCGTTTGATTTCTTATTATATAATTGATAGATTGAATTGTTTGATTGATTTATTGACTGCTTGATTGTGTGTTTTTTAAATTGATTTATTGATTGTGTTTGTTTGATTAATAATTGTATGATTGGTGATTGGTTGATTGTTTGATTGATTGTGCTTGTTTGATTGATTAAATGTGTGTTTGTTTGATTGGTGATTGGTTGGTTGATTGATTGATATTGATTGACTGATTGATTGATTGATTGATTGATTGATTCGTTGGTTGGTGAGTTGATTGTGTGATTTTAATTAATTGACTGATTGATTTACTGGTCCCAGTGATAAGTTATTGCTAGACGATTTGAAAGGACCAATAGCCTGACGGATGTAATGACAACAGCACCATGGCCCCAAGAAACGTAGTATTAGGAGCGTTATGAAATTTAACGTGTCTTATTTTTACATTTTATATTATTATTATTATTATTATTATTATTATTATTATTATAATTTCTATTATTAATTCTATTATTATTATTATCATAATCATTATTTTTCTTTTTAGCAGTAGTATATAGTAGTAGTAGTAGGAGTAATCAGTAGTATTATTACATTATCACTTTTTTAAATGAATAATCCTTTTGTTTTTAAGCTACATCTTTCTACAAATCCTATGTTCACATGGTAATTCCATCATAACTGACCTCTTCAGTAAAGTCCCGTTCGTTAAAGAGATGGTTGAGTTCTTGGAAAGGTGAAAAATAATTTCTGAGCTTTTGGAAGAACAATAGTGGAAGTAGGGGTATATATATATATATAATTTACGTGGATTAAATGAGGGGAAAAGGAGGGTTTTAAGTACAGACTGGAAATCAGCAAAAAACTGATGCCCGTGCGATCATGTATTGTGGGAGATTGTTCAGTGGCGTAGCGTCAGTCCGGCTGTTGAAGGGGAACTGGCATCAATAAGGGGGCACAGGTCTAACTCGGAAAAGAAAATGCGAATTTACAAGGATACTAGAGGATGGGTGCGAGAGGGGGTCCTATCGTCTCCTTCTCTCGTCCTTTACCCATTTTCATTTCTTTTCTCTCTTAGTTTTCTTTTCTTCTTTTTCTTCGTTCGATTGGAGGGCACGTGCCCCCATGCAGCGTGGGGTACTCTTTTTTTTAAATTTTCGTTTTTCTGAAGCTTTGTGATTCTAGTGGTTAAGGCATTTAGCGTACAAATTATTCTCTTATCCAACTAATTTCTCACATTATGTACATTTAACCACAAGTGTTGTTGTGACTACATGTATAGTATTAGAATAAAAATGTCTCACATAATATATAATATATATATATATATATATATATATATATATATATATATATATATGTGTGTGTATCTATGTATGTATGTATACACAAAAATATTGTCTCGACACTGCTTAACTGGAGTCAATGCTAAAATTTTGTATATGATGCAATAAATCTGGACATCATTTCAGACTCATTCTAAAGAAATATAAATCTTTATTGAACTTAAATTACTATATGTTTCCATTTTTTTTAAATTGCAAGGATTATCGTTCTGTTAAAAAGTCTGAATTAACAGCTCTCTGAGATGTTGTGGTTCCATAATGTGGCGTCCGGCATGTCCGGTGAAAAAAAGACTTTGCTCTTACAATAATTGTCATGTTTTATTTGTAAAGGCCATTCTCTTCACCCTTCACAGTTGTGAATAACTGACATTAGGATATTTTTAACAGCATATCCATGTTTATTTGTAGGCTTGCTTCAGTTTCGGTTTCATTTTTAGATTGATGAATAATATATCCATTTTATGTGCCACTTTGTCTGATTTATTGTTTGTGTAGCGTTACCAAGGTCACTTTGTCAAATTTCTGTTAGTAAACAAAGTGCCATTTTAACAGCTGTAAAATTATCTTCTATAATAGAGTATAAGCAAAAGAAAAAAAAAGAACATCATTTTGCTCGCTCACGCAGACACACACTGCACGTATCAAGGTGCAGCCACTACCTACAACATATTTTTTAAAAATGATTTCTTATATAACCCACGAAATACATGTAATAGCTAATGTACAGTGTACAATAATGACTCGTTTTTCAAATCATCAGGTCACATCGGAATATCACAACCGCGTTGGTGGGCCTACTTATGGAACCACTTGACATCACATTAGTAATGAAATTTGAAAACTTACGTGGTGTGTGAAATTGAATCCTGCTGGCTGGTTGACGGCCCGGGTATAGCAAGTATCAGTTACTCGCCGTTCGGGGTCTGTTTCTGACAAAGTTAGCCAAAACTTGAAACGCTTACAAAAGCGTCAATTCTAATTATCCGAGCAGAACTGGAGTTGGAGTTGTAATCTCGTTATGCGTCGTTCGTAACTATTCAATGTAGCCCACTTTTGAGACATGGAACCGGGAGCAAGTAGTCCTACATGTAAGAATCTTAAACAGTTTCATATCTAATCTAGAGAGGGTGTTTGCGGCCGGAGTGGCACGACTGTAAGTATGCATGGTTGGTGCCTCGCTCGCTCTAGGTAGCCATGATCGAGCTGTGCCCATATAAGAGATTAGACTCTTTTAACAGGAGTTTGGGATTTTCTAATATGAATAATTCAGAAGAGAGAAGAATGAGACTGTAATAGCTATTCGTAACTGTATGGAGGGATGGGGCATGGCTGTACATTGGCAATGGGCATTTCAGCGAGATCCTTTACCCTTTTTCCTTAAGGTTTTAACAGAAAAACAAGTGGAAGAAATGAAAATAATAGAAGTTCAGTTATCAGGATATAAAAGGAGAAACAAGGGGGTGGGGGTTGGGTGAGAGGGAGGGGGGGGGGGGGGGTGAAAAGAAGGGAAAATAAAAATGTGTGAGAATGTGTGTGTTTGTGTTGGTCATCCCCTCCCATACCTATGGATATTTGAGCCGGGGCGGTGGAGTACCGCTTGTTATGTTCATGAGGAAAAAAATCCTCAGTGAAAAGTACTGATTTTTTAAAAAATTGTTTTGTTTTGTTTTGCCTTTGGTTTTTTGTTTTTGTTTGTTTGTTGTTGCTGTTGTTGTTGGTGGTGTTGTTGATTTGAGGTGATGGTTGCCCGAATGTTGAGGGGAGGCTGCAGCCCCTGTGCCCGTACGCCCATTCTCATACAATACGTAGGCCTATTCTGCAACTACCTGATGAAGCGATGTCTACAGCACTGTCCATCTATCTAGCATTTTCATTAGCATGCATATTTCAATCATTTTTGGAGTACTGTGATAATATTGGCGAGGGCTCTTGACTCTCATTCCAGAGGTCCTGGGGGCGTTTCACAAAGAGTTAAGTTGGACTTGGAGTCTGACCGATGCGGTGATGCGTAATATACAGCACGCAACTAGGAATTTAAGTGCGACTTTAAGTCCAACTTAACTCTTTGTGAAACACCCCCCTGGTTTCGATCCTTGATCGGTGCTTTTATAGATACGGCCCATAATTATCTTGATTCAGCAAGTTTTTCCGATTCTTCAAGTTATCAAAATCTTACATTAATTGGGGTAAAAAATTACCTTCAGATTTTGAATCAAAATATGGGATTAGGAAGGAGAGTTGATATATGGTCATTAAGAGTATGAGAATGGTGGAAGCTAGAACAGAGTGAATGTGAAAGGGGCCAGGAGGGGGTGAGAGAGGGAACAAGAGCAATAAGGGGCCACTGAGAAGGAACAGGACTTGATATTACATGTTAATTGACATTTGCCATCATAACTCTTTAGCATCGAGTGACATACTGATACCCAACGACTCAAGCACTATCAAATTTGACTGCGTTTGTTTAGTATACTGTAGGCCTATATATTTGCACAAAAATTAGTGTCCTCTTGAAGTTGTGTCATGACACTCGAACTTACGTCTGGCAGGCAGACACCCAATAAATCGTTTAATTTAGAGCTGTCTGTTGCCATCTATTGTCAAGAAATATCGGCATCAAAATTCAGTGAACAGTTGTTAGCTACACACTTAATCAGATTCTGAAACATGGGCCATGGTTATGCTTTGAATAACTTGCGAAGTCGTCGAAGGGTTGGGGACTTTACTCTGGAAATAAAATAGGCAGACAGATTCAGACGTGACAATGTGATTCTTAAAATTTGATGTAAATATAAAAACATTTTGATCATATGTCAATGTATTCTTGGTGAATTCAAATCCTTATAGGTTGGGGCGGGCTTACGTAACTTCCGGTTAGCAACCCTTAGAGCGATGAAAACAATATTCGTGCTTGCTCAAATCCTGCTCAAATGCTGATCACGCAACCTGGTAACAGCTTTTAATTCTTATCAGGCCCATGATAACCTCGGCATTGTGCTGGTCGATGATTCGGTCGAGCGAGCCATGTTTGATGGTCTGCTGATCATGCAAGAATCTCTGTGTTTTCATCGGTTTTCAATGGCATTGAACGAAAGTACCCGGATGACCGCCCCGATCTATAGTTGTTCTTTCGGGCCAGTGGTTTTGACGGCACCACATTCAATAGACCGCTTCGGTAATGTATGCAAATTTTATGCATACCTTTCAAACAAAGGTTGTTCTTGACAACCTGAAAGCTTGCCGGACAAGGCAAAAAATAATGTATGCAAACGGGATTCCAAGCATTGATGCTCATTTATGAAAAGCAGGTTAATGGAATAGCTCGTCATTAGGTGCTCAGAGAATATATGTGCATAAATTGGTATACATTACAGAAGCGGTCTATCGACCGACAGACTGACAAATCTTCAACCTCATAGATTTATTCCTTTGTCGGGGCAGGTGAGTTTTGAACAAAGACAAGCCGCATGCCTCAGCTGGATCCAAGCGAATGCTTTAAGGTACATGTATACATTAGAATAATTATAAACAATTGTAAGGAAATAACATAAAACAGCTTTGGCAACTGTCATGGAAATCATATATATATATATATAATGCTGATATAATGGTGATATTTACAAACTGACTATGATGGCGTTAAAGGTCGGTCCCAGACGTAAATAATCATATTTGATTGATACACGTCATCACTCTGTAAAATTACACACAGACACACAGACAGACACACAGACACACACGCACACGCACCATCACACACCATCACACTCCATCACCCCACCCTCACCCTAAACCTTTAGGGAGATATGAGATGGTCTAGCGGTAACCTCCGCGGTCAGCTCTCTGTTCTTGAAAATTGCAGCGAAATACTGATACATTTTAAATTTGCAAAACGATACAAACACTATGTAAAACGACTTGTGACGACATTGATCGCGCAAAACATTGATGATAATAATAGAAAAGGATCAGTCTTTTGAAACTACATGTCCTAACAAGAGATTTCACTCAACGTGTTAATTGCATCAGGCTTTTGTAATATAAATTCATTGAAGATGTTGAAAATGATATGAAATGTAAAAGATGTATCTTCTCATTATTTTTTCCTTTTTCTCTTTTGAGGTATTTTATTACATTATATCATTTAATAACATTACATGGGATCTGATGACAATATTTACAAAATCAGTTACTTGATGAAAAACAACAAAAACAATATACAAATAGGACAGAGAAAGGGGGAAAGGAGTTAGAAACTAGAACAGATACATCTCGAGATTCCTTAGTATATCTTTTTGTTTTTGTACTGCCAATTAACATAAAACATGAAATAATTTTTGAATGCCATCCAAATTGACTGACTATTAAAGGATTTACTTCTAAACTGATTAAGCTTATAGACCTTATAAATTGCATACTGAACATAGATGAATAATATATTAATAAGAATAAATTTCACTTCATTAACGTTAAAACCAATCATTATGAGTTTTTCTTCTAATAAAATATCGTTTTGAAACTAATTGAATACAATTTGGTGAATTCTTTTCCAAAAATCTGAGCCTTGACGACATCTAAGCAAAATGTGCAAAGACGATTGTGGTTCGTTACAGAATAAATAAATCTATACACGATATTAGATGAGATTTTCAACTTACAAAGATTATCTTTAAAAGGTAAAATATTATGAAGTAATTTGAAATCAGATTGTCTTACTTTATTATCTTTGATATTTTTCAATTCAAAATCTAATACATGTCTCCAATCATAATTTATCGGTATAGCTGCAATATTTCTTGCCATAACAATGAAATCGGATGATTTTCTTCTTTGGATTCATTCCAAGAGAATATACCAGTGTTTTGCTTACATGTGATTCTTCTCATTATAAAGTAATCTAACTGCTGATATTATTAATATTTTATCAAGAGTTCATGTCATAGCTACTCTATAGTGAAACCAGAGATCCATGGTGGACAATGTGAAGCACGAGTCAAGTGTCATATTTCGATACAAAGACACTCAGTCAACAGTTTAAGCGAGAATATTCTGTTGCCATCTATTGTAAAAAAAAAAAAGAAATATATAAATACAGGTGCTAGTCCTTTAATAATTACAAGAATATAGTTGAATGTTCAAATTCTTGATTGATTGACTGGTGAGCTGTTTGGGTGATTGGTTAACCGCTTCATTTATCAATTACATAACTGATTCAAAAAGTAATTTAATGAATACTTAATCGATTTACTGATTTATTGATTTGTTGATTTGCTGGTTGATTTATTGATTGAGGTTGTTACAAAAAAATCGTTGAGTAAACATTTATTCAGGTGCTAATCTTCCAATAATAGATTACAAGTAGTTGAATGATCAAATTGTTCATTGATTGAGGGGTTAGCTGTTTGGGTGATTGGTTAACTGTTTCATTTATTAATTACTTGATTGAAATAGTAATTTACTGAAAACTTAATTCCCTAAATGACTTACTAATTGATTAATTTCTTGATTTGCTGGCTGATTTATTGATTGAGGTGCTGATTTAGTGGTTGATTTATTGATCGATTAGTTGATTGACTGAATGGCTATCCGGGTCACTGATTATTTATAGTTTGATTTAAAAATCATTCATCAATTTGAGGATAGATAAAGTTATATCTATTGGTTGCCTGTTTGATCGATTCATTGGCTAGCTGAGTTATTTTTTTAATTACTGAATAGCATCATGTCAAAATGAACAAATCATCGTTTATTATCTTTCAATATTTCAACAAACGGTTTCTCTTGGTTTTTACGGGTATTTTCACATCAGCCACAGAACCAAGTAGTTCACTACATGTAAGTAAGCTCTCAAATCTCTTTCACCCATTCCGTTCTCTCTACAATATTAATCAACATCAAATCAATTACAAATCATTTAACATATCTGCACAATTGCACTTACTACTTTGCGCTAGAAACAGGCATCATTCTCAAAAAGAATGACCCTATTGGGCCGCTCACCGGTTTTTAATATACGAATGTACTGGTTTAGGACACAAAATGCGAATAACCAATACGAGCATGACCAGCGAGTGTTTTTTAAAGGGAAATACGTTATTTCACACTATTGCGAGTGTTCTAGGGCTTTGCGTCTCGATCCTCTTTTTGATGATTTTTATAAATCTTGTCAGTGGCTTTATATGGATAGAGATATCAGGTATAGAGATATCCTAAGATCAAGGGCGGATTAAAAAAAAAATTACGAATGCCAATTTCAATACTGTGTTGGTTTCTACTACTACAATAATCGTTGTTCTCTGTAGGTTTCTATGGTGAGTATTCACTCACGCATTCCTTTTCAGAACTGGCTCTACTGTAACAGATAAATACAAACATTTCTTTTCAGAACTACACTCTCCAAACTTCTGTGACCCGCTCAAAATATACACTGATATACCTGATCTCGATCACTCTTTCTTTTCCTTTTCCCCTTTCCTCTTTCCATTTCACTTCATTTTTGGTGTATAAACACCGAAAACAACAAACAAAAATAGTCTCGTGTAAGTGTCTAATTTAATTTCATTCCATTAAAAGCCTTAAAACAGTCTCGTGTAAGTGTCTAATTGAATTTCATTCCATTATCATAATCTTCCTATATTCCCCGAAACGCCTTATAAGTGGGTTCTTTGCACGAAAGAATATTATCAACAGCCTTTTCACAGATTCTACCACATGGTGTTACCGAAAGCCTTCAATTGTGAATATCATAATCGTGTTTTGAAACCATTGTTTATATAAATGATGATAATATGAAGAATGATAATCATCAATGATGATGGTGATAATAAAAAATAATTTGATTAGGTCTACTGCATGATATCTATCTCTTACATAAAAAAGTGAGGGATACATGCCACTCCTCCTAAAAATGTAAAAATCTTCTCCTTTCTTACTTATACTATCTCCTTCTTTCTTTCCTTTCCCCTCCTCTTTCCTATTCCTGACTTTTATTTCTTTCTCTGACTTTTCACACTTGTTATCTTATTATTTGTGTAGCGTAAGTCTTTGTACCTTGGTTTTGCTTCCAATTATGTATCTTTTTATATAGTTGATGTGTGTGTGTGTATATATATATATATATATATTCTATTGTATATATGTACATGCATATCTGATTGTAAATTGACCCCTTCAGCCTTGCTGCTGGTCACTTATCATATACCAATAAATAAATAAATAAAATATGTAACATAATCATCCCCGGGATCCACGCCAATCCTCTACTATAAAAGACTATATACTGTAAGGCCTATATTTCGTTGTTCCGTTTAGCTCAACACACAATATAAAAAGTCATTCATGCGAGAAAGGAAGGCGGCCATGTATGTTCCAGGTAATAATATTATTTCAAAATTACACAATCCAAAGCTTTTGAGAGAATTCAGAAATGCTTATGGAACGATGCATCGAACACGATTCACTTACCACGCCAACAAATGCGGGGCTATGTAGTTTGCAGGAACCTGGATACTATAACTGTCAGGAAATACGTTTCTCGGTGTTTCGTTTTACTCGACGCCGCGGCTTCTAACAAGAATTTTTCCTCTATAGTTCTCTTCAGTTTGAATCTGGATAAATTACTCTGCTGTGTGCAGTTGAGTCTGAAATAAAGTCTTGATTGAAATGAACCTGTCGTTTCTTACCCAACAAAATGCCTAGCTAACGTTTCTGGAGCTAACAACGAACTGAATGGGCGTGGTTTATTGTTGATATATGAACAGAGAGTTGGAGGTATTGCATGGCCAACGGTCATGACGACGATGGCAGTACCGGTACATCTCTTGGCTTGTGGCCAAATCATAGTATTACCAGGGAAATTCCCTGATAGAGTTGGAGGTATTGCATGGCCAACGGTCATGACGACGATGGCAGTACCGGTACATCTCTTGGCTTGTGGCCAAATCATAGTATTACCAGGGAAATTCCCTGATAGCACGTGCAATTTTCATACCTCTACCTCTCTCTCTCTCTCTCTCTCTCTCTGTCTCTGTCTCAAGTGTTTTGACAAGGTAGGTTCCCACACCAAAGCCATCAGCTTAGTCCTAAATTCTTTGGTCGGTTATAGACAGGGGCGGATCCAGGAGGGGGGGGGGGGGCGGGCCCGGGCCCGGGCCCCCTCCCCTGGAGGAAAAAAAGAGACCCCCAAAATGGTGATGACCTTTTTTTTCTCTCTTTTCTTTTTCTTTTTCTTTTTCTTGTTTGCTTGTCAGAGATATTTTGAGTTAAAAAGAGACCCCAAAATGCTGATGACCCTTTTCTTTTGTCAGAATTTTTTTTGAATATTGGGCCCCCTCCCTCACAAAAACCTAGATCCGCCACTGGTTAAATCATAACTGGCAGGGACGTCGATCCGTTTTTCGGATGGGGGGGGGGGGGGGGGAGGGGGAAGACACCCTCATGTTACGATGTTCATTTCGCACATGATTTTAAAACTTAATTACCAGCTTCTCCACGGTTACATGAAGCAGGGAAAATTGGAGAATTCGCGCGCGGCGAAATTGAAGTCTGATTGTGTAATACCTTTTGTATTCCGTTGTTTGGAAGGTTTCATTTCCCGAGTTTTGCATCATTTTCCACATTGTCTTCCTCAAGTTCCTTTCTTCATTCACTCTGTTCACTACGTTGGCGACCCTGTCCCTCCCAACTAATTCCTTCCATTCTTCGATCTTCTCAACAAAAAATTCCTAACTGTCAAGCACTGTCTCCTGAACATGGAGATACAAAAGGTATACGCCATGGTTTGAACTTGACTTTTGCGGTACGCTGTATAAAATAAGTGTACACTTTGAGCAAAGTAAATACAGCATTATCAATGTGCAAATCATTCATCCATACAATCAGTTTTTCATGTTCTTGTACAGTCAAATAAGTTTATATTTCAAACAGTCTTCCTTCTTTTTTCTGGTGGGGGGGGGGGGGGGGGGGGCTAAGTTGGTCCGAACATTCCCATGTCAAAAAGGCGTAGCGACGCCCCTGCGTATAAAGTAAACATAAATCATGTTTACTTTATACGCAGGGGCGTATAAAGTAAACATGATAATCATCTACTCAGTTAAAATATCAATCATATCTTTCAAAGATGAGGGCAATAAATGAAATAAAATTAACTGCACAGAGTTGGTATTGTATCAGAAAAACTGCATGTACCTGCAGTTTTTGGTCTATAACAACTGGGTTTAAGTTTGAGTTCCACTTTAAAAAAAAAAAAAAATTGAATTGTCAATAAAATGAACAAATCCGCCAAATTCTACTTAAATTGAACAATGATATAAGTTTCTCATACATAACAAACATTATATTTCTTTTTTCTTTACGATTCTTTTAAGTCAAATTGTAATAATATAAATAAACAAAAAAGAGGCAGAAAGGAGAATAAAGTAGAGGAAACTAATGAAAAGCTGGGCTTGTAGTTTGTAGGTTCCCGCAAGTTAGAATATGCAATGCGCCGTTAGAAATATACAAAATAAATGGTAAAATGGTACCATTTACACAATTACGTACAGTTACGTTCAAATTAGTGGCATTTCTTTGTGCATTAAAATACATGTATAGCACAACAAAACGAAGCTATATTAATAATAACGATAAAGAAACAAGAAAAGGAGAAGGGATCCTCAAACTTTTAAAATTGCTGATGGTGGTAAAGAAGTTGATCATTAGACTTTTCCGTCAGAGGTTCAAAAAGAAGAAGAAAAAAGGGTTATCAATTCTTGCGATTTGCCGAAAATGCTACAAAACCTTCTGATTTGCTGACAGAAAATCTTAAAAGGGAGGCACCGCACTCATTACTCACCCCCTTAAACGACGCCCCTGTCTACAGGTTCTACACGATCTGAAGATTTCAGAAACAATATTTAGAAATGCAATGTATACATGTCATGCTTCACTGGTTTCAGCAATACACTGATACCCAATAAAATAGTAAAAGAGAGAAGTGTCTTTTGCCGTCTATTGTCAGGAACAATAATTCATTCGGAAAATAATGAGCACCTGTTCAGATACTAAACCTGAAAACCAAGATATCGTTCAATGGGATAGATTATGGAGGATGGGAACCTCGCTTAGATGGAAGCAAGCATGTTTTAATGAGGTGGTGGTCATAGTGAATTCATAACTTGTACAGGTTTCAGGGAACATGGGGCAGCCCCCCCCCTCCCAATCCCTCTCCCTCGTCATGATTACCACGAAATATATGGATCAGATTTCTATTATGGTGAAATAAATACTTTAGCTGTCTGTTGATAGCCAGAAGGGCGTTCACACTGATTTAAGGAATACAGCCCTTCTGGATCTCACTATATAGATTGTATGTAAAAATAATTATGTAAATACAACTGTAATGGTAATATTTTGCTTTCTCTCTCTCTCTCTCTCTCTCACACACACACACACACACACACCCACACACACCCACACACACACACTCACCCCTCTCTTTTTTCTCTCCCTCTCTCTTCTTTTCCTCTTTCTCCTGCTCTTCACCCTCTGTCCAAAACTCTTTTTATACATTACTAATGTACCTTTGCTTTTTTTTCTCTCCCACATTAGATATGGCATCCCTCGTGAACTCTGCCACATCGGTTTCTGTTACTACCTGATGATATCCTGTTTAGGTCTACTTCATTCAGATAATGGAAGAAGCTTTGCAAGGAACTTCACAAAATATATAGGTATAAACACTAAGTAAACAGAGCCTGCAAGAAAATTGGTACACTCTAGGAACCTTGACTGTTGCTCAGGAGTGTCAGCGTTTGAAATTGCTGGACTCAACGCTATGAAAGTTGCATGCGGCATGTTAAAATTGTTAACCGATAATTTCTTTTTGTCTTCTGTTCACACTTTCAGGAATGATTTATATTAGTTATTCAGATTCCTCGACACAAGTATGACTTTTAATGCTTTAGTTTTAATCTCTGACCATTATTTTTTTTAACCAATAGCATGTGGCTGTTACCTTTTTCATACTCAAACAATTTTAATTAACTTTTGTTTAAAGTCTCTTTTGTTTCTTCCTCCTTCGGTTTCAGTGTCAAAAGCTAATTCATTCAAATCTATATAACGCTATGGACTATTAAGTCGAATCGATAAAATCATTCTTAATGTATATTTGTTCAAGTGTATCCAGCATATTTAAATCCTATCTAGAATTTTGCTGAAAATGTTTTTAATTATGTTCTAAGATTATCACTTATTCGAATATCTGATTGAGGAAAATTGATTAAATGACTTATTAACTGATGCGTTTTCTTGCAATGGCTAATTAATTCAAATATTCTTCTAGTTGTGTAGGTATAGAATTGATTGATCGATTGATTGAGTGGGTGGTAGTTTTGTTATTAAGTTGATTGACGATAGGTTGATCTGACAGTTATTTAGTTACAGATGATTGCTTGAATTTGTGATTAGCTGAATGATGATTCATTGATTGACTGAATAGTTGACTATTTCAGTGGCTAATTACTCGTTTGATTTCTTATTATATAATTGATAGATTGATTGTTTGATTGATTTATTGACTGCTTGATTGTGTGTTTTTTAAATTGACTAATAAATTGATTGTGTTTGTTTGATTAATGATTGTATGATTGGTGATTGGTTGATTGTTTGTTTGATTGATTGTGCTTGTTTGACTGATTAAATGTTTGTTTGTTTGATTGGTGATTGGTTGGTTGATTGATTGATATTGATTGACTGATTGATTGATTGATTGATTGATTCGTTGGTTGGTGAGTTGATTGTTTGATTTTAATTAATTGACTGATTGATTTACTGGTCCCAGTGATAAGTTATTGCTAGACGATTTGAAAGGACCAATAGCCTGACGGATGTAATGACAACAGCACCATGGCCCCAAGAAACGTAGTATTAGGAGCGTTATAAAATTCAACATGTCTTATTTTTACATTTTATATTATTATTATTATTATTATTATTATCATTATTATTATTATTATTATTATAATTTCTATTATTAATTCTATTATTATTATTATCATAATCATTATTTTTCTTTTTAGCAGTAGTATATAGTAGTAGTAGTAGGAGTAATCAGTAGTATTATTACATTATCACTTTTTTAAATGAATAATCCTTTTGTTTTTAAGCTACATTTTCCTACAAATCCTATGTTCACATGGTAATTCCATCATAACTGACCTCTTCAGTAAAGTCCCGTTCGTTAAAGAGATGGTTGAGTTCTTGGAAAGGTGAAAAATAATTTCTGAGCTTTTGGAAGAACAATAGTGGAAGTAGGGGTATATATATAATTTACGTGGATTAAATGAGGGGAAAAGGAGGGTTTTAAGTACAGACTTGAAATTAGCAAAAAACTGATGCCTGTGCGATCATGTATTGTGGGAGATTGTTCAGTGGCGTAGCGTCAGTCCGGCTGTTGAAGGGGCACTGGCATCAATAAGGGGGCACAGGTCTAACTCGGAAAATAAAATGCGAATTTTCAAGGATACTAGGGGATGGGTGCGAGAGGGGGTCCTATCGTCTCCTTCTCTCGTCCTTTACCCATTTTCATTTCTTTTCTCTCTTAATTTTCTTTTTTTCTTTTTCTTCGTCATTCGATTGGAGGGCACGTGCCCCCATGCAGCGGGGGTACTCTTTTTTTTTTTAATTTTCGTTTTTCTGAAGGTTCGTAATTCCGAACATTTGATCTAGAGGTTAAGGCATTTGGCGTACAAATTATTCTCTTATCCAACTAATTTCTCACATTATGTACATTTAACCACAAGAGTTTTTGTTACTACATGTATAGTATTAGAATGAAAATGTCTCACATAATATATATATATATATATATATATATATATAGATATATATATATATATATATATGTGCGTGCGTGTGTGTGTGTGTGTGTATGTATACACAAAAATATTGTATCGACACTGTTTAACTGGAGTCATTGCTAAAATTTTGTATATGATGCAATAAATCGGGACATCATTTCAGACTCATTCTAAAGAAATATAAATCTTTATTGAACTTAAATTACTATATGTTTCCATTCTTTTTAAATTGCAAGGATTATTGTTCTGTTAAAAAGTCTGAATTAACAGCTCTCTGAGATGTTGCGGTTCCATAATGTGGCGTCCGGCATATCCGGTGAAAAAAAGACTTTGCTCTTACAATAATTATCATGTTTTATTTGTAAAGGCCATTCTCTTCACCCTTCACAGTTGTGAATAACTGACATTAGGATATTTTTAACAGCATATCCATGTTTATTTGTAGGTTTGTTTCAGTTTCGGTTTCATTTTTAGATTGACGAATAATATATCCATTTTCTTTGCCGCTTTGTCTGATTTATTGTTTGTGTAGCGTTACCAAGGTCACTTTGTCAAATTTTTGTTAGTAAACAAAGTGCCATTTTAACAGCTGTAAAATTATCTTCTATAATAGAGTTTAAGCAAAAGAAAAAAAAAAAGAACATCATTTTGCTCGCTCACGTAGACACACACTGCACGTATCAAGGTGCAGCCACTAACTACAACATATTTTTTAAAAATGATTTCTTATAACCCACGAAATACATGTAATAGCTAATGTACAGTGTACAATAATGACTCGTTTTTCAAATCATCAGGTCACATCGGAATATCACAACCGCGTTGGTGGGCCTACTGATGGAACCACTTGACATCACATTAGTAAAGAAATTTGAAAACTTACGTGGTGTGTGAAATTGAATCCTGCTGGCTGGTTTACGGTCCGGGTATAGCAGGTATCAGTTACTCGCCGTTCGGGGTCTGTTTCTGACAAAGTTAGCCAAAACTTGAAACGCTTACAAAAGCGTCAATTCTAATTATCCGAGCAGAACTGGAGTTGGAGTTGTAATCTCGTTATGCGTCGTTCGTAACTATTCAATGTAGCCTACTTTTGAGACATGGAACCGGGAGCAAGTAGTCCTACATGTAAGAATCTTAAACAGTTTCATATCTAATCTAGAGAGGGTGTTTGCGGCCGGAGTGGCACGACTGTAAGTATGCATGGTTGGTGCCTCGCTCGCTCTAGCTAGCCATGATCGAGCTGTTCCTGCCCATTTAAGAGATTAGACTCTTTTAACAGGAGTTTGGGATTTTCTAATATGAATAATTCAGAAGAGAGAAGAATGAGACTGTAATAGCTATTCGTAATTGTATGGAGGGATGGGGCATGGCTGTACATTGGCAATGGGCATTTCAGCAAGATCCTTTACCCTTTTTCCTTAAGGTTTTAACAGAAAAACAAGTGGAAGAAATGAAAATAATAGAAGTTCAGTTATCAGGATATAAAAGGAGAAACAAGGGGGTGGGGGTTGGGTGAGGGGGAGGGGGGGGGGGGGTGAAAAGAAGGGAAAATAAAAATGTGTGAGAATGTGTGTGTGTTTGTGTTGGTCATCCCCTCCCATACCTATGGATATTTGAGCCAGGGCGGTGGAATACCGCTTGTTATGTTCATGAGGAAAAAAAATCCTCAGTGAAAAGTACTGATTTTTTAAAAAATTGTTTTGTTTTGTTTTGCCTTTGGTTTTTTGTTTTTGTTTGTTTGTTGTTGTTGTTGTTGTTGGTGGTGTTGTTGATTTGAGGTGATGGTTGCCCGAATGTTGAAAGTCATATTTCTGTCTGTCAAGTTCCGAATTATTTCCTGAAAACTCAACTTCATTCTTAATTCTAAAACAGGGATGAGGACAAGGGGAAAGAATCTTGCTGACGTGGTCTATATCATAATATTATCCACCCCACCCCAACATCAATTCACAAATGCCTGGTAGGGTCTTTATTATTATTATTATTATTATTAATAATATTCTATGTTAACAAACACACAACTATTCAGGTTCCTGTTACACAAGTCTAGTCTCCTATTTAGATAGAAGTCGCGGTAACTATTATAGTTAGTAGTTTTGACCTCTGTATTGCTGAGATTTTACCACGTGCCACTCCCTCCCTCTCTCTCTCTCTCTCTCTTGTCGGTTAACATCAATCGGTGGGTATAACCCTACCTATGGGTATAAAGCTTTGTGGTGTGATGTGTGTGGGCGTGTGTGTGTGTGTGTGTGTGCTATCTGGGTGCTATATCATAATAGGTTGGGGGTTTTTTTTTGCGCCATTATTGAGATAAATACCACACGATCTCAGACACCAGTACAGTTTGACAGTCAACAGAGTCATTATTCAGCCTAGATGAATAGACACTTAAACATCTTCAACAATAGATGGCGTTAATACACATGTCAATACAAAAACATAATCAACAACAATATTAATATTGGCGTTGTAGCGCGTTTCATGCCATTCAATGTTGTTTTCTTTAAACCACATAAATATTCCCTCATACCTTAATGCATATTATATGATGTAAGCAAAGATGTTTTATTCTAAATTGTGACAATACTGGTGTTCTGATTTTTGTCATGTGTTGTATTGCTAATAGACCGAAATTGTAAGATGTGAGGGGAAAAAAAAGGACTTGAAGAAAAGAAATGGTACTTTGAATTGAAATGAATCAAAAGAGAAAAATAAATAGGTTTACAAATGGGGGGGGGGGGGGAGAGTAGATACTTATAGACACCATGTTTCATTATGATCGCATGTCACCTCATACGTAACAATTGAACAACTTCATACCCATAGGCTTACAAGGCGGGGGGGGGGGGGGGAGGCTGCAGCCCCTGTGCCCGTACGCCCATTCTCATACAATACGTAGGCCTATTCTGCAACTACCTGATGAAGTGATGTCTACAGCACTGTCCATCTATCTAGCATTTTCATTAGCATGCATATTTCAATCATTTTTGGAGTACTGTGATAATATTGGCGAGGGCTCTTGACTCTCATTCCAGAGGTCCTGGGGGCGTTTCACAAAGAGTTAAGTTGGACTTGGAGTCTGACCGATGCGGTGATGCGTAATATACAGCACGCAACTAGGAATTTAAGTGCGACTTTAAGTCCAACTTAACTCTTTGTGAAACACCCCCCTGGTTTCGATCCTTGATCGGTGCTTTTATAGATACGGCCCATAATTATCTTGATTCAGCAAGTTTTTCCGATTCTTCAAGTTATCAAAATCTTACATTAATTGGGGTAAAAAATTACCTTCAGATTTTGAATCAAAATATGGGATTAGGAAGGAGAGTTGATATATGGTCATTAAGAGTATGAGAATGGTGGAAGCTAGAACAGAGTGAATGTGAAAGGGGCCAGGAAGGGGTGAGAGAGGGAACAAGAGCAATAAGGGGCCACTGAGAAGGAACAGGACTTGATATTACATGTTATTTGACATTGGCCATCATAACTCTTTAGCATCGAGTGACATACTGATACCCAACGACTCAAGCACTATCAAATTTGACTGCGTTTGTTTAGTATACTGTAGGCCTATATATTTGCACAAGAATTAGTGACCTCTTGAAGTTGTGTCATGACACTCGAACTTACGTCTGGCAGGCAGACACCCAATAAATCGTTTAATTTAGAGCTGTCTGTTGCCATCTATTGTCAAGAAATGTCGGCATCAAAATTCAGTGAACAGTTGTTAGCTACACACTTAATCAGATTCTGAAACATGGGCCATGGTTATGCTTTGAATAACTTGCGAAGTCGTCGAAGGGTTGGGGACTTTACTCTGGAAATAAAATAGGCAGACAGATTCAAACGTGACAATGTGATTCTTAAAATTTGATGTAAATATAAAAACATTTTGATCATATGTCAATGTATTCTTGGTGAATTCAAATCCTTATAGATCGGGGCGGTCATCCGGGTACTTTCGTTCAATGTCATTGACAACCGATGAAAACACAGAGATTCTTGCATGATCAGCAGACCATCAAACATGGCTCGCTCGACTCGACCGAATCATCGACCAGCACAATGCCGAGGTTATCATGGGCCTGATAAGAATCAAAAGCTGTTACCAGGTTGCGTGATCAGCATTCGAGCAGGATTTGAGCAAGCACGAATATTGTTTTAATTGCTCTAAGGGTTGATAACCGGAAGTTACGTCAGCCCGCCCCAACCTATAGTTGTTCTTTCGGGCCAGTGGTTTTGGCGGCACCACATTCAATAGACCGCTTCGGTAATGTATGTAAATTTTATGCATACCTTTCAAACAAAGGTTGTTCTTGACAACCTGAAAGCTTGCCGGACATAGCAACAAATAATGTATGCAAACTGGATTCCAAGCATTGATGATCATTGATGAAAAGCAGGTTAATGGAATAGCTCGTCATTAGGTGCTCAGAGAATATATGTGCATAAATTGGTATACATTACAGAAGCGGTCTATCGACCGACAGACTGACAAATCTTCAACCTCATAGATTTATTCCTTTGTCGGGGGCAGGTGAGTTTTGAACAAAGACAAGCCGCATGCCTCAGCTGGATCCAAGCGAATGCTTTAAGGTACATGTATTCATTAGAATAATTATAAACAATTGTAAGGAAATAACATAAAACAGCTTTGGCAACTGTCATGGAAATCATATATATAAATATATATATATAATGCTGATATTTACAAACCGACTATCATGGCGTTAAAGGTCGGTCCCAGACGTAAATAATCATATTTGATTGATACACGTCTGTAAAATTACACACAGACACACAGACAGACAGACAGACACACACGCACACGCACCATCACACACCATCACACACCATCACCCCACCCTCACCCTAAACCTTTAGGGAGATATGAGATGGTCTAGCGGTAACCTCCGCGGTCAGCTCTCTGTTCTCGCCTACAAACTTATTCTGATCGGACCCAGGTTCGAAACTGAGTCACGTGTTTGGTATGGTGACGTTAAAGGTCGGTCCCCGATGTAAATAATCATATCTGATTGACTTTTTGTGTTTTGGTTTGTTTGTTGTTGTTGTTTTTTTTGGGAAAGAAACACAGTCACACCCACATTAATATGCCAAGCACCATATATATAATGAACGATAAAGGGCATAAGTGCCGTATCGGGGATCGATCCCACGATCTTCGCATTTCTAGTCAAGTGTTCTTAACCACTCAACTACGACACCTCTACACGTCCGTAAAAACCCACTTACACACACGCACACTCCGCACGCTTCATTGACAAACTGATACACCCTTTCGTTAAGCTCATATCCTAAATGTAGTTTGAAGGCACAGACTCTTCTCACGGTCGTAACGCGTAACAGAGGGTCTGGGCTGTACGACTATGCAAACTGTACTCCATAGACCTTGAACCTTAGCTTCTCCTGTCCGTCGTGATTGACACAGACAGAGACTGAAAAGTTAGGCTAGGCTCGAGGTTTTATGAATATTTTGTTTTTTGTGTCAAAATAGAGTCTGTCCCTGCAAACTAGCCTATATGGAAGGAAGACATGGGTCAGCCCATGAGTGCATTTTGAACAAAGATTAAGATTTTATTCCCGTAAAAGCTGCATCAACGCAGTAGAGAGTGAGAGAGAAAAGGAGGGAGAGGGAGAGAGAGAGAGGGGGGCACATTATTATAAGGTACACTGGACTACACTGTCATGTGAAATAGTTCTCATATTAGTATCTATGATCATTTTCATGTTTAGATGGGAGGCTAAGTTTTCCTAAAACCCGTTATCTTGTTCTATCCTACTAAATGTCGTCATTTGAAGGTCTAAAATTCAAGGTAGTATGAGAATATAAGGAAGGGTTAACGAACAAAAAAATGCTAGGATATTCTAAATCTCAACTAACTTATGTCAGCAAGAAAAGTATTGATTGTATCTGCACAGTTATAGAGTCATGTGAAATTATCATAAAATGCTCATTCACACTGAACAGTAGAAGTAAGTATAATTGTTACCTTACCAAAGTAATTCACTTTGATTTCCAACAAGAAAAAAAATGTTGAAACAATGTCTTCCGTGACGTTTGTCATTCTATCGTGGAATGAGTATTGGCATGATGGGTAAGATAAACAAAATGTCTCCTATAGAAACTAATGGGAATATTGTTATAGCCAATTCATATTGCTACCAAGTATATGTAAAAGTAGCCCGTGCCTTTTCTAATAACAACATGTTTCTCTAGAAAAAAAAAGGTTTTACAACGGATTGTTGTTTACATCCTATGCCTATTGCTAATAAACAGAAATGTTCGTAAATTCCGTTTTCAAATACCATCAGTCCAAGGCCATCCTAATGCCGTCAGAAATTACCTAAAATAGATAGAAAAGAGAAACAATTTATTTTGTTTTACATTTGTTATCACACTGAAGTCATTGATTTAAAGCACTCCATCAAAAACGATAAAACATTTTTCGAACCCTCAGATGTTTTACAGATTGTATCTAAACTCTCGATATAAGTACATTTTTTTCAACTGAAAATCAATCCACCCGAAAATGTAACATTTCATTGCAATCGATCAAGCATTTTACCCTCAGCCATTTCTCGGCCTTAATTTACACCCAGCTTCCCAATCCAGCCACCCACCCACCCAAACATGCATATTCATTGTCAATCAAGGCCGTTCGCAGCGGCTGGAGGGGGGAGGGGGATGGAGGAGGAGGGAAATTCTCAGAGGCAACATTCGCGCACATATATAAGTCGGGGTAAAATCATATCTTGCCACCCCCCCCAAAAAAAAAAATAAAAAAAAATAAATAAATAAAAAAAAAAAAAATAAAAAAAATAATAATTAAAAAAAAAAATAAATACAAAAATAAAAAAATAAATTATGTCCTGCCCCCAACCGAAAAATTTCTGCCTACAGCCTTGTAGTCAATCTACGCTGATTAAATATGTAGACTGTATTTATGTCATTTTATAACATTTTCTCTAAACTTATGGTTGAAACTTTTTTTCAATATGATAATCTTCTGTAAGAATATCTGTTAATATTTGCAAATTGTAATCTTCACTTCTATCTTGCCATTGTGAACAAAATTGTTAAATGTCCACAAAAACGATGGAAGAAAATAAAGGTTACTATGAATTGAATTGAAATGCATTGAATTCATAAATATTATTCGTAATGAAACAACAGTATACATGGTATAGATAAATACTTATGTTTTAAAAGTTCTGTGTTTACGTAAGTATGTAACACTATTTAAATATTATCCGTGAGACATTAAGTGCATTATATAGCCCTCTTTTTAAACACTTATTCACATTTCGTAAGGATTTACATTTTGAAAGCTTTTTGAAAAACAAATATTCAAAAGATAACTTACAATAGTGTAAAACAAACAACAGTTAACAGTTTAAAAATTACATTAGTTTAAAAAATATTTTGATGCCAAGTGTAGCCTTTGTGTAGTCCCATATATCTATTTCTGTGAGCAATGCTTTTTTAAAAATTACATTAGTTTAAAAAATATTTTGATGCCAAGTGTAGCCTTTGTGTAGTCCCATATATCTATTTCTGTGAGCAATGCTTTATTCTTGTTTGTGATTTTTCAGCAATCATGCCAGTTCGTTATTATTTTAGTTATTCCATAATTTCACAATGAACAAATATACCAGATTGACCTTTCCCAATAATTTCTAAACAATCGCATGAACAGAACCCAACTTTATTTTCAAAGTGTCTGTACAAGAAACCAACCATCAATTAAATTCAGTTGCTCACCTAATCGGCTGTGCCGCATTGCACACCAGCGTCCTCTGAATGGACGCAGTTGTGGTCCCCTAGAGGATTGGCGCTACAATCAAAGATGCTGGCTTCACTTCCATCGCACTCGACATTGTCAAGGACAATATCCCCAGTGCCCTGGCCGTAGTAAGCGTTAGACCATGCCATCCCCATGTTACCCATGGAGAGCATTTGGCAAACGACTCCAGCGTCGGTGTTATCCCAAAGATCATCGCAGACGGTTCCCCAAGCTCCATTGTAGTATACCTCTACCCTGCCTTCGGTAGGATTTGAACCACCAACAAGGCGCACTGAACCTGTAACGTGACAGGAAGGTTTTGGTCAAGTTAGGCACTCAGTTACTCCTATGTTATTTATTTATTTACTTGTTCTTTTATCTATTTACTTATTCTATTATCTTAAAATTAATTCACTAATTCATCAATTTATTTACTTGATTTTTATATTAAAACAAAATATAATCCAAAAGTCGTTTAGTGGGGCGGGGGGGGGGGTGGGTTTATGGGGTCCAGCTTCGCTCTGTACTTCTCCGACAAGCAGAAAATAAAAAAAAAATAATGAAAAAACCCAACAAGTTTTCCGTTCTAAAGGGCGGGGAGCACAATGCATACTTTTCTTTTAAAGGGGGGGGGGGGGGGGGCACGGGCCGGGATTGCCCCCCTAAATCTTCCACTAATGCCATGAAAAAAGAGATATAATCGATGGAACTTGAGTTTCCAAACTTTTTTTGAGGGTTTTGTATTATAGAATGATTGAGCCATTTACCTAAAAAAAAAAAAAAAAAATGAGACAAACAGATGAAAAAAGATTTGAGGAAAATCAGACAACTAATACGAATATTTGTAATGACTTGAAAAAAACTATGGAAAACAATGAAAATCAGTAGACAAACTGAGTTTATGACGTCATTACCTCACAACACATCAGATATTTTGTTTGTATCGATAATACAAATTTTCATTTTTTCCCAGAATATGGATTCCACATAACTTGAACCAATTTATACTATTATACTATTTTGTTTAATATTATTATGTTTTTGCATGTATAAACCTTCACAAAATATTTAATGAAATAAAAAAAAATATGGAGATTGTTTTCAAAATTTGACATAATAATCATTCATTTTTTGTATGTATATTGTATAAAAATACATATTTTCATCATTTTTAGGGGAAATTATTTACTCTTTCTTAGTGTATACATGCAAAAACAAAAATAAATAAACATTAATATAAATTTGAAAAGAAATGACGCCATAAACTCATGACCGAGTTGACAATTGTCTAGGAATTTTCATATTTTTCCTAGATTTACATTGCATGTCCTTAAAAAAAAAAAAAAAAAAAAAAAAAATCAGAACTTTCTCATTAGTTGTCCAATTTCCTTCAAACTTTTTTTTGTTCATCGGTTTGACTGAATTTCTACTTCTATTAGAACCAAGCAATATTTGGAACAGACATCCCCTTCAAGAATACAAGAAAAATCGCACATGATGGTTCCAGTTATTTCGTATAAATTGCGTCCGATATGATGACAGTGGATTTTGAAGGAACAATAATAAAAAACAATCAGAACATTATTCCAACATACCTTCTGCATTGCAACGAACTCCAGCATCTTCTCCATGACCACAGTTATTGACTCCAAGACCAGCATTCGAGCACTCCAAGATGGATGATTCACTTCCAGAGCAAGCGACGTCATCAAGGACAATGGTTCCAGTGCCTTCCCCGAATCCAGCAAAAGAGACAGCTTCAGTGGCACCAGGAAAGCCGAGAGATTGACACACTATGTTGGCATCGGTGATATCCCATCCATCATCACAGACAGTTCCCCATGCTCCATTGTATAGTATCTCAACACGGCCTTCAGAATCCGAGGTACCACCTACGAGACGGACGGCCGCCTCTTTTATGAATAAAAAGGCATAATATAAAACAAATAAGAATATTGCATCAATTTATTAAGGTCCTTTGATTCATGGTTCGACAGGGCAGAGCTCTTCATTTCCTTTGGTAATATATTGATTAACAGAAAGTGAAGGAATTAGAAGTACCTGGAAGCTCCTCGCAACGAACTCCAGCATCTTCAACGTGACCACAGTTATTGACTCCAAGACCAGCATTCGAGCACTCCAAGATGGATGATTCACTTCCGGAGCAAGCAACATCATCAAGGACAATGGTTCCAGTGCCTTCGCCGAATCCGGACAAAGAGACAGCTTCAGTGGCACCAGGAAAGCCGAGAGATCGACACACCACGTTGGCATCGGTGATATCCCATCCATCATCACAGACAGTTCCCCATTCTCCATTGTAGACTATCTCAACACGGCCTTCAGACTCAGAGGTACCCCCCACAAGACGCACGGCACCATCTGTTTACAAACCATAGTAAATATTTATGAACATAATTGATCAACTTTAAGAAAGTCTAATGAATCATTTTATGCACAGGCCTACGTATCGTGTTAAGTCGCCAGAACTTGATTTTCAATAAAGCACTTTACCATGTCAGATTGATTCTTCTACACAAATTGACTATCGATCAAACTGATGACGAAACCCATAGAAAATATTAAGATTTGTGAATCATGTGATTTTTCAGGGACTCTTTTAGCATACAAATGAACATCATTGTAACCATTGTCATTTTGTTTCCAAGATAAGAAGTGGGTAAGATTACTACCTTACGCCTAACCATCTTTAGAGTGATTACTCCGCAGAGTGACTCCGTCGCATCGCACCGCAGGAGGTCCCTGAATGGATACACACGTGGCCTTATAATGTAAAAAACCTAATGAAGAATTCTTAGGTGTAAAATAAAAGAGAGGCTCTTGATAGACCACGTGTATATTGTTCTACAAATAAGCGAACATCACCTGTGCTTCATCACCTAAATATAAAGTTCACCTTTCGTATTAGATGCAGATGTGTGAGGTTGGTGTTACGGGGAATTAGGAATGCTTCCTACGGCTGAGAAATCTGTGCGACCACATGTGACGTCGCTCAGCGATCTTCGATTGGGCGATCACAAAACAGAGTTTCACTGCAGAGGGTTTAGCTTAAGGTGTAAGTTGATTGTGTTTAAAGAAAGTAACAGGAAATGCAAGTACCAGGGGGCATATTGCAACGAACTCCAGCATCTTCTCCATGAACACAGTTATTGACTCCAAGACCAGCATTCGAGCACTCCAAGATGGATGATTCACTTCCAGAGCAAGCGACGTCATCAAGGACAATGGTTCCAGTGCCTTCTCCGAATCCAGCAAAAGAGACAGCTTCAGTGGCACCAGGAAAACCGAGAGATTGGCACACAACGTTTGCATCGGTGATATCCCATCCATCATCACAGACAGTTCCCCATTCTCCGTTGTAGATTATCTCCACACGACCCTCAGAATCTGAGGAACCCCCCACAAGACGGATGGCTCCCTCTTTTATGGAAAAAAAAACAAACAAACAAACAAGACAAACAACTATAAAATAACGGATATCAGAACTTGCACTACGCCAATAACAAAGGCCAAGGTAAGTCTTTATCTCACACACTGGGCAAGGTATCAGAATCATATAACGAGAGAGCAAGAACAGATGAGAGGGCAATGTCGCCCTCTTACAACCAGCCTGGCGTAAATCATCGAAATCGACGGATATCGCCATCAAATCAACAACAACAACAACAACAACAACAACTGTTTCATCAATTGATCAGCGTGATACAAGGTTCTAGAAGGCAGAGCTCTTATTTTTTTAATATATTGATTTCAAGTAATTGTAGGAATGGGAATTACCTGGAAGCACCTCGCAACGAACCCCAGCATCTTCCCCATGACCACAGTTATTGACTCCAAGACCAGCATTTGAGCACTCCAGAATGGATGATTCACTTCCAGAGCAACCGACATCATCAAGGACAATGGTTCCAGTGCCTTCGCCGAATCCAGCAAAAGAGACAGCTTCGGTGGCACCAGGAAAGCCGAGAGATTGGCACACCACGTTTGCATCGGTGATATCCCATCCATCATCACAGACAGTTCCCCATTCTCCGTTGTAGACTATTTCGACACGACCCTCAGAATCCGAGCTACCATCTACAAGACGGACGGCACCCTCTGTAATGGAAATCATGACAAACAAGTGAATGAGTAAATTACGCAATGCGTAATAAATGTCCCCGCCGGAAGTGCAGATCTGTGGAAATTAACTAGCCTGAACCTTAAAACTTCAGTGAAAAACTTTAGTGAATAAAATAATAATGTTACTGCATGCAAAAGAAGAGAATACCAACAATGCATGTATACAACTGAAATATAAAACATGAAAACATTATGAACCTTCAGCCATTTTGAATAAATTTGCATAAATTTGCATGAATAATGAATTTCAAAATTCTGTGTAGAAGTTTGGAAGCCCCCACCCAGCCCTATCAGATAAAACAATCGGAATCAAAATCCGATGTGAAATAGAAGAGAAGTAGCATTTTTCGTCAATTTTGAATAAATTTGCATAAATTTGCATAATTATTGAATTTCAAAATTCTGTGTAGAAGTTTGGAAGCCCCCATCCAGCCCTATAAGATAAAACAATCGGAATCAAAATCCGATGTGAAATAGAGGAGAAGTAGCATTTTTCGTCGATTTTGAATAAACTTGCATAAATTTGCATAATTAATGAATTTCAAAATTCTGTGTAGAAGTTTGGAAGCCCCCACCCAGCCCTATCAGATAAAACAATCGGAATCAAAATCCGATGCGAAATAGAGGAGAAGTAGCATTTTTCGTCAATTTTGAATAAATTTGCATAAATTTGCATAATTATTGAATTTCAAAATTCTGTGTAGAAGTTTGGAAGCCCCCATCCAGCCCTATCAGATAAAACAATCGGAATCAAAATCCGATGTGAAATAGAGGAGAAGTAGCATTTTTCGTCAATTTTGAATAAATTTGCATAAATTTGCATAATTAATGAATTTCAAAATTCTGTGTAGAAGTTTGGAAGCCCCCACCCAGCCCTATCAGATAAAACAATCGGAATCAAAATCAGATGTGAAATAGAGGAGAAGTAGCATTTTTCGTCAATTTTGAATAAATTTGCATAAATTTGCATAATTAATGAATTTCAAAATTCTGTGTAGAAGTTTGGAAGCCCCCACCCAGCCCTATCAGATAAAACAATCGGAATCAAAATCCGATGTGAAATAGAGGAGAAGTAGCATTTTTCGTCAATTTTGAATAAATTTGCATAAATTTGCATAATTATTGAATTTCAAAATTCTGTGTAGAAGTTTGGAAGCCCCCATCCAGCCCTATCAGATAAAACAATCGGAATCAAAATCCGATGTGAAATAGAGGAGAAGTAGCATTTTTCGTCAATTTTGAATAAATTTGCATAAATTTGCAGAATTAATGAATTTCAAAATTCTGTGTAGAAGTTTGGAAGCCCCCATCCAGCCCTATCAGATAAAACAATCGGAATCAAAATCCGATGTGAAATAGAGGAGAAGTAGCATTTTTCGTCAATTTTGAATAAATTTGCATAAATTTGCATAATTATTGAATTTCAAAATTCTGTGTAGAAGTTTGGAAGCCCCCATCCAGCCCTATCAGATAAAACAATCGGAATCAAAATCCGATGTGAAATAGAGGAGAAGTAGCATTTTTCGTCGATTTTGAATAAACTTGCATAAATTTGCATAATTAATGAATTTCAAAATTCTGTGTAGAAGTTTGGAAGCCCCCACCCAGCCCTATCAGATAAAACAATCGGAATCAAAATCCGAAGTGAAATAGAGGAGAAGTAGCATTTTTCGTCAATTTTGAATAAATTTGCATAAATTTGCATAATTATTGAATTTCAAAATTCTGTGTAGAAGTTTGGAAGCCCCCATCCAGCCCTATCAGATAAAACAATCGGAATCAAAATCCGATGTGAAATAGAGGAGAAGTAGCATTTTTCGTCGATTTTGAATAAACTTGCATAAATTTGCATAATTAATGAATTTCAAAATTCTGTGTAGAAGTTTGGAAGCCCCCACCCAGCCCTATCAGATAAAACAATCGGAATCAAAATCGGCCAAGAAATGACGGAGAAGTAGCATTTTCTAACATTTGAGCACACACGGACAGACGGACGGACGGACGGACGGACGGACACACACACACACACACACACGCACACACGTACGGAGCCCGTTTCATAGTCCCCTCGCGAACTTCGTTCGGCGGGGACAAAAAGTGTTACAAGAATATTTGATTAACTATATAAGCACGTATAAAATGAATTACGTTTTGACATGTTTACATATAGAAGCCTACTTATCTTGTGGAATTCCCCTGGATATTTCTGCTAATAAAGTACTTATACTAGGTTAGATTGGTTCTTCCACATAAACTGATTATCGACCGAACTGATGACGAACCCGTAAAAAAATGGGTTCTGAATCCTGTCGTTTCCAGAAAGTCTTCTCTTTAATATATACAACTGAATACCGTTGAAAGCATTATCATTTTCTTCCACTTACTATAGATTACAAAAGTCAAATCTTTCCTTTTTAAATTTTGAGACGTTATCACCTTAAGCTTCACTGTCTTTACAGTGATTTCTCAGAAGAGTGCCAGTGTCGCGATCTCACCGCGAGAGGTCACTGAAAGGATTCACAGGCGGCCGTACTAAATACAGAACCCAAATAAAGAAATGCATGTTTGGTATACCAACATGTCACAAAAGTGTTATGAATTATTAACCCATTGCCTATACGGTAATCGGGTAGTTCCAGTATTAAGCCTATATGGATAAGAAAATTCAGCAGTTAACGGGTTAAATAGAACAGCACTGGTAAATAAAAAGCGGCAATTAATGATGGATATCAAATACACTATTTTCCATACGCCGTGGTACATGAAAATGACACCCCAATATAAAGTTCACCGATGTCCAGGCGCGACGAATTCTTGTCACGGCCGGGGGACGCGACCAGCCTTTGCTATACATATGTATGTAGTCTTCAAAACTTTTGGGGCTGGAGGCGCTTCCTCTCTCTCTCTCTCCCCCCCCCCCCCCCCCCCCCCCCCCCCCGTCCTCGGGATCGCCGCCCCTGGTTATATAAATGCAAAGATGTAAGACTGTTTTGGGGGACAGTAAGAATCTCATTATTAGGTTGATTACTCTGTGCGACCATACATGAACTCGATCAGCGACCTTCGATTTGGTGGTCACCAGAATCACGGTTGCAGAGGGTTGAGCCTAAGCTGGTTACGTTCAAAGGAAGTATAATGAAATACAAGTACCTGGGAGCTCTTCGCAACGAACTCCAGCATCTTCTCCATGGCCACAGTTATTGACTCCAAGACCAGCATTCGAGCACTCTAAGATGGATGATTCACCTCCAGAGCAAGCGACGTCATCAAGGACAATGGTTCCTGTGCCTTCTCCAAATCCAGCAAAAGAGACAGCTTCTGTTGCACCAGGAAAGCCGAGAGATTGACAGACGACGTTTGCATCGGTGATATCCCATCCATCATCACAGACAGTTCCCCATTCTCCATTGTAGACTATCTCCACACGACCCTCAGAATCCGAGGTACCATCTACAAGACGAACTGTTCCTTCTGTTAAGAAAATATTATCAAACAGTTGTTATAAGAATATTTGATCAACATGATCAAATGATTAACTTCAATGGAGCCTCATGAAGCACACTTTACTTACATTTATTGCACTTATCGGATGGATATCGTCTGAAATTGCTTAAAATGGAGTAAATCTTGTATTTATACAAGAGATTGGTTTTGCCACATGCAACGTTACAACTGATATTTCTGCATGCAATCAAATACTGTTTTTGCCTTTTTTAAAATTCTCGTTCTATGTAAATCAGATTGAACTATGAAAAGGTTTCCGCTTTGTTGCAGATAATATTTTTATGTATGTAAGGTATAGGAATTACAAGTACCGGGGAGCACATTGCAGCGAACTCCAGCATCTTCGCTATGACCACAGTTATTAACTCCAAGACCAGCATTCGAGCACTCCAAGATGGATGATTCACTTCCAGAGCAAGCGACGTCATCAAGGACAATGGTTCCTGTGCCCTCTCCAAATCCAGCAAAAGAAACAGCTTCTGTTGCACCAGGAAAGCCGAGAGATTGACAGACGACGTTTGCATCGGTGATATCCCATCCATCATCACAGACAGTTCCCCATTCTCCATTGTACACAATCTCCACACGACCCTCAGAATCCGAGGTACCATCTACAAGACGGACTGTTCCTTCTGTTAAGAAAATATTATCAAACAGTTGTTATAAGAATATTTGATCAACATGATCAAATGATTAACTTCAATGGAGCCTCATGAAGCACACTTTACATACATTTATTGCACTTATCGGATGGATGTCCTCTAAAATTTGCTTAAAATGGTGTAAATCTACTATTTATACAGTAGATTGGTTTTGCCACATGCAGCATTAAATCTGATGATTCTGCATGCAATCAAATACTGTTTTTACTTTTTTTTCATTCTCGTTCTATGTAAATCAGATTGAACTATGCAAAGGTTTCCGCTCTGTTGTAGATAATATCTTTATGAAATACCTTGGAGCTCATTGCAGCGAACTCCAGCATCTTCTATATGACCACAGTTATTGACTCCAAGACCAGCATTCGAGCACTCCAAGATGGATGACTCACTTCCGGAGCAAGCGACATCATCAAGGACAATGGTTCCTGTGCCTTCGCCAAATCCAGCAAAAGAGACAGCTTCAGAGGCACCAGGAAAGCCGAGAGATTGACAGACGACGTTTGCATCGGTGATATCCCATCCATCATCACAGACAGTTCCCCATTCTCCATTGTAGACTATTTCAACACGACCTTCAGAATCAGAGGTACCCCCCACAAGTCGGACCTCTCCTTCTGTTTGCAAAACAGATGTGTATTTGTTAGAAGAAAGTAAGGGGGATTTGAAGCTAACCATGAGGGATAAATTAACAAGTATAAGGTTATCCTAATATGCGTAATATGCATATTCACAAGGGGGCCATGCGAATATGTAATTTCTTGTGTCACCCCCCCCCCCCACCCTCCGTCTGTGCCGCCCCCTGTTCAAAAGATTTTAGAAACATAGGTACCATCTACAGGCGCGCCGGAAGCAGTTTGGGATGGGGGGGGGGGCAAACATTCAAGGGGGCTCACCTTTCAAGGGCTCATGTCTTCTCACCCCTAAAAAAAACACACGCTTTTCCACCCTCTCACAACAATACAGATCCTACTGCTAAATCAAAATTTTACTCAAAAATTCTCTGACAACCATTTTTGGGGTGTATTTTTACTCGAAAGTTCTCTGACAAGCAAAAAAAAAAAAAAAAAAAAAAAAAAAAAGGTAATCAGCATTTTTGGGGGTGTATTTTTCATGGAAAATTCTCTGACAAGCAGAAAAAAAAAAGAAAAAAAAAATATGCTAAAATTCTGCTAAATTTTGCCAACTCTGGCAACCTTGCGTCTAATACAAAACCCCCACTACGTTAAAGTTTAAAGTTTGAATGCTTTATCTGTCTTCAAAAGAGACAGCTTCAGTGGCACCAGGAAAGCCGAGAGATTGACACACTATGTTTGCATCGGTGATATCCCATCCATCATCACAGACAGTTCCCCATTCTCCATTGTAGACTATCTCAACACGACCTTCAGAATTTGAGGTACCACCTACGAGACGGACGGCACCCTCTGTTTTCAAAAGAAATGAATATTTGTCACAAGAATCTAAAGGGAGTTTGAATCAAACCATGAAGGTTCAGAACGGCATTTAGATTTTCCCTAGCGTCTTAATTATATGGGTCGTAGAGGACAATTACATTTTCTCATTTAGTCCATTTAATACCGTGTTTAGACACGACCTGGCTCGCGAGGCAGACCCGCCTGGCGGGTCTGACTCGGCTCGTGGAACAAAGAGTCTTGCGGTTATATACACACAGCCCCAGCTCGCGAGGCAAGTTCGGTGAATACCCACAATATTTCTCACGACGAGATATACTGTAGGCTTGCGATTTTGCTATCATTCCTCATGCATTTCTTCATTTTCTCATCTTCGTTTCTTTCTTTCCGTATTTTTTTCTTTCTTGTTTTCTTCTCTCATCTCCTTTTTTGTCTTTCCCCGTGTTTTTCTTCGTTTTTCCTACTTTAATCATCTTTGCCTTCTTTATGTTTTTCTTTGTTTGTTCTTCTCTCATCATCTTTGGTTTTTTCTTCTTCTTTGTTTTTCCTTTTCTCATCAATGATTGTTTGATTCCTACAGCACATTGCTCAAGCCATTAAAGTTGAAATATAAATGAGTTGAAGAAGTAAGAAAATCACCTATTTACAGAACTGAAGAAAAAAAAAGGAATATTTTTCTCTGATTCTTATACTTAAAAGATATTTTGAATGTATATTCATACAATTTTAAAAATGAAATATCAATCTAAAATGTATCAGTGGTGAGATCATTAAGAAATTATGAGTTAGAATGACTTCAGTGGTTTTTCGTGACATTCGAAAAATGCTACGTCTTACATAAACAATCATCATGATCATAACTTTATAGTTTTAGCTTAGATTGTTTTCAAATTCACAGTGAATTTTAGTGATACTGTTACAACATAACACACGAAATTTCATTGAAGATGGTAAAGGTACTTTTTAAGATATTACCAAAAACCAAAATAAGGCACTCCGTATATTAGCACTACTAAAACATCAATGGTTTATATTTTCCTGGGAGGGGAGAAGGTTTGAGTGTATGACGATCCAGCTAAATGCTTGATACACCACTGCACAACAAGGTCAACAGTGATTTTCATGAAAAAAGAGAGTAACTGATCTTCTTTTCCAAAAATCACTTTCGTGCTTTGTAATCAACAAATGTAAAGGTAAAATAGAAAAATTCTCCTCTTTGAGAAGAATTTTGTAGAAATGTCCGATCACTATTATGTCTGGACCCTCCTCTCCTTATTATATTACGAATTAAGGCACCAATGAGTAGGGAGATCAACTGACCATTTTAGTTTTTTATTTTTCCAAATAAAGTAAGAAAAAGGCTGATCAATTTTCTCGATTTGTCGAAGAGGCTAAAAAAGAAATCCGTTTCTTTTTGAAATATTCATTCATTTTTCAGATACTTAAATTTGGGAGGCAAGCGAGCAAAATATTTGAAACTTTTATGAGAGACAGTTTATTACTCGCATTATAAATTTAATGTTTAATATTACTTCGATATTGAAACATATTAAGAATAATAATATAGAGAAAATTCAACGAGCCCACTACCTTGCCAGAATATGAGAAGACGGTTGCCCCAAATGAATGGACTTTCTAAAAAAATCGTAGGGCAGGCACAGTCTTCAGTCCCGCCCCTCCTCCGCTTTATTTGTGTTCGGCTAGATTATGGCAACTCCCCAATTTTTGCAGAGTTACGCTTGAATATATACATTCGCACTATTTGAAATGAAAGAGAGTGGGTTTTCCTGGGTTATACAGAAAATGTTACATTATGTAGAGAGGAAATATACATCACATAACAAATTTGTCAATTTTCATCATGAAACTTGAGTACCATACTGTGAAGCTTTATAATCTTATTTTCCGTAAATCTACAATACTGCATCCTAAAAGAAAAAAAACAAAAAAACAAAACCGTGTTTAAAAGCCATATGAAAACGTGTAGAAAGTAAATATTTAGAAAAGAAACAAATTCCAAAGAAATTTGTAGGAATAAACTGCTGCAAATATCATGGTTAGAGGATTAGGACCCCTATATTTGGAAACCTGCACTAACCCTGATTTAGGAAGAAGTAGTCTTCGACATTCTATAATTGACTACACTTATGTATTGACAGCGCGAAATATTGGTCTTCAAGATCTTGTTTCCTTAATTTTTAAGAATTTCAAATTTTAATTTCTGTTTTCGGTTTCCTTTAGTTCACTTATACTTAACGGCACGAAAAGCAAAATACCTTTCCAGCAAAAATTCAGAAACACGGGGAAAATGGCTTTCCAGGAGCTTAGATACGGGTAGCGAGACAAAATAATGGAAATACAGGACGGTGGCATGAAATATGGGACATATTGTAACCCAGGAGGCATTTCTTTTGGTGCGCCCTCCCCCAGTCCATGAGAAAATGTATCAAAATTGTAATTCAGTGATAACAGTTTCTTTTTTTTTCTACAGTGCGTATAAAAAAGGTACAAGGTTGGGAAAAAATCCTCCGAAATTAAAAGTTACATGTGTACAATATTAAGATGGTTATTTATTGTTTGGTTTAATTCGATCTAGTCAACAAGATTCAATTCACTGCAATAATGGTTTTTATTAAAAAACAAACAAGCATTACATTACCACCAAAGGCTGAATGGAACATTTTTTCATGGTTCGTCTAAACCCTCTCCTGGGGAGCGTTTCATGAAAGGAAGTTGTCGGATATTTTATCCGACAACTGTTATAAGCTACTGAAATCCTTGCATCTGATTGGCTGAGAGTAAATTTGTCGGTTAAAATATCTGACAAGTCCTTTCATGAAACGCCCCCCTGAGATGACACTGTGAGTATCGAGACAATTTTACAGTTCAATGAGCACTTGATAACTTTGTAAAGTTGGTAAAAATCGGTTTGCGGAGAAAAGTGTGCCAAAGAGGCATTTTTGTCTATAATGCACGCTCGCTTTGCTCCTTCGCCTATATTTCCTCAGGATAATAATAATGATAATACAAGTAACTTATATAGCGCCAAATCCACTCTGTGGAGTGCTCAAGGCGCATGCAGAAATTAATTAAGAATTAAACAGAAATGTTTTTACATGATTTTTAAAAGAATCAGAAGTTATACACTTCAGGATGTTATTTTAATGCGCCCTAATCCAGGGTAGAATACATCTAAACATAATCTAAGGACGGGAGATTCATATTTTTTTCTAATTCTCCATCAACATGATCGATGTGTTCCCTCGCACATCTAAAGTACATACCATTGTTTAAGCTCCCCAGGAGAGCGTTTCATCAAGCATTTTGTCAGTGATTTTTACCGACAACTGTTATAAGCTACGGAAATCTTTGCACCTGACTGGCTGAGAGCAAATTTGTCGGTAAAAATCACTAACAAAATGCTTGATGAAACGCTCCCCCGATCGTGCCTCGTCGCATACGACGATAAGAACTGCTGTTCTCGATTTGCTTGAGCAATTGTTTTTACTACGCCCCATTACTAAACCTCACCTTTAAATATCACTTTTCAACAATTTTCTGCCTCTTATATAAAACATGCCTTTCTTATGGATTCTGACATGTTGAATTCGTATATAACGATGAAAATTGCTGATTTGTTCAGATTTTCAAGATATTTCAATTTTCATATTTCATGTGTATGTGGGCCCCCACGCTGTATACATGCTGGGTGTAAGATAAAACAAGGGCCCTCTTGCATGTTAATAACTCAAAAGTTGAAAGTCGTATCAGACTGAAATTTGCACATTGTAAAGTTGAAGGATGTTAAATTATTTCAAATAACTTTTATGACCTGCTTTCAAATATTATTCTCACATTAATGCATGAATAATAGCTTGACTTCTTGAAAAATCATGGGAAGAAAATCATCTACCTGTAATGAATTCAGAACACAATAACTGCCATTGTGCATTGCAGCTGAAATTCTAGGATACCTCTCTTTAACCCATAATCAAATAATAATTCATGACGCTGGGTAACAAGGGGTGCCTTAGAATTTCAGCTGCAATGCACATTGGCAATTGTTGTGTTTGAATTAATTATGACGTATACACAAAACTTTTTTTTGTCAAAAAGTGAAACAATAATTACGGCTTTATTGTGAGAATGATATATATTTGGAAGCAGGTCATAAAACTTACTCCAAATAGATTTGACATCCTCCAACTTTCGGCTTCGGCTTTTGATTTATTAACAAACAAAAGGGTCACATCTTTTTGTCTTACACCCAGTATGTACAGCATGCATGGGAACCCATATATATATATATTACTCATGAAATATGAAAATTGAAATATCTTGAAAACCAATCAGCCAATCAGCAGTTTTAAGTATATTTATTTTCAGTGACCCTAAATTAGTCTAAATTGACTATTTTGGTCCAAGAGGCATTTTGACTGTAGGCCAGTGTGTTCAAGCTCTTGAACCAGACATGCTCCCACACTCGTTTCATAATCGATTTGCTTCTTACCTATCACCAGCTGTGCTTTTGCCGTAGACAGCAGGCAGGCTACAACAAGTACCCACATCATCATCTTGGAAGTTCGGATGGATGCCACTGCAGATTTGATGAAGTATCGGAAAAAGCTTCCTTCAGCGGATTCCTTATTTGCCAAATGTTGGCAGTCAATGATATATAGCGTCCGAACCTGCTCGTTTTATAGGGTTTGTCGCCAAAATTACCGTAGGCGATCACTATACCAGCAATTTGGACTTAAGTGTGGTAATTGGAATAATTATAAAGAGGTGTCAAGAGGGATCGATCCTCGGGGAAAAACAATTCTTAATTACTAACCTATTCAGAGCAAGGTCAACCAAGTGTGACGCTAACCATTTCTTTCTTTCCATTTCGCTTGTCAGCTTGAAATGGAAAAACTATTTTATGATATTTTTTTCTCAAAAAATTATCATAAAATAGTTTTTCCATTTAAAGCTGACAAGCGAAATGGAAAGAAAGAAATGATATTTTTTTCTCAAAAAATTATCAAGAGATTATTCATTAAAAACTTATATATAACTAAATAAGTTTTTCTTTACAACAGTAAATGGTCATACAAATTTGTAACATATCATTTGAACTAATAGAATAGAGATTAGATTAATTTAAAGGAAACCATTATGCCAATTGGATATAGCCCATTTCTCATTCCACATGTATCAAATATTGTGCCCTCCCCAAATTTCAGTTTGATAATAAAATGGTGTCGACTGTCTAGTCCAAATAGAAATGAAAGAAGAATATGAATGTTAAATAGTCTCTCACAGAATAAGAGACAGGAAGAGAGAGAGAAAGAAACACATTCACACATACACACCCACCCACATAGAAAATTATACAAAAACAGATGAAGATATACATGTGTGCATGGCTTTGATCATGGGTACCCTAAATGTTGCAGAATTGCTCAAAATTCGAGTTTCCTGTATGAATTTTATCACTGTCATATCGTACCTGACACATCCAAGGATTTTTTAGAAATCAATTTTTTTTTTCATATTACATTAAATACATTGTTATGTTTGCGTTCATAGCTGGTTGGACACCAAAAGAAATCAGTGTTAACTATTTTGAGATTACAACAGCATTAAAAAGTAGTTTCATGGATCATTTAATTGAATATTCAAGGAACTAAAATTGGTCACACATGGAATGATATGATTGTTGTATTATATATAGGGCTAAAATTTCAGTCACCATGCACGCAAACACATTTTTTTTTTCCTTGGGGGGGGGGGGGGGGTCGGGTCACGAAATCATGGCACAAAAATTATTTCATCAAAGTTACTGTTCAAACACTAACCGCTGTCTTTTAAAAAAAATAATTTTAATGTCATTTAATGATGATAATAGCACATAAATTCCAACTACAAAGAAAATAAAAGTCTCCTTTGTTATGTGCAACAAATTAATTCATCAGAAACACTTATCAAATGCCTTTAAAAATAATTTTAGGAATTTGAAAAGCAATAAAATATCTCATTTCAATTGGCCGGTGTACGTAATCTTATGTTTCCTTTTTGAGTAGCATTTTATTTGTTCTAGAGGGGTACATACATATTGATGCCTTTGGGTACCCACTACAGAATCCATGCACATACGTGTGGGCGCGCGCGCGCGCGCGCGCGTGTGTGTGTGTGTGTGTGTTTGTGTGGCGTTTTTTATTTTGAACATAACTTTGACTATCATAGTGTTTGTTGGTACGCAGTATGGTTCAAGTTAAATTAATAAGTGTGTGTGGGGGTGAGGGTGTGGTGGGTTTACATAGATTCATTTGTGGGGTACAGAGAACAATAGAGCACAATCATGGCCTTTGTTCAGTCATGCTTGTGGGGTACAAACTACAATAGGAGAAGTGCTTGCGGGGTACAAAATGCAATAGGAGAAAACAATACAGTTCCCCCACAAATCAGTGTGTATGAGGGTGTGTGTGTGCGTGTGTGTGTGCGTGTGTATGTGTGTGTAGGGATGGGGAGTGGTGTGCATGCGCGCGCGCGCGCGCGTGTGTGTGTGTAGGGGAGAGAGTGGAGGAAAGAAAGAGCGAGAGAGCAATAGAGAGGGGGAGGGAGAGAGCTAAAGAGAAAGAGAGTAGAAAAAGAAAGAAAGAGAAAGAGAAAGAGACAGAAAAAGAGAGCAAGGAGATATCATAGAGGTTTAAGAGATTTAAACACTTGACTGGATGTGCGAGGGTCGTGGATTCGATCCTGGCACGGCACTTATGTCATTGAGCAAGGCATTTTATCTACATTCCTCCTCTCCACCCAGGCAATAAATGGGTATCCGGTGGAATGCGAGAATCATTGTAGTTTGTCCTCCATTTTTACTCTAATCGTCTATAAAAAGAAAGGTGCTTGGCTGGAATGCCCCCCCCCCGGAAGTGGAGATGGTGCCTACATTGGGTGCAGGCAATCCTATATTATTATTATTATTATTATTATTATTATTATTATTATTATTATTATTATTATGATAATTATTTTATCATTAATATTGTTATGATTATTATTACTATCATTACTATCAAAATGATTATCGTCAATATTATCATTGTTTTTGTTGTTATAATTATCATTATCACCATTATCATCATCATTTTTACTATCATCTTTCTCATCATTATGGAGCAGCAGTGATGGTAATAAAGTTGAATATTTAGATCTAGATGTGGCAGAACTTTCAAGAAAGAATAGTCTCCCTCTCTTTAATCCTTTTTCCCGTTCTCCCCTCCCTTTCATTTTAGTTTGAAATAATAATAGTAATCAGTACATCCCACATTAAATAGCCAAAATATTGGTGAAGTCACAAAGTAAGGAAACAGTAGTTAGGGTAATGGTATATTTTGGTTCCAGGATGAAAGTTGAATTTCGACTAGTATTAGACTTTGATTGCAGACCAGGTGTCGTATGATCAAGTTACCACAACCAGCACATTTAAAACTTCTAAGCCAATCCAAATAAGCCTTGGACAAGTTCAATTTCACTTGAGTGTAAAATGATATTGAAACAGGAACGCTTCTTTTGTCAAGTGAGCCTCAAGTTTCCGTCTCCCACCAAGGTAATTGTCCTCACCGATTCTATCCAGGCACTCGACTACATTTTGCGTGCCTGGGACATCCAAAAAAGATAATTACAGCTAATGTAGCCTGGGAAATGGGGCGTGTCTACATTGTCTAGACCCGTGACATTGGAATTGAGATTTATCATTGGCTGAAAACTGACTTCTTGATCCTCATCATAATGAGAACGTCATGAACTATCAAGAGTAACTGCTAGAGTTAATAATGCAAATAAATAAATGCAAATTTGTGACACTAACAATTAAAAATGAAAAAAATTTAATTGGGCATAAATCTATCCTGAAACGCGTAAAACAATCTTAAATTGAAACAAAATGATTATCGCAGATTAAAAAGGAAGTTTACTTCTTTAGTCCTTCCCTTTTTTTAGTGCGTTGGCTTGAGAAAAAAAAAGTTGTAGTAGTAGTAGCAAACTAATAGTAGCTGTTGTAGTAGTAGTAGTTGTTGTAGTAGTATTAATATAGTAGAAGTAGCAGCAGTAGTAGTAATAGTAATACTAATAGTAGTAACAGTAGTAGTGGTAGTAGTAGTCGTAGTAGTAGTAGTAGTAGTAGTTTTGAATTGAATTGTTCAGGTTTATTGAGTAAAAAACATTCAAAATAGCAGCCGAAGGCTGAAACAAATTGAATTTACAATAAAAATGTGATACGAAAAATAAGCCGATGAAATACAATCAAAATACAAAATAGTAGTAGTAGAAGTAGTAGTAGTAGTAGTAGTAGTAGTAGTAGTAGTAGAAGTAGTAGTAGTAGTAGTATAACGTAAAACATGGTAAAAGAAGAAGAAGTAGTAGTAGTAGTAGTAGTAGTAGTAGTACTAGTAGTAAACCAGTAGAAGAAATTGTAATAATAGTGTCGCAGTAGTATTAGTATAGTAGAAGTATAGTAGGGCAATTCCACGGTAACGAAATTACAAGTTTGAGATTTTTCGCTCATATTTTTGGAGTTTGTGCTCTTATTTTGTAATTTGGTCCCCTTCCTACCATTTAATAATCTGCAGATGTACTCATTCTTTCACCTGAACTCTTTCATACCCAAAAATTTTCACGTACATTAAATATATTCCGGTATATATATATATATATATACACCATGTATACCGTGGTAACGGAATTACCAGAAAATAGTGGCATTTTTAAATCTCTCATTTCCATTCAATATCCTCTGAAATGTACAAGCCAGTTATTCCAGATTCATTTTTGATTCAGCATTCTGTTTATTCAACTTAATATTGTGATAGGAAGAGATTGAAAAATAACATGACAGATATGGAGTATTTGCTATTTCTCTGCTACATCTTCTGAAATTTACTAAGAAAACTAAAGGTTCTTCAATCCCCTGTAAACTTAAATGTTGATAAATTGAATCAAGTGAATAAAAACATATTAAAATGAGTACCATAAGGTCATTATGAAAAGGTACTGTGCATATACTGGAAATGGGTAAGATTACAAAGTTTTAGTTGAGGTAAGCAGCAACTGCTTGGTATATTTGTGTTTAATTTTGTCAGCTGAGTTGCAGGAATTTAATCATCTGCGTAAATAAGCATGATTATTAAAACAATATTCCATATAACAAATTGGCATAATAGCTATGGTAACGGAATTACGTAATATTTGAACTAACTCTATCATTCATTGGCTATTCTTCGCATATGAAGATTTATGAAGGTGTTCTACTAATTAAAATCCTTGAAAAGACATACGTGCAAGTTAGTCACCTAATCTCTCTAAACCATCAAAAGGAGAACCTTTAAAGGCACTGTGAAGGACTGACATGCTAAAGCAAAACAGCAAACAGGTGTGACTGAGTGATAGTATGGTAAATGGCATTTTAAATCTTACATGTATGTGAAAAATCACATGGAAAACCTGATTATCTGTAAAGATAAAGCTAGCTTTAGTTTTAATGTTTATTCTGTATCAATGTCTGCCAGAATATAAACAAAAGAAAATTCAAAAGAGTTTGCAAATTTTTGAAAGGAACTCTAATGACAGAATGATAAGTAAATAAATGGTAAATGAACCGACGTATACCAAGACCATAAAACAACCAGACACATCAAAACAGTGATTTATAATAAATTGGGCTCTTTTTTATAAAATCGAAAATTGAAACATTCCTTCTTTCTATAACCATGTGTAAAGTAATGTAAACATACACATTTATTATTCATACCTGATTCGTTGCCTCTTTTTTGCAATTAATGACACTCCAGGGCTACTTCACCTACGATACATGCAAAAAAAAAAAATGTTCCAACTTCTCAATCACATTTTAACCTTTTATGCATGATGGTAATTCCGTTACCATGCATTTCCATTACCACAAATTTGGCCAAACAGGAAACGATATCTAAATAAGTGTTATCGGAAGTTTTAAGGTACAAGTTGAAATCAAAGAAGTTTTAGTTTCCCCAAAAAATATTCACTCTTAAAAAGCTAGGAGGAAAACTTTCCCCCATTTATTTATTATTTATTAACCGTATATTGGGTGCCAGTTGAAAAAAGGTGGATATTCCACAAATATAAAATCGTGTATCATGGACTGAGTGATGTTGGCGCATGGTACTTAGCAAATTTGTTTGCTAGATCACAGTCTCTTCATGACCACAGAACCCGTAATAGTAAAAACTTCGTAGCAGAACTCAAATGGGCAAACTTTCTTTTTCCCACGAAGGCGCCGCCTTATGAAATCAGCTACCATATTCTATTAGAAATGCTCAAATCAAAACATGCGTTTGCTAATCTATATTCGAGAATAGTTTAAGTATATAAAAATTATAATTTTCTCCTGCTTTTAGTACTTGTTCCCATTTTTACCTTGAAATTCATGTTAATAGTTTTTAAAACTTTCCAGCTAAAAAAACAATCTATGTAAACCAAATACTTATTCTGATTTCCCGGTTCTGCCTTGCAATATTTGAATTTTTTGCCTTGAATGGTGTCAGGTAGCACTGAGTATTCTGGTCTAATATTATTTCCAAATTCATTTCGTGTTGTCATGAAGGAAAGAAATCTTTCCAGTTTTATATTATGTATTCAACGTTTGTCTTCTATGTTTATGAATGTATAATTTACACAAGGCATCTTAGAAAAACAGTTATGTAACTGAAAGATTTACCATGCTTAAACAAAATGAATGAATGAATAAATGAATAAATAAATAAATAAATAAATAAATAAATAAATAAATATGGTAACGGAATTCCACCAATATAATTGCACGATTATAATAAAAGCCGGGGAGTGAGACACAACTTCAAATGTGTTTCGTCAACACATAAGATGCACCAGCAAACTTTGTCACCGGTGTTCTCTTTCTTGAAGTCTTTATCCTTGACCAATATTAACAGGAAAAGGGCAATTCTTTGCGAAGTGAAACTTTCGGTCACACACTTGACCATCGAATTTTGCCTCATTGCCGGAAAATCAGACTACATTTTACTGATTTTTTTACTTTACCAGTTTCTTACATGAAAAAAGATTTCCTATTCCTTGATAAGAAAAAGTCATTACCCAACCATAATGTTTTTACAGAGACATTTAAAAATGCCCTTTTTTGAGTGGTCACACACGTGACCGACCCAATTTTCACCTCTAAAAGAAAAGAATGCTCACTAATTTATGGAAAATTGCTTTCAAACTGTTCAGAGCAATCCCACCATACAGTAATGAAAAGTGGAAACTTGCATTCCAAGGAAAAATACGAGAAAAGTAGGTTTAAATACCAACAAGTAAGACCCTTTTTCGTGTAAGGTCACACACGTGACCTACCTAATGTTGACCTCTGAAAGAAAATGATGTACTGTCATTTAAAATAATTACCCTCCATCTGTTGAGGGTAAGATTGTTATTCAAATATCCAAAATTAGAGACTTCTACAACACGACAAATAATGGAAAATTAGGTTTAAATGAACTATTTTTCAGTATTTTGGTCACACACGTGACTGAGAATGGCCCAAAAGATATTTTAAAGATGATATAAGTATGATGAGGGTGTGATATAAGTTTTAAAGTTACTTTCATCCTTTTTCGGATGTAGATAGTGGAAGTGATTAACTTGTATGTCAATATGTCTTTGATTGCTTTAAAAGGCATACTGGAAAATTTTAGGACAAAAAATAATTTTCGTTTGTGTGTTAAAAGAAGAACGTGTATCTCTTATATTTATTTATTTTCTAAGTCCATTTCATCTTACGGGGCTGGGCGAGGGTGCCTATGTTACCTACGAAATCATGTTTTTATTGTGAACACGATAAAAACTACTTTCGAAAAATAAACCCAAGGGCAATTTCAAAGGCTTATTGTACTGTCCATAGAAATCTTGTTCGGATTACGTAATACGCTATTGTAATGTTCCCACATTTCTAAAGGTTATAGACAGGGCTATTGAAATTGTCTTGAGTTTATTTTTCGAAAGTAGTTTTTATCGTGTTTGTGATTTTTCACCAAGTGTTTGTTTGATTGGTTATCTTAACGATATTATCATTATCATTATTATTATTATTATTATTAATTATTATTATTATTATTATTATTATTATTATTATTATTATTATTATTATTATTATTATTATCATCATCATCATCATTATCATCATCATAATCAATAATAATAATAATAATAATAATTATTATTATTATTATTATTATCATTATTATTAATAATAATAATAATATTAGTAGAAGTATTAGTAGTAGCAGCAAAAGCAGCTTCACCAGTAGTAGTAGTAGTCGAGGTGACCAAGCGGGCACGAGAATTGTAAAACTGATATCAGATATATTCCTTTAATAATCACACGACTCGAATCGAGACTTAATATTTCCTAAATGAAGACCTAATGTTGTGTGCCCTTTTGTTCAGCTATTGTTACGGCGGGGGTGTAAGACACTGCTTCGGATCAAGATGTACCAGTAACGTTTCCTATTGGTGTTGACCTTTAACGAAATCCGGTCCTTCTTCGATACTTAAAGATGTTTGAAGTAGCTATGGTTTATAGCGTCAAGTGTTTTAACCATGGATGGTGAGACGTGTATGATTGGATATACATAATTCTTAAAGATAAAGTTCAGTTCCGGTCGAGCGATTACATTGTGAAAGAAACTGTTTGGAGGCGATTGGGAAATGTTGATTATGTAGTACGTAAGAATGGTGTATACTGTGAGGTTTTGGAGTCATTAGAATGATAAGAAAACAATTACTAATATATTGCTGAAAGTCACATGTACTCCACACATAAATATATGGGACTACACACATGTGGCGTGAACGTTTGGTTTAAACATTTTATGTCGAAAGTGAAGGCATTCGAAGAGCAATCGTTTGCAGGAGACATTTTCTTTTATGAATTTTTCCGAACAAAGAATAAGAATTTGAAAAAATAATAAAACAATCATAATTTGTTCACCTTAATTACCATAACTCAATCAACTCAAGTTCAAAGAGAAGACTTCTCTTTAAACTTCTTATCATAATGAAGTTGTATAAGCTTTAACATGAACCAGCAACGTGCATGATTTGATTTTAACTAGAATAGTAAAGATAAATAATTTGAAATGATCGAGAAAAAAAACATCTTATTTCAATCTGTAGGCCTGCAGTAAAAACTTAAATGCTTTAGACCATAGTCGTAAAAGTGGTTATCGTGGCAGTGGCAGTATTGTAGTAGTAATCGAAGAAATAGTAATAGTAGCAGTAGTAGTAGTAGTAGTAGTATTACGTAATAGTAGTAGTAGTAGTATTAGTAGTAGTAGTAGTAGTAGTAGTAGCAGTAATAGTAGTAGTAGTAGTAGTAGTAGTAGTAGTAGTAGTAGTAGTAGTACGTAATAGAAGTAGCAGTAGTAGTAGTAACAGTAGTAGTAGTAGTAGTAGTAGTAGTAGTAGTAGTAGTAGTAGTAGTAGTAGTAGTAGTAGTAGTAGTAGTAGTAGTAGTAGTAGTAGTAGTAGTAGTAGTAGTAGTAGTAGTAGTAGTAGTAGTAGTAGTAGTAGTAGTAGTAGTAGTAGTAGTGTAGTAGTAATAGTAGTAGTAGTAATAGCAGTAGGAATTAACAACCACTGTATTCCCTCTACCAGCTTCAAAATCAAACAGAGGTTGATTTTTCTATGCCTCGTGCAAAGAAATAACATTTTTGACATGAAAATTCGTCGTGATTCCTAACCGACCATTATATAGGTTTTCCCGTCCAATTTCGTCAAAATAGCACCCAAATGGTCGATAACAGCACTCAATTTAGAACGAATTTGAATAACGATCAGGATCATCATTCAATTTACAAATAATTTGATTCAATTGGATTTTTTCATCGTGCGATCGCCAACTTTTGTCAAACGAATTGAATTAACACCACTCAACTTAAAAAATCAGGTGAAGAGCATTCAATTTCGTCTGAAAATATAAACTGCATGCGTTTAAACATTCAATTCCGTCTACAGGCGAGCATCTATGGAATGTGCGCAATCCTTTTCATCCAAATTATATTTTTGTATTTGTATTGTTTATGTTCATTTGAATAACTTGTGTACGAAAGGAGCGAGTAGCTTTATAAGAAAAGGCCTATTATTGTCACTTTCACTTTATGATCTCGTTGTAAGAGCAACACACAGTACTCTTAGCACGTATATATGAATGTTTCAGTATGGATTAAGACATAACCTGAAAAACCCTGTCTTGGGTGGGCGGGGGGGTTGGGTGATGGTTTGGGAGAGATGGAATGATAACCCCCATGTGTTCACAAATGAATATAACTCCCATTGTGAGAATAGGGGAAGTTTATTGCCACCCCCGCCCCCCCCCCCCCCCCGCCTTCATAATGCGTATACTGTATGTTGTCCTGGTCGTTCTTATTTGAATGCTCTATGTGCTAAGAAGCACGCCTGAAAACGAAATAGAAAACCTAAATGCGGCCAAAATCTAAGGTAAAGCAAACTGGCACGAATTTGAATGACGGATGGGTATTGCCAAACTGATTAACATTTTGACCAATTTGAAAACGTTTTCGTTGAAAACTGAATGCAATTTGACGAAGATGAATGTTCTGGAGTTTAAAATTGAACCGTGAGAACAGCAGGTTTACAAAAATCACTCGAACTTGAATAACATATAACGCATATGCCCGCTATTTTGACGAAATTGGCCGGGAAAACCTATATTAGAAGGCCTGTTTGTAAACATATTTAATTCATACAGACTACCATAATCACATGCGAAAAGGTGACCTCAGTTATATAAAAGTGTTTACATGGCAGCTGAAGCGTGTACTGATCCATAGTCAAAAGATACATATAACTTGTATATCATTACATTTATTACATTCTACTCGATAACTGTAATAAGGTACATAAGGTCTTCCCTATAGAATATTTGCGCCATCTCTTTTTAAAACTTGATTTCTTTAATCAAGATTTGTATTCCTTTGCTCTAAAACGAGGTATAATTTGATACGAACTGACTCAAGCAATAGCTTGTTATGTTCATTTGTACCTTTGTTCTTTCCAGGGGGGTGTTTCATAAAGCTGTTCGTAAAGTTACGCATGACTTTACGAATGACTTAAATATGACCAGCCAAATGGGATGCTCAATCATTTTTTAACTGCATCAACTTCAGTTGAACTGTGCAGATATAGATTAACGTTCTTATTATAACAACCATTTTTAATGCAAAGTATATTTTTGCCATAATTTTGATTGAGGTTATTGGAAATACAGTCATTCTTTGATAAAACATCAGGAAAAACTTTGGGCATTCTATCTGGCGCTTCATATTCAAGTCGTTCGTAAAGTCATGCGTAACTTTGCGAAAGCTTTATGAAACACCCCCAGGTAAATGAAGAAAAATCAGCTTATCTTGAAAGATGTTCCCTTAATTTGAAGTGTTCTGTGGGAATCATCACGAATGGATGGGAGGTTGTATATAACAATCATACTGTATGGCTATTTAATATTTCTTAAATTTTTCATTATGTAAATGCACCTCCCTCAAGCCATTGGATAGCAATTTCATTTTTATTCATGAAAAAAAAGTGAAGAAAAATGATACCATAAAATACATTTTAAAATAATTGTATCCTTTAAAAAGAAATTAACCATGAATGTTTTGCGATGGCATTTCCTACCTCCATTTATTTTCGTTGCGAAATTGGTGCTTTGTAAAGCAGTGTCCTTGTACAACATGCATGTAGATATTGCTTTACTGACCAGGGATAGTTTTGTAGATATATCTCTCTCTCTCTCGCTCGCTCTCCCCTTTCTCGGTCTATATAATTATGAGAGAGCAAGAGAGACAGAAAGAGAGAAAGGAGAGAAAGGACACCCCAAATAAAAGACTCCATCCATTTTAAAAAGTAGCGGCAACACTGCCCTCTAAGATGTTCAAATGTCTAAAAGGGTGTATGTGTTACAATTTTTGAAAATACCTTCCTAATTAGGGTTGCAACCCATTTCCCCAAGAGCTTTTGTGCTGGTGATCTGTAAAAAAAAAAAAAATTCATTACAAAAAAAAAAAAAGAAAAAGAAAAGAAAAAAAAAAAAAAATCGGTTTTGATAATTACATCATGCATGCTTTTATGACAAATATACGACTTCATGTTCTTGGGTAAAAAAGGGACCTACCAAGGGTGAAAACAAGGCGGAAAATACCTCTTTGAGACATAAGTATACCGCGACATTCTAATTAATACACTATCGAGGATCATTTTCGACACATTATTGTTTATGTCTTAACATGGTTCTAGATAAAAACTACTTTGCTGTTGAGTGTAATGGTGTGATTATTCATTTGCGAGCGAGCGAAGCGAGCGAGAAAAATATTTAAGATATTTTGAATAGCAGTGATTTCCCTATGAAGACAATGGTAAATGCGAGCGAGCGTAGCGAGCGAGCTTTGGAAAAATTTTAGAAAAAAATTGTCCTCCTTCCTGTTATGATTTAGGGGCACTGCTCATTCTTGTATAATTTAGGGAACTGTGCCCCTCCTGCCCCCTGCTCCACTGCCTCACATTGTGCTGATATCAGTATTATCGTGAAGCCTCTCTGATTATTTGGAGCTAGGTACATGTATATGGCTCTTTTGTGGACTTTAGGGCACAGTTTGGAAGCGAGATCGGGGTATATAAGTAAAATATATTAAATATATATAAGTATATAGGTAGGGCACTTATCAGAAGACAAAAGGGGTGCTTATCAAAAGGGAAAATAATACTATTAGAAAGAAAAAGGGGCACTGATCAGAAGTAAAAGGGGCACTTAAAAAGAGGCATTTATCAGACGTGAATAGGGCACTTATCATATTAAGGAAAAATTGCACTATTAGAACGGAAAATGGGCGCTAATCAGACGAAAACAGGGACACTTGTCGGATCTCAAATGGGGCACTTATCTGAGCTTAAAAGGGGCACTTATCAGAAGTTGAAAAGGGCACTTATTAGAAAGAAGAAGGGGCAGTCACGCGAAGAAAAAGGGTCACTTATCAGAGGTGAAAAGGGGCATTTATAAGAAGGGAAAATTGCACTATTAGAACGGAAAATGGGCACTAATCAGACGAAAAACAAAGGCACAGATTTCAAATGGGGCAGTAATGTCTGAGGTTAAAAGAGGCACTTATCAGAAAGTGAAAAGGGCATTTATCAGAAAGAAGGGGCGTAGTTATGCGAAGGAAAAGGGGCACTTATCAGAAGGAAAAATTGCACTATTAGAACGGGAAAAAAAGGAAAAAAAAAAAAAAAAGAAAAAGAAAAAAAAGGGGTGCACTTATTAGATTCCAAAAGAAGCAGGAATGTCTGAGGTTAAAGGGAGCACTTATCAGAAGGTAAAAAGGGCAATTATTACAAAGAAAAGGGGCACTATACGAAGAAAAGGGGGCACTTATCAGCTATGAAAAGGGGCACTTTTGGGTACTTGAAAAAGTGTGTATGTGGGGGGGGGGCACTCTACCCCCCTGCCCTCCCCCCCCCCCCCCCCCGGAGTGCCGCCTCTGTGAACCACCATTGCTTTATAAGAGGTTCCGTATGACCTATGACTAAATATCTTTGATAAAACAATTAGATTACTGGATACAAAAACAATGCGTGGAATTTTGTTCATATTCTTAATATCTGTTCGGTTAATGCTTCTAACAGGAGGTACCGTTTAGTAAAACAGAAATGAGAAATAAACAGGAAAGCTGGAATAAAATAGAATGATTTGTTTTCAAATTAGCCTTTTGACGTGCATTTTCAACAGCATTTTCAACAGCAGCACCTACCTTGTGGAATCGGCTTCCTGACCAGCTTCAGGGGGTTGAAAAGCACTGACGGATTCAGAAGTGCCTTGAAGACTAATTTGTTTTCAAGGTGTTCCTGAGGCCGTCCTATACGTGCACTTTCCTCGAGCTGGTTGGTGTTTGGTTCCACAGGGTGGATGACTTTCATAATACAGGCTAGTTAATTGTACAATTAGCTAATGACTGATGCCTTGATTTATTAATTCTTGTTCTAATTGTTCTTACATGTATTTATTCTATGTTCCCATTTGAAATATTATTATGATGTATATGTATGCATGTATTTTCAAAAATGATTGTAAAGCGCATAGCGAACTATCGGAGTTATTATGCGCTTAATAAGTATTCTCTATTATTATTATAATATAATTTTTTAAAAGTACAACTGAGATACTTATTTGATAAAAGAAAGAAAACAGAGAAACGACTGGAAGAGAGAGCGGAGGAGGGAGATGGAGAGAGAGAGAGAGAGAGAGAGAGATGAAAATTAGTGGGGCGGGGGCTTAACCTGCAGACAATTAATAAAAATGGGACATGGGAACGAAAGTGCAAAGTCCTATTCCCCTACTTGCTGCGTGAAGTTTCAATGTGACCTTCAGATCTTCTTTTTTTCTCGTGACTGTGAAGAAGTTGGGGAGGGTGTGAGTTACTTCCCCCCATTACCCACCGTTATCAACGAATTCTTCAGTATCTGTAAATAATATGTAATGTGTTATTTTCTACTCTATTTTGCCATTTTCTAATAACTAGAATGTGACCCAGGTAGTCTGAAAACAAGACCTAGTATTTTGCTGTTTATATAATGAAACAAAAGACTTGTAATAAAGAATACCCAGTAGCGTAAATCTGTTGCCAGTGTGAGAAAGAGAAAAATGGAAAACAGAGAGAGAGAGAGAGAGAGAGAACCCAGAAAAAAGAAAGAAAAAAGGAGATAATGAGAAAGTGAGAAAGAAAGAAAAGAGGACGTGCATGAAAAGCAATCAAATAATACGAAAAAGCTCGAAATGATACGTTTATTCTACGAGGATGAAGAGTTCCTAACTCTTTTAGTTGGAAAATGAGTCTTTCTTCCAGCCTCTTCCTTGACGAGTCATCGCCACTGCATTTTGATGGCGCCACTCACTTTGAAATCTTCAATGGAGTGGCCAGGAGGTTGAAATGGCGGGCAACAGGTAGTGTGTCATGTGTGCCAGGCGCGCCGGAAGCAGTTTGGGATTGGGGGTGGGGGCAAACATTCAAGGGGGCTCACCTTTCAAGGGCTCATGTCTTCTCACCCCTAAAAAAACACACACGCTTTCCCACCCTCTCACAACAATACAGACGCACGTACACACCTTTCAGAATATTTCGCTATTAAACACGTCTAATACAAAACCTCCACTACGTTAAAGTTTAAAGTTAGAATGCTTTATCTGTCTTCAGTGATCTCCATGAATACGAAAAATGAAATTTAATTCCTGTATACTCTTCTTTTATTTGAATGGAATAACATTTGCGATGTGATTCAATTCAGGTTTTATTTTTGTTTTTCTTTTTGGTTCCCCCTCCAATTTTACTCCTTTACTACTGATTTTTTTTTTTTTTTTTTTTTTTTATGGGGGGAGGGGGGGGGGGCGAAAATGCATTTTGCCCCCCAACTTTTTCGTTTGGGGGGCGACCGCCCCCCCTGCGGCACATACCCACCGAACACTATATACTGAGTGCCCCCCCCCCCCCCCGGTCTCAACCATGATCGTAGGGTATCCCCAATTGACGCAGGACGTCATGTCAGTAGAACGAGCCTCGAAATCGTCTTCCTTACTGCATAGCCTCTTAAAACGGGTGAACTGGGATGGGGGATAGCTCTCTTGCATGCCGGAGGTTGAGAGGATTGGAAAGTGAGATAGCAACATGTGCAGAGTTATGTGTCATAAGAGAGTCTTGCAGGTAAACTTTAACATATGACCTCAAATGACCTTTGACCTTATCACGTGACCTCCGACGGCACCATAACATGTAGGTCCCCTTAGTGCATCTACAACCCAAGTTTGGTTGAAAAGTGAGTGACGGTTCCAAAGTTATCTGTCATAAGAGAGTCTTGCCGGTAAACTTTAACGTTTGACCTGAAATGACCTTTGACCTTACCATGTGACCTCTGAAGGCACCATAATATGAATGTACCCCAAATGCATCTACCACCCAAGTTTGATTGCCATTGCAGCAACATGTGCCGAGTTATGTGTCATAAGAGAGCCTTGCAGGTAAACTTTAAACGTATGACCTCAAATGACCTTTGACCTTATCACGTGACCTCCGACGGCATCATAACACGAAGGTAGCCCCAATGCATCTATGACCCAAGTTAGGTTGTAATCCAAGCAACTGATGTGAAGTTATTTGTCAAAAGAGAGTCTTGCAGGTAAACTTTAACATTATGAAAAGAGAATCTTGCAGGTACTCTTTAATATATGACCACAAATGACCTTTAACGTCATCATGTGACCTCCAACAACACCATAACATGAAGATACCCCTAGTGCTTCTATCACCCAAGTTTGGTTGCCAAGTTATGCGTCCTAAGAGAGTCTTGCAGGTAAACTTTAACATTTGTGACGGACGACGGACGACGGACGGACGCCATTTGAATCCCTTAGTCTCGCCTTCACCTCCGGTGGGCGAGACAAAAAGGAAGCGAAGTATCAGAGATTGTATGATTGAACCGGAGTGAAGGATGGAAAAAGTTGATTAAGAAATGAAAAAATGAATGAAGGAGTTCAACTCATCTCTGGAACAGGTCGTAATACCGATGTAGTGATCAGTGTACCTCTAAAGGAGGATTGGGTGAGGACCCTCGTAGGAAGACAACATACTCCATTTTATATATATATATATATAGAGAGAGAGAGAGAGAGAGAGAGAGAGAGATTTTGGTTCTTTATATATATATATATATATATAATAGAGAGAGACAGAGAGGGATAATGGGGGAGTGAAGAAACCATTGTAGAGAGTGATTTGTTGGAAATATTTTTTTCTCATTATTGAATTTTACATACGATCATTGCAACTCATTGGAAACAATCTAATAACAGACTTAATAAGCAGTATGCAACAAAATGTTATTCATTTAAACAAATTAATTTCTTTGAATAAAGTTTACTCGAGTGAAAACAAAAACAAACGGTAAAGAAACTCTTTAATTTGGTATTGTTTTTGTTTTTTTGCTTACTATAAAAAAAGAATACATAATTACATATAAATTCATGTATACACAAATAAAAATAAATCAAGAATTTTAAAAAAGACGACTCGATAGCTCGGTTCTGTTCTGCTCTTCCTAGAGTTCAAGGTGACAGTAAATTTACATGCTCATGGAAGATTGGCTGAAATCCCAACGTACTCAAATTTCAGCTTCTAGTAATTGTTACTTTCCCTGGTTGTCCGAAAATCCTTTTTTTTTATTCGCCCATTTTTCCTACCGCTGAAAGACTACAGCCCACCAGACCGACATGCCGATCTCGTGGGCCTTAATTTTGACAACTTTTCTGAGGGCTCTCGAGACCGACACTCTGGAGAGCTGTCGGTCTGCTTGGATGCATGTCCCTATTCATAATCTCTTTCCATTCAATTAAGTAGCAGTTGCTTCTTCCTTAGATTTCATGGCGAATATACACGCAGTTTATCTAATTCAGATGAGTGTGGCGAAGCTTGAAGAAGTCGGGACTGTGTCATCGGGGACAGGATTACAGTAAGAAGATGAAAAACTGATCAGATGTCACCATTTTGGTCAATACAGTTGCCTGGCCCCGATCATCCTCCTCATCATCGACGCTGTCAATGTTGATTCGTGCTCCTTTTCGTTGTCGATATCTTCTATAAAATCGAAGGTGCAGCGATCCTACGTACATAGAACTACAGTTTGTATTGATAATTTTATTTAAAAAGTAAAAAAAAATTAGGCCTTACATCAACATATCTTTGACCTACATGTACTTTGAGGAGGCAAGTTGACTCAGTTGGTTAAGTGACTGCTTGTCGAACCAAAAATCATGGGTTCGAATTCATTCCGGGCGGATGACTGAAGCCTGCGTTGTGTGTTAACGTGTCCCTCCCGTTTCATGGACGCAGGCTATGTTACAAATTCAAATTCAAATTAAAATTCAAAATTCAGTTCGGTTTTATTTGATCTCAGCCAAAAGTCCGAAGACTAACAATTATTATTTAAAAAAACAACAATATTCAAATGCATATACAAACATACAAAATGGAAAATATATGTATCAAAATAAATATACATGTATATATTAAATCAAAAGCATGAAAAATAAAGAGGCAAAAGAAATAAATTACTATGTCAAGAGAATGTACTGAAGAAAGGCCTACCACATATGAAATAATAATAAACAAATGAAGAGCAAAGAGATAAATGAAATTGATTAAGTATTACATATAAAAAAAACAGCAATTAATATTAAGCAATAAAAGTTCAGGCATATTCATGAATACTTAAAATTTGACAATTTAAAAATTTTAAAAATTTAAAAAAATTTTAAAATGGAGTCATGGCAGTATGCTGATAGTGATCACAAGTGTGACGTGAGTACAGTGAAATTTAAATGCGAAATTTAAATGTAACATATTGAATTAAAATTTAGCATATTGCACGTAGAGGAATTTGAAAGTCTTTGGAAACATGTATCACTGGTTACAGTAAGAGAGGCATATATAGTGAGTTTGGTCAATGTTGTACTGAAAATCATCATCCATAGACAGATAGAGAAGAAGAGACATACAGAAAAGAGACATACAGAGAGAGAGGGGGGGGGGAGAGGAAAAAGAAGGAATAGACTGAGAGAGAAGAGAGAAAGGGAGAGACAGAGAGAGCAGAGAGAGATAAAGAGAGAGGGGAAGGGGAGGGTAAGAAAAAGGGAAAGAGGAAGAGAGAGATCAAAGAGAGAAGAGGAATGAGGAAGTGAGTACAAGAACAAAAATACATGTGGTAACGAGCGAAAAATGAATCGAATGACAATCATCATGACAGTAAGTATTGCACTTATATTGCTGAAATACCTGTAATCATTGGTAATACATGCTTATAGTGGAAAAAACCTCTAATTATTATTCAGACATCGAATGAAAGACGGGATAGGGGAATTTCGGTACCTCTCAGTTCTCATCCTAGGCAGGGACAAATCAGATGCATTACGCAGGGTACGGTTACAGTCTCTAACCCTGCTCTCAGGCAGGAGATGTCGATGTACCTTGGATTTGAGAAGTGCCTCTGCAAATCTGAGAGAAAGGGATGTGCGTCTCTCTTTAAGAGAGGAGACGCCAAAATCAGATTGCGGTTCATCATAAGTTCTATTGTTCGGGTAGGCAATGATGTTGAGAGCTCTCCTCTGAACTCATTCGATGCTTGCAGAGTCATGAGAGTGGTCGTTTGTGATCCCTGAAGCCCAAACAGGTGCAGCAAATTCTAGAACCGGCCTGATGTACAGCATGTAGATAGTGACCAGATCCTTGGTGGTAACACCATTCCTCCGTAGTTTAGTCAAGAGATAAAGTCTTCTGGAAGCGTTGGAGACCATACGATTGACCTGCTCACCCCATTTGAGGTCATTCTGAAGGAAGACCCCTAGGAGCTTAAGGGATGATACAACTTTCAGCGTGGTAGAGTTGATGTCAAGATGTCAAGAACAATGGGTGGTGGTGGTTGCCGAAGAAATGAGATCTGCATAGTTTTACACTTAGCAGCATTCGTCGTTGTTTTCGCACCATTGAACCAAGGAGTCTATATGCGACTGCAACTCAGATGGATGCGCTTTCTTTAAAACCTCACAATGGTCAAATCATCCACATATTTCCATCTGTTACCCCGCAGGTAATGGTTTGTTCCTGTGAGGATTTCCCATAATAGCGGACAGTCTGTGTTCTGTTGGAAAGGAAGCTGCAGATGGTGGGGATGATAGAGTGATCAACATCTAAGTCAATCAACTTGTTCATAACGATGGTGTGGTTGACATGGTCAAAAGTTTTAGTGAAGTCCACAGCGCAAAGGTTAGCGAAAGTCCCACACTTGTCGAGCCCTCTGTGGATGTGTCAAGTAGGCTGACCAAGTGGAAAACACTCCATCGCTCGGATAAATTGAGGCCCCATGGGCCCGTGTAGAGGAGAGTAACTACTAATTTTGCACGTTAAGAACCCACTGCACTATTCGAAGAAGAGTATGGGAAAACCCCGGTGTAGTGGTACATCGGCACATCACAATCAGTTGTATCGAGAGGAGAGACCTGAGGGTTACAATGATTCAGTTCCCCTCCCCTGCACAGGTGACGGCAAATACGTAATAATGATTAATAATATTTAATAAATTTTCATAAAAACTCTGTGAAATATTCTACATAAAAGTACTTGACAATGACTACATTTAAAATACTGAAAGATTTCTACGTTGTATGAAGCAATGACGAGAACTCAAGATCATTGCCCATAGAGGAGGCACGATTGCTCACTGGTAGAGCACTTGTCTCGTAACTGGGTAGTCTAGTTCTGGACGTTTGTAATTATTATGTCCCAGGACTTTGCGCTGCCTCTCTTCCACCTCCCTGGTTCTATTCTGGGTGCATGCATACGGTGTTTTACGGACAAAATTATTACATAACGTCCAGAACTAGACTAGTAACTTGGAGGACCCGGGTTCGAAACCAAGTGGATGCACTATAATGCCTTTGGTAAGGCATTAATCCTCATTACCAAGATCTCGGGGAGGACATAAAACCGTCGGTCCCCTGGTTGCTTACTTACAAGCATTAACATACTTTCTTCGAAACAAGGTCGTTTGGACGCACCTACCATAATAAATCTCAGAAGTCCGAAGCGAATGAGAACTTAGGAAGTCGAGGAATAACAGTATTATCTCCTGCAGACAAGGAAATGTAAGAGGACGTTGTACCCAGCAGTGACATGCAGCTATCATGCACATGCCTGCAGTGGACAGGACTACCGTCGATGGCTCAGGGAGCGAATAAGATCTCGGGAACTTGAGATGATATATATAGCTATACCGCTTTGAGTCTCTCCTAGCTCTCTCTTACAAGATATCATCTTTCTAGTCAACGACGTATACGGCCAGTGCAGCTCATCAAGGATGAGCGTGTCTCCTCAGCACGTGACAAGGGAACACACGTTGTCGTCGCCTAAGAAAAACAAAGAGAAGGAGAGAAAGACAGGTCAGCAGTACATGGAAACTTTTTTGAGTAGACACGTGTCATAAAACCTCAGAAAAAAGTTTCGAATATTGTCATTAATGAGTGAAATCAAATCAGCCCCCCCCCCCTTTCAAAAACGCTCCGCGGCCCCTGCTACGTACGGCTCGCGTGTCACTCTCTTGTTGGTAGATGATGATTTATGATTTTAGTTCCCTACCCTTTTGTGCCAAACATGATCAGATCTTCTTAGGCTCAGAAGGTCAAATATAAATGCGGGGAGATCTGTGATCCCTGATGTTCTTCTGTCCCAACTATTGCGATATAGGCCAATCACTGACTGTCGTCATACTTATCGCCAACGATGTACAAGACATCGACATCAATTTGGAGATTACGTTTACATGCACCTACGTTGGTGGTTGCCGACTGAGATCACGTAGTCCTGGGCCGGGCTCTGTTTCATAAAACTTGTCATCAATGACAAGTTGCAATAACTGTTATAAGCTACTGAAATCCTTGCATCTGATTGGCTGAGAGCAAATTTGTCGGTAAAAATCACTGACAAGGCACTTGATGAAACGCTCCCCTGGTTTGCTCGCAGGACTGCTGCTACTCAATATTATTTATAGTCACTGGAAAGAAAAAGAAGAGGGGAAAATAAAATAAAATATGAGTAATTTCATCTCATGTAAATCCTTCGTTTTAATACCTAACAACAGGAGAGGCGATTTCTTGTCAGGGTGGAGGGGGGGGGGGGCAGGCAGAGAAAGGATGCGACTAGCGGCCGGGAATTTGTGACGGTTCACCACCCTGCAGGGGCGTCGATCCGGGGGGGGGGGGGGGCGGGGGTGGGGATTGCCTCCCGCCAAGAAAATATTTGGGGGGGGAGCAAACATATGATTTTGCCCCCCCCCCCCAATAAATCCGGAGGTGTAAAATAAAATAAGGAAAAACAAAATTCGGGAAAAGAAACCTTCCAAACAATGAAATACAAAAGTTTTACACTGTCAGACTTCGATTTCGCCGCGCGCTTCGCGCGCAAATTCTCTAATCTTTACTGCGTCATGTAACCGTGGAGAAGCTGTTTTTAAGAGGCGTTCCAAAATACGTTCTGAACAAACATAATTCAATTCAAAGTTTAAATTTTCATATCTATTTAGTTTTTTCTCTATTTTTTCATATTTTATTAGTGTTTATTTTTTCTATTATTTTGTGTTATATCTTCTCTACTCAATTGCTGTTATGTGAGATATATTTTCCCATCATTTTGTTGTTTTCCATGTGATATTTAATTCCATTTTCTGTTCATGATATCGATATGCATACTTTATTCAAGTTCAAATTACCATCATATCTTTATCAAGGCTATGATGATCAGAAGCAGCGCTCCGGGGAAGGGGGGGGGGCAGGGGGCAAAGTGCCCCCCTCACTTTTTCAAGTACCCCAAAAGTGCCCCTTTTCATAGCTGATAAGTTCCCTTTTCTTTGTATAGTGCCCCTTTTTCTTTCTAATCAGTGTCCTTTTTACCTTCTGATGAGTGCCCTTTTAACCTCAGAAATATGTGCCCCTTTTGTTTTCTGATAAATGCGACATCGGTAGATACTGGTATATATAAAGTATATATATAAATGGGTATGTATAAAGTCCACAAAGGAGCCTTATACATATAGCTCCATATAATCAGAGAGGCTTCATAACAATACATTCCCCTACTGATATCAACACAATAGTGAGGCAGCAGAGCAGGGGGTAGGAGGGGCCCAATGCCCTAAATTATACAAGAGTGAGCAGTGCTCCTAAATTATAAAAGGAACAAGGAATTTTTTTTTTCTAAAATTTTTCCAAAGCTCACTCGCTACGCTCGCTCGCATTTATTATTATCTCCATCCTCTGACTTCGTGATATACCAGTTACATGTCTCTGAACCCTATCTCATCACTCCTTTTCTATCCTCGGCCCTCATATCTTCAAATTTCCATACCATGCATACAGAACAAAGGTATTTTGACACGTAACTTTGCACTGTTGTTTACAATAAATTTGTTTTTTTATTCAGTTATGCTGACAATATCAAAGCAAGATACTTTTCACAAACATACATGTAGGTATATGTACATTTATGTACATAAATACATACATGTACTTCCCCTTTTTCTCATCAACAAAATTTATTATACTAGAAAAAAATAAATGAATTTTCTGAAATATGAAAATGCAGGGTGTGTCAGAAAAAAATGCAACAATATTTTCATTGGAAAGATATCTAAACATAAACAGTCTCAAATTCACAATAAATTTTTAAGATGATAATGCATCAAAAAAGTGATGAATGCCATCTCTGCTTGCAAACAACTAGCTCTGAACATTATAAAGACCAAAGCAAATCTTACAATCGTACAGTTTTGCTACTATGTCGTTTATTTAGAAAAACGGCATGTCTGACTGATGGTATTCCTTTCCAAATCTAATGAGTTGTTTATCAAATCTTATAAGTGTGGTTCTTTTCTATGTACAGAATTTTACTATTTACGTGTAATGGGTGTATCGATCTTCCTGAAATCAAGCTAGTGTTTGCCTTCTCAACCGGGTTCGGTTCGGTTAGGCAAGGTTTTATAATTTTTTTGCCGGCTGCGTTCAGCATTCAGTAAGTTTGTACATGCACAAATGAAAAAAAGAAATTATAATGCGGGGCATGCAGTCACTTCAATAATCATGAAACGCTAACGAAATAGAGGCGAGAATTCTTCTTCTTTACCTAACGATGAACGTGAATACGTCGGTTCGTCGTAAGAATTATGAACGAAAATGAAGCAGCGGTTAAACGATTTACTTGACGAATTAATTCTTTACCGAACAATGAAAATTATTTTGTAGCTCTGTCTTCAAGAATTATGAAAAGCAAACGAAATAGATATGAAAGATTTACTTGACGAATGCATTCTTTATCTGAAGATGAAAAAAATTGTCGCACCGCCTTCTAGAATTATGGAATGCACATAAAATAGGGAGTCAGGGTGGTGCCACACCAGTCACCATGGTCACACATTCGTCCCCTATATTTAGCCAATTTGGCCTATTTTCTTGAACATTTTTTTGCCCATAATGTACACAGTTAATAGGTTTGGAGCATAATTACTTCTATCATTCTTGTATCTTGCATCATGGCTACTTTTAAACTAAATGACTTCTCTTCGTCCAGAGATTTTGTTTGATTTTTTGCATTGCATTGCACTGAGAAAAAGTGTCTACAGTAGCTCTTTTTTCATTTAAAACCAAAAGGGCATTAACCCCATGTAAAGTAATAGGCTATAAGCACCTGATATACCAGTCGCTTCTACATGATGGAAATAGAGAAATCTTTTTAGGCACTTTAACAAAACAAAACAAAACAGAAAAAAAAAGAAGAATAGAATAAACATGTTCACTTTACCAGTACTTCTCTACAAATACTTCATAGTATTTGAACAGACAAGTTCAAATACTTCATCTGTTATTTGAACAGGCAAGTTCTATGTACATGTGTACAGTATATGATCAAGACATACTTTACAAAATATCTTCATATCTACTGAAAATATTGCGTTTGGTATTGTTGAAAGGTATACTATGTACAGAAATAGTCCATGAACTACACCTACATGTATATACATATACAGTGTTTCTTAAAAAGGAAACACAACTTTCTACAGCAATATTTCTTCATATAAACATAACTTGATTTATTGTAGTATTATTACAAAAAGGAATTTTATCCTCTTTTACATATATATGATACCACATTTGTGATGATAGAGCATGGGATCATTGAACTAAAACAGTTTTAAACCAGCAATGAAAAAATTGAATTGCGCAAGAGAGTGGGATCTATTCATCTACACAATGAATAGCCATTCATTGCATCTCACTCTGCCTTCTTGAGCACACCTTTGATTAGACAGTCCAGGCGGTCATTTGGAAGAACATTTGGGCAAATTTTAGATTCATATCGCATTTGAGGTTGCATACATGTTGAACGATGAATAAAGAAACATAATGAAATATCCCTTTTCTTTGCTATGCTTCTTTATCACTTGTTTTGTTTCTTTGCATTATACCTAATGTAATTACACTTTGCATTACTTCTGTGCACAAACTACTTTTGACATTACTCACTTGAAACCTTTCAAATTCATTCATGCATGACAATATCATTACGTGTTTGGTATCATATGAAAGAGGATGAACTGACATGCTTAATAAGAATTAATCCGAACATAATCATTTTTCTAGTAATTGATGGGAAAAGTTGGGTTAATATTACATAAATATTACTTTATATAGCAGTATAGCATGATATATTAGTATCATAATTTATTAATACATTCATAACACATCAACAAGATGACTACTGTAACAAAACCTCTGAACATCAGATGTGCCAACTAAAGATAATAACAGTGTTTGGATGTGAAGTTAATGTAAAGAAAGACCCAATTGATTATGATCTGAATTTGACAAACTGTTTAAGATTTACTGCACTGGACTAATTTTAGCATTTTACTTTGTTTGTCAAATCCTGTTGCACTCCCCATTTTTTTTTTAAATTTCATACTTTTACACTATATCCTCCAATGAAAAAAATAAGCGGATTTTGTGGATGCTTGTTAGCCATCAAATTGATTTCGTTGAAAACATTGTTTGGGATACTTTACATATTCATCAGATGTAATTTTTTTCCTTACATGATTTTACTGAATAAAACTAGAAAAGGCTATTAAGAATGGAGAATTTTGGCTAAGTTCACAAATTCTGTGGAAAAAACTATGGCTCCATTATAGAATTCTAATGTTTTATACTAATATTCTTTTTTCTTATATCACTTAATGTATTTGTGATATGTGTTGCAACCAAATTCAAATCAGACGAATCTGAAATGATATCTGGCATAAATGATAATTCCATTCCATTATGCATATTTTCTTATTACACGTACAGGATAATCAGGGCTATGAATATAGAGCTGCAGTCAGATACAGGGCTAAATAATTCTTTTGGAGTAAATATATTTCTCTTGATCACTAAGTCCTGGGTTTTGATACATGGTTTCTTTCATAGATATTCAACTAATCATGCCATTGATACGTCATATACAATACAGGGTCTTCCTTTACATTAAGCAATACATACAGGGACCACGACGCGAACGTAACTGCTCAGGTCCCCACAGATCATTAAGTTTTCTAAACTTGATAAAGAATGGATGATGAAGTTTGATTCTTTGAACAACAGAAAACATAATCTGGATAGAACTTGGCTTATACTTTCTGCTGTGAGGTCCTGTTTTCCAAACACTTTACTTGATCTCAGGGACATCTGATGTTTGTGACACAATCTTCAAGTAAATGGTGTTGTCTCGGACAAAACCTGATTTGGGATCTTCAATCATCTGGATCTTGGCAAATAGGGGACATCCTGCTCCGATGTTCTTCTCTGTGGTTGGTTTCTTGAACGAAGAGCTAGCAGGATCTGGCCTGAAGGCTTCCACGATACTCTTGTTAATAGGATCATCTTGATTGACTAACTGGAAGGTGATCCTCTCCTTGAATGGCCAGGGCAACACTGCATCATGAGGACTTTTCATGATTGTTAAGAACAGTGAGATGTGCGTACCCTTCCCAACTCCATCTCCCATCAGGAAAACTCGTCCGCAAAGCTTGTAGCCGTACTGACTCGTAAAGAATGGGGGTGAATAGATAGACTTGATGTTAGTATTCATGGCATCCCTCTTCTTCTCATTGTAATTCGCAATCTTCCAGACGAAGACTCCGCTATATGAGGTCTCCAATGATACCAATCTTTCATCTATCTTCTGTCCATAGTGACGAAGAGACATAACAGACCGCTCAAGCTCTTGGCATTTTTTCTGAAGTTTGTCATGGACTCCGAGATCTGTAAAATTGGGTGAAAGCTTTAGCTTGTCCAACCTACTATGAACTGCCATTACGTCTTTGTTGAAGGTAGCCAAGACACCTTGAAACAATTCCTGTTTATCATGGATTGCTGCAAAAGCTTTGGGCATATTCATCAAATCATTAACATTTTTCAAGAGACCTACAATATCCCTCTTTACAATTTGCAGTTCTCTTTCCCCCTTGTGAAGCTCATATTGTACTCTCTTCATTAATTCTTTATCATGGAATCCTCTACGGAACTCCTTTTCATCAAAGGACTTAAGTTCATCATCATCATCTTTGTAACTCATGAAATCATTCGTAGCTCCTGCAGCGCCTAATGCTCCTGGGCTAAGGATGGCTGATGATGAGGGTCTGTCCAAAGACTGTCCATCTGGCTCATCATCAGGACTAGTCCTTCCACTGCTTCCATTCTGTCTTGGTTTAATATCTTTGTTCTCATCCGATCTACTCTCACATTGGTTACTGTCCGTACACAATGGTTCGCTGGGACAGTCAAGCTCGCTCGTCTGATTTGCCGCATACTCGTCATTTTCAAGTGTGATCGGTACTTTAGGATCAAGGGCACTGAACACTAGTACTAACCTCTCTATTAAGTCTCTTACGGATGACTTATCACTTCTCAGGACAAGCCCACAGGTCCAGTCCCAAGTTTCCTGTAAACAGAAGAGGAAAAAGGAGAAAAATAAATGACTGAGTTGTACAGTCATGAACAGAATAATACACAACAGTACAGCTTGAATCTTATATACTGCCCTCCAAGTTCAAGCCATTTCACTATTGGAGACATCATTAGGTTGTTATAATACCCAATAAAACTACCACAATAATATCTATATACTGGAGTAAAAATATAATTATATTCAAAAAGAATTTTTTGGACTTTGTTCATTATAGCAATACAAATTACACATTTATGTATGTACTTGACATGCTTGATATGCCATAACATGGACTTCATATTTACATTACTGTAGATTCTCGGTTGTATTTGTTTATATTTCAGATTTGCTGTCTAAATTCTTTGTAATGACTCTCCCTCGAGGAAAAGGAACTTTGGCCATCCAAAGCGTCCCTCCCGAATCATATACCCTTTGTCCCAATAGTGTATGAAGTAAAGAGTTTTATTGTATTGTGGACAAGCATTTTGTCTTTCTTTCAGTAGCCTGAAAGAGCTTTTCAGTGTAACTACTGAAGTACTAAACAGATATCATTATATCAATGGCTAAAGTCTTCCTAACTACCCCAAACATAGAAAGGGAACTTGAGTTGTCAAACAGGTTTGTCTCCAGGTTTGCATGCAAGCTTCATCAATAATGTAAAAAGAGCCTCCAAAGTAGAAAGGGAACATGAGTCGTTATAAAGTTTTTCTTCATATTTGCATGCACGCTTCATGCAGAAATCATATGACTCTTAGAATTGCATTTCATTTTCTTTTTGTACAATATTCCTTTGTCCAATGCGTGGTTTCACATAATAAATAGGGAGTCTCTTTTTCGTGCAATATTATTTCCTCTCTGTCTTTTCAGTCTAACCACTAAAGCATAAAGCTGATACGATCACAAATATGTATACATGTGGTAAACTGGCAACATTTGACGAATTGGTAGTATTCACTTTCATGCAACCTGCCAGGAGCAGTATTCTGGGTATAACAATGGACTTGAAAATATCTAGAAATGGTAGTTTGTAAACCCAGGCACTAAACTGTAATTTGAATGGGGGAGAATAGAAATAAAACAAGGAGAGCTAGACGTAAAATAGTTGGGTCATATCCATTTGCAATATTTTATACGAATGATAAAAATTAGAATCATAATCATACAATAAGGCTCTAGTGACAAAATTAATGTTGTCTTGGCAAAGGGTCTGTTTTTTGTAAACTACACATTCCATATTTCATACACAAACACTAATTATATCAGTAAAGTGAAGACGTGGGAGACATTTTGAGCGACTGAATATGTGTTTGTGCACATCTCTATAGTTTGAGAAGTTTGCTTTGTGCCTGTACTGTACATGACATCATTTTTCCCTGATACAAACAATGGGGCTATTAGCATCCACTTTGTCTTGAACCAAGACAGGTATTTCCTCTACATGTATTGATTTGTGTAAATCTATTTTATTTCATGCAAAAAAATAAGATGAAATGTAACCATTTAACAAATGAATATCCAATCTTACAGTGAAGTATGATCAGATATTCATATCACAGATGGTTTTATCTCATCCGATCATTTTCATGGTTTTTCAAATGTAACATTCTGTACGGGGAGTCCACAACTCCTTCATTTCTTGGGTACCAACTTTTGAGCACACGAGAAAATATCAAGCTGCAGTACTATGATGTACATGTGTATGATACACAAGTGTCTCCCATATTTCTGTGCATGCATGTTTATCAGTAACCTATCATATGAATTAAAAACAAATTATGTGAACTGAACACTGAAGAGCAATTCTGGGTGGATTATAAATAGGGATTCACCCCGAAAAGTCTACCAGTATCCTCAGGGAGATATTTTGACCTTGCAGAAATACCTGGCAGAAATACGAATGATTCTTGGAGGAGAGGGGAAGTGGGGGTGGAGGGGGTTACAAGATAGGAGAAACCCATATTAGCGAGGTAACTTTCATTTTCCATCAGTACTCCAACATAAGGTCATGAATTACTACACTTGTAAGAAATATTCCTCTTACCATCCTTGTCCCAAGCAAATACTCTTTGAGTTCAATGCACTGTATACATGTATATATTCATAAACATAAACATAGTCACTGAATGTAATAAGGTATTTGTAGCTCTTTAGGATAGATAATGTACTGTTCACTTTTGAGAAATAGAATAGGACTCATATGACATAAATACAGCGACTGGATTGCAACATTCTTTTCTCACAGTTGATTTACATAAGTCATTTGGGCAAGCATCAACAGCATTCCATGATTCAGCATCTATGGAGAATGATGTTCCTATACATTACTCCAAGCACCTTATTTGACAGTGTACCTCAAATACAGTTTACATCTGCATGTAGTGCATTAGACATTCATTGTTTAGGTTGTTCATTGTTGCTTAAGAACCATTAGGATCAAGTTGGATTGTGCATCAAGAGCTGAGATCAAAGGATTGACCATTTTTGTGATAATCAGAATTTTGGCACTGCCCCCATCACCTGGATTTGGTAAGTAAAATTAAATGTATTTCATTTCATATCCATATGTCTTTCTATCAAATGGGCACTTACTTGAAACATGTTACATGTTGTTTGAATTTGCTTCAGACAATATATCTGTAGGATGTGTATGACTCTATTACATGTATAATGAACATTATGAACTGATAGATCACTAATTCCAGATCTAGTAAGCCCAATTAGAATCTATGGTATTTTGTATAGTAGTTATTTATGCCCAGTAAGCCTTTTCTGACCAATTGCAGCATGTATTCATGTCCAAATTCGAATTTACACACATGTATCTACACATGTAGATAACTTGGTCTGAACCTTGAGTGAACACACGGAAAATTTAGACTCTTTTTCTCTTTACTCATGTAAGTGTTACATTTCCCTTTTTGACTTCAGCCCCCCCCCCCCACGTTTCAAGAGAGAAATAAACTTGGTATATAGAAAATTGTCCAACACTTGAGCTTTAAATCTACAACATTCAAGTTTTTACCGTATGTATATTGCCTTTTCGACATTCATTTTAGAGTTTTCTGCACTTCTAAAATTAGAACAAATAATCAAAGCACACTGCAGTCACACTTAGTTCCTGCACTTCTTCAAAATACATGCCTTGCTTTAGCAGCACATCCTACTGTTTGTATAACATTTCCTCAACTATGAGTAAAGCATGGGACGGATTTCATTACATCCATATCATGGTTTGCAGTGTGTTAAACACGTTCAATGTCTTTGTACACATGTGTGGACTGACTGGGTTTTCCCCACAAAGATACAACACATCTCTATGGCCTTCCCATATCGTAGCTTTCATATCTACATGTAGTTGCTGGTTTGCTGTGTATTATAGATATTCAATGTCATTCTACACATGTATGGACTAACTGGGTTTTCCCACAGATTCAGCACATCTCTATGGCCTTCCTATCTCTTAGCTTTCATAGTTCCTGGTTTGCAGTGTGTTATAGATGTTCAATGTCATTGTACACATGTATGGACTGACTGGGTTTCCCCCATAGGGATACACACATCTCTATATGCTCTTCCCATGACATGTATAGCTGATATCTAGGTTTAAAGGCCAAGTCCACACTAATATCAAGTTCATTTGAATAAATAGAATAAAATTAAACAAGCATAACAGTGAAAATTTCACTGAAATCGGATGTAAAATAAGAAAGTTACGGCATTTTGAAGTTTTGCATTATTTCATGAAACAGTGATATGCATAACATGGGCGGTATGCAAATGAGTGCACCGATGATGTCACACACTCACTTTTCCTTAGTATTTTATTATATGAAATTTCAAATATTTCAATTTTTATGGATGTGATAATAAAGAATCTCTCCCTTGTATCAAAATAAGTTACAATAGTGATGATTTTACATGTTCCATAAGGAGTCAAATCATGTTTTACATTATTGAAGCAAATAATTGAAATATATGATATTTTATATATTAAAATACATAAGATAAAGTGAGAGTGTGACATCATCGGTTCACTCATTTGCATACCGCCCATGTTATGCATATCACTGTTTCAAGAAATAATGCAAAACTTCAAAATGCCGTAACTTTCTTATTTTACATCCGATTTCAATAAAATTTTCACTGTTATGCTTGTTTAATTTTACTCTATTTATTAAAATCAACTTGATATAGTGTGGAATTGGCCTTTAAGCCAGTTTCCTCAAAAGTATGGCCGTTTCATCCCAGAACTGTTTTGTGTGACTGTATATCTGTGGACATAAGTTGTTGCTATGTTAGGCAGGTGCTGGGCAAGCTTATGGGTTATCAGGAGCAATTCTTCTAAACATAAAATAAAAGAAAAATGCATAAAATTTGAATAACTGGTCTATGTGTGTAGGAGGATGGGTGTGTCATGTGGGAGGTGGGTGGTTGTGTGTGTGTGTGTGTGTGTGTGAGGGGGAGGTCTTATCCTTATTGCTTACTCTCATACTGAGATGAACAATCTCTGCATGGTTAAGCCTTGCTTTCATAATAAGTATCATGGGACACCACTCGTCTGTACGATGGACATCCAGGGCTCTCTTCTCCGGCAGCCATTTTCCGCACCCCAGTACCTTACATTGAATGCGGGCTCCTCCTCCACAATTCTTTTCATGGTTCTGCAAGTGAAATTAAAAAAGAAAAGCGTTGAATTATCACAATAGAAATTTCGCTCATTTACATTTGGCAATATTCTAATTTTTTTTTAAAATGAGAATTACAAGTATCATAAAATGAGACATCTTCTATTTAGAGCTAAAAGGGTATTAAATCATATCATTTTGCACAGAATGCCCTTCTGACTCTCAACAGACTACATGTCAACTAAAACCAGGTTATTCCTTTCACTTAATATTTCCTGATGATATCATATATCAGTGCATTGGCATTAAATATGTATACCATTACTTCTTACTAGTGCATAGTACATACAGGCAGGAGTCCAACCAAGTGCACAGTGAAAATGTGGTCATATATGAATTAATCTGACTCCTATATGAAGTAAAGTAACATTTTCTTCATTGTCAGATAAAATTCACATGATTTTTTTTATCAACTTTAATGCATTTATATCACAATGGTATAAATTATCAACATCTTTCTGGTAGGATGTTAGGGTACACACATTTAGCTATTTACCAGAGAGATATCAATTTATGGTCTGATTTATTGCCACTATCACAAAACTAAAAATAAACACAAAATAGGAAGAGGACGGGTTATGAATATGACTCTCTGAATCGTACACTGGAATCCACCACATTATGGTTTTTGTGCACGCCCCTTATTGAAAGTGACATTGAAAAGTCAACTGTACGTGGTAATTGGGCTAGAGCACTGCTATTTTGCACACTGCACTTAAATATGAAATCATGTGAAAAGAGCATGCTCATAATTGATCCACCCAACACCTCCGTTCCGAGGGCCAGGGCAAATTGCTGTGATTTCCGTAAATGGAGCAGCTATTTGGCATGAGCCAATCATAGGGTACTTTTTATCATAAAGCAATCTATATCTCAGGAACAGAAGGTCTATTGTATATAAGGTTAGTATTCTCAGTGTGCATTTATACGCTGATCAAGCGGGACTCTATTTTACTGTTATTAAAAGTGTCAGACTGGACAACAACTTTGGACTAGGTCTAGCAGGAAATACAAGTCGGTTAACAAGTGTGTTAACCATTACAGACTATCAAGGTACAGCCCTGTACAGTATCTGTTAATGTATCCATACATAATAGTGCCTTGTATCGATCGTTCACTTACCCTACACCTTTATGTTCAAACATTTGCTAGAACATGGGGTATATATCAAAAGCATGACCCTTTAAATCACACAAGACCATACAATTTAGCCTTATGTGATTTTATCGGAAGTCCATCATGATATTAAGTTGGTTTTGATAAAAGCAGGAAATCATGAGAAAAACAGAAAACAAGTAAAAGTTTGAGGAAAATCGTATAAAATTAAGAAAGTTATGATCTTTTGAACTGGAAATAATCAGCACATATTGGCAATTATGTGACATAGCTTTGGAGCAATTCTCCTATTTGCTCTGTATTAATAATACATACACCCTAGATATAAATATTGCGCATATGGTTTTGACTAACCCTTTAATAAAATTCTTCCTTAGGAATTTAAGAAAATGGAAATCTATGAAATTTTCACTTCAGAGCAAATATGAGAAGTGCTTTACAGAGTTGACTGGCTTTTAAATAATTATATCGTGTAATTTTGTAACTTTATTTGTAACTTTCTTTGTAAATAACTTTGAAAAGTTGCAACATTCTCAGTTTCCATTTCTTATCCTCAAAATTTCACTGTTCTGTTTCCTTCATTTTCTGCTTATAAGAGAACTAACTGCTTTCCAATGTGGACTTCCCATTCTAAAAATGCTGATTTTCAGCCTCTCAATATAAACTCCGATGTTTATGCACAATTGTAAATCCAATTGATATGAATGCAATCTTACCTGGATATATTCATTGTAGGAGCCTTTCCAACTGCAATTTTTACATTTGCAGAACTTAATTTTTTGAAGTCTTCTTTGAGCTATTTGGTCAGGCTTTAACTGAATCAAGTGGATTAAAGTGATACATAGAAAAAAAAATATAAGGAAAACAAACTGGCTTGGTATGTTGAAGATAACAGGGAACATTAATGAAAGTTAACCTCTTTAGTTTACCTATGAATGCATGATCGATGGTATTATAGTTTGCTAATTTATTGGAATAGTTAGAAAGAATTATAAAAAACAATGCTTCCAAAAGAGTCATTAAAATTCCAATTGCAATCTCGAAAATATTACATTATAAACACTTTATAACTTGGATGAACATTTAAATCTAAAATTTCTTGAGTACAAGGACAGGTATCATTATTACAAAAACAAACACACCCCTCTCCCCCCCCCCCCTCCCAAATAATATTAATCTAGCTTTTTCATGTTTACCCTTATTAACTGATATGTACCCCTAAAGCTGGCTAAAAGCAAAACTGAGTTTACAGCAATACAGCTTCAAAATTTTGGACTTGAGTTTAATGACTTGTTTTGAACAATGTGGGATTGAATAACATCTACATGAGTAGCACAACTTTTTTTCACAGTACTTTATTGAAGGCAAAGTACACAAATCATAAGCCCACTGCCATACAGGTGTGTGTCCTTTCTAAGAACTTCCATTTAACAATGTATGTATTAGGGCACATCACGACAGGTAAACTGTCACAGTGGAAGTAGTAAGTGTAGAGAATAATAATAATAATAATAATAATAATAACGGTTGCTTATAAAGCGCTTTACAAGAATATACCAAAGCGCTTACATTATCATTATTACCCCGGTCACTGGATTCAAGTATACCATCCCGCACATCACAGTGCACAATCTCCACTCCCTGGGGGGGGGGGGGGGGGGAGAGAGAATCAGTTTTGTTTTCTGTTTTCCCACTCCGCATTTGTGGCAGAGTAGAAAGGAACCAGCATATTATGCAAGCTTCCAATGAGACTCAGTTGAGTGACAATTTACTGAAGATCTTTTTCTTTTTCGGGGGGGGGGGGGTAATAAATTACAAATATCCTACCTCTTTCAGGATGAGCAGAGACTGGCATGTTGGACAGGGTACCCTATCGATTGCTGGTAAATCCCTAAAAATAAGAAAATGCTTAACTTATCACATGTCATTCATCAAGTACACAGAAATACTGAAAACTAAATCTGTATTTTGATATTCAAATAACAGTAAAATAATCATAGCAACAGTGATAGTTTCTTATATAGCACATAATACTTATAAAAAGTCCTTATGCGCTCAATATAGTTTTTAAAACATTGATAAGTAATCATCATAGTAACAGAAATAACAAATAACAAATATCAACAATAATAATGATGATGGTGATAATAATAATAGTAGTAGTAATAATAATAATAATAATAATAATAATAAGAGTGATAATAATGATAATAATAATAATATCTAAAATAATAACAATAGTAATAATAATAATAATTATTATTAATATTATTATCATTATTATTATTATTATTATTATTATTATTATTATTATTATAGTTATGATAATTCACTTTCATTCTACACACATTTTCACTGTCAAAGTAAAACATAAATGTTAGCACGTCATCTGAAGGGATTTCAATTAAAAAAAAGTTTTTTTTTTTTTTTAATCGAATTCTGTGAAAAGCTAAATTACTACTGACTTGAAAATACAAAGACAAAGTTCTCTTTCACAAGCATGTGATTTTCAAATTTGATTTTTCTGACATGAATATTAAAAATTGTTAGACGAAATTGCTTCTACTGATTTATTAAGAAAACTACAGTGCCATACACATGTTATCACAAATGGAATGTCTTGGGACAAGCTTTCGATTAATGTACACTTTGACAAATGTTAATCTGGATGCAAACATCGTTCCATGATATCTTCTTCACAATTCACAAATATCTTATTAAACATCTCTATACTAGAACTACGATTACACATGTATTCATTAATTTGCTGGTACCTAGATTTGACCGTAAATATTCATACATCACCTAATCAGAGATAGGGGCATAACAAAATTGCATGTGATTTCAGGTACAAATGACAAATCTTCACAGTCAATGATATCCCAATGTGCCACTTGAGGAATAACTCTTGCTGTTCACAGTTGATTTGAAGTTCTAAATAACATTTTAGTCCTTTTTTTTCAGTTGACATTGCAAGTATGTAGTATGTATGTATGTATGTAGTAGTGTGTCCTGATATACCATAGACTATCAGATCATTTCCATCACCTACATATTTAGGTGAGCTGTACTACAAGTAAAGACCACCTTCTGTTTTTGTACTTGTTCAACTCTAGTTATTTATGTGTTGCGAGTGTTTGTGTGTCATGTGTATATGATATACCACAATTCTGTGGATGTATCCCATTTGAGCCGTTGGGACGCAGACGACTAGATATCCGCATCGATGTGTTTCTTTAGGAAATATCCTTGACTTCATGTGTTGACAGAAAATGAAAGCTGTTCACCACACAAGTCCATTAGGCAACCAGGTAAATAGATAAACACTTGCAGGAACATTAAATTTGTTTATCTGTGAAACATTGTGATAAATTTGAACATTCTTGCCTGTTTGGAAAATAAGGATTTCAACTAGATCTACCACGGGGCACGTATACTACCAATGCTTGAAAGAACCCTCACACCCGGCATTTTACCTACACAATTGACTTGAGGTATATGACTGTGTGCAATCGGCGTATGACAATACAAAGTGAACTTCTTTCGGAAGTACTGGATAAAAGGGGGAAAATGAATTCGGAGCTTTGTACCATCTTCAGTGCAAAGAATTCCATCACACATGTGATATACATGTGGTTATTATTCAGACCCTCCACTGAGAAATTTTCTCAGTCTGCCATGTGGTTCAAATTTCAAGTGATGGGGAAGGAATTTAGCATATTTAATAATTTTACATATTAGACTTCATACTGTCTGATCTTATTTGCAAGGGGCTGACTCACACGACATTTGTGCTGTTTGGACAAGCAAAAAAGCCTTTCGCAAATCTTTTTTTATAAAGCATTTCAAAGGTTACATGAATAAAATTGTAGTTTAAATTTTCCACTTCCTGCTACAGTGACATATCCTAAAATTTAGTTTCTATTTCAAAGTGAAGTACAATATTGCAATAAGCCAAGTAGCTTTGAGCACCATTGCATTTCTGCATCAATGGTTTACTGAGGTGCTTCGATCACTCAATTTTAAATGCTGCAGAATTTGTCTTCTGATTGGAGTATATTTTGTCTCCTATCCCTAGTTCATAGCTGTGCTTCTTCAACAGCATCTTGGAAAACTTCAAAACTGCATCCATATAAAAAGAAGAATTTTCACTAATTCACCTCTAATATATTAATGATACAGCAAATATTGCACAAGTTAAAGATAACCTTGATTTCTAGAAATAGAGCTCCGTTTCAGGAGAGATAAATGCAGTAAATGGGTTGTTCAAATGAACAATATATAAACAAATTTGAGAAGAATTTGCAAAAGATTGTATACACTTCAAGGCACCATAATGTATGGGCATTAAAAAAATAATAACAATAATAATAATGATTAATAATATAATAATTTATGGATATACAAACAATTATTGAATTGAATATTCATTAACCCTGACACTATGGGCATTATCGTCTGCTGAGAGTCAGAAAGGTATTACTACCTCTCTGGTTTTACAACAAACCTTATGAACCGAATTAATTATGACGGGAAAAGTTGGGTTTTTTACTTTCTTTTTGAAAGTGTCTTCTGTGTTACACAGACAGTGATGTTGTGGTAGAGTGTTCCAGATGGCCGGTCCAGCATATGAGAATGAGCGTTCGGCTGCCTTGGTGTTGGTGCGTGGGATTTTAAGTAATGTTTTATTGTTCTGTGAACGGAGATGGTATCTGGAAGCTGGAGGGGTAGTAACCAAGATGGATAGATACTGTGGAGCAGTATTCATCTTGCACTTGTAAACCAAAAGGGCTAATTTGAATTCAATTCGTTCTTTGATAGGAAGCCAGTGTAATTGTTTCAATAAAGGAGCACTGGGCTCTCTTTTCTTTGCACCAAGCACCAGACGAGCTGCCTGATTTTGGATAATCTGAAGTTTTTTCACATCACCAGCAATCACATTTTCCAGATAAGAATTTCCGTAGTCAAGCGTGCTCAAAACAGGAGGGTGCGCGCTGCGCTGCATAGTTACATGCGTCACCTGTGATGTACTTTCTAACGTGAGATATGTTTCTCAGGTGGAAATTCGCTATCTGGTACACTCTACGAACATGCTCTGACATTGACAGAGTCTGGTCAAAATAGACACCAAGATTTTTCACAGTGGTTGATGCATCAGCAGTAGTGTTTCCGATCTGAATATAAATATTTAAGTATCAAGTGGCTCCAGTTTTGACCATTAATGTAAATTTTGTTGGGTTCCATGATACTATAAATTTTTTATAGTATCATTAACTTTATTAAACTTATTATCATTAACCTTATCGTGTGGTACATGCAAGTATCCCAAGATACATACTTGATCCATTCTGTCGGTATGCTTTGAAGCCTAAAAACGCAGCCTAAAATGTAAAATATACCTACAAATGACTGCATAAACTTTTTGTATCTTGTCTGATTTTAACTTCTGACTGATTTTTCGTCACATCATTAAATTGGAATGCAGTATTTCATTTTCCAAGAGTAATTCTTTTAAGGAATAGACAATTTTATTACAATGTACCTGGTGAAAAGCACTGCCAAGCAACTTTTGCAGGCTGGATGCTTGCAGCTGCCAGACAGGGGTTCTCGAAAGGTGAAAGTGCAGAGTTGACATTGGCTCTCCAGGACCACTGTTGGCAGCTTTCTATTGTCATTGGTGTATGACACTTCCGCACCTCCCATTTAAATATGTTTTAAGGGAGAATTATCTGAAAAGAAAGGATAAAGGTATATTTTTAGACTGTCCAAAGTTAGAAAACTCCAGCTCCAAAACGGACATCTCCTTGTAACAAATTGTTCATTCATATGGGACCAAAACACAGAGAGACAGATTTTTTTCCTATATATACGAATACGTAAAACATACAATGATGTTGTTAATTCCCTAAGTGTACACAGTTTTGAAGTAGCTTTGAATAGACGCTGGAAGAATGAGCCCATCAAGTAGGTCTATAGAAAAAAATATGAATTCCCTTATCATGCTTATGGAATCCCCTGAACCAGGAAATGATCTAGCCATACCGGAGAGAAAGTAAAACTGATTACAGAAGCGTACTATATAAGCCCCTACCTACTTTCAGTATCTCTCCTACAGGACTCAGGAGCCGCGGAACGTTTTTAAAAGTGGGGGGGGGGGGGGGGGGGAGGGGCTGATCTGATTTCACTCATTAATGACAATTTTAGAGCTTTTTTTTTCCGATATTTTTTTTTTAACGTGTCTACTCAAAAAAGTGTGGGGGTTCCGCGGCCAATGGGACTAGGTATAACAAACAACAGTTAGGTCTATCTGTGAGTGAGGCATATACAACACTGCCTGACTTCACTATAGTTTAAAAGGGCAAAAACTCCTATCTCCCTGCAACAAATCACTTTGCATGTGTGAGAGTGCCACTGCACGTGGCACTGCATGCTGCGTCATGTTGTTGTTTGTTGTATTTCTGGCGTTCAGTTTTTTTTTTTTAATGTAACTATTTTTATTTTTTCAAACAGGATCTACGAAATTAAGTAAGCCATGCTTACTTAATAGACTCTTCCACTTATGTTTTCATTTACAATTACAGTGTTTACATTATATAAATTATCGCTTTATCAGCGTAAAGTATAACCAGTTAAGTTCATTGAATTATGATTTGTTATATCAATGTTTCAATATATATAATCATGATAATTGTTATGTCCCTGTTCTTAATTTTCATATGTACTGTTTTAAAAAAAATTGTAAAAGATATACATATTTGTGGAAAATCAATAAACCTGTAACTTGTAACTTGAAACGTGAAACTAGTCAAAACTGACTAGATTCTAGTAGACTATTCACGCCTAGTCTACGTCTGGTCTAGTGGGTCATTTATTATTATTACCTATATGGGGTAGTTTTACGATGCATTTAAAATCCATGTTTTGCGCAGTCCGCGAACGACCTAGTTCTGAGCGGTCATCATTCCCTGATATTTTCCCTCTTCCGGGTTTCACCATTCACTTTGTGTACAAAAAGTGCGGTCAACATTGAGCCCGATTAACATCCACCCACCTTTTCTTGTCAGTGCGCTTTTATTAAAGTGCATACGCGCAGTATTGTGTACGCGTTAATGTGTATGCTTAAACAATGGATACGCGCGGTAACAATTTACGTCACAATTGCTTGGCCCAGATTACATACCTGAGCTGCATGAATAACCTGAAATCAGAGGGACTGACAGTAGAGGCAAACAGACGTGTCTGTCATTGCTAAAAAATAGGCATGTTCATGATATAGGTAATAATAATAATATTGACTGGCTCTACTTTCGGGGAATATCGAAAATGTTGCCCTTAAAAGAACCATATTGCCCTCGTCTTCGACTCGGGGCAATATGATTCTGTTGCGGGCAACATATTCTGATATCCCCCTCAAGGCCAGTCAATATTATATAAATATTCCTAGCTTGGAAACTATGTGCGCCTGTACTTTCGGGATGTATCGTCCCTTAAATAATCACATAATTCTAGGCTACTCAGATACACAGCTACCGTATGCGTGTTGCATGCATATGTTGCATGCATACAGTCAGTCATAGGATTGGGGGGGGGGGGGGGGGGAGATCGCGTGTCCGGACACTTAACAAAGGGGTCCAGAGAGCCCGAACAACGGACAGCCCGACCCTGGATAACCCGACCACCTACCCTGGACAGCTCGACCCGGTCGAGTTATCCAGGGTAGGAAAAAAAAACAAAAAAACTTCCCTGCCTCCAGGATCAACACCCCTTTTGGTATGGGTAAATAAAGCGCCGGTGTCATGGTCGATCTGTTCCGGGTTCCGGCGGAACGAAACGACTAGTCGATTTGTTACCCGGAACCAAGCGACTAGTCGATTCGTTCCAGTGGACTCAAGCGACTGATATCACTTTTGGCCGATACGTAACGAAAGCCGCCGTTTGGTTCCGACATTAGTTTTCCATTGGGGCAGTATTGTTTACCTGCATACTTCATTTTTTCCCTTTTTTCATTTCTTTTTCTTTTCTTTTTCTTTTCTTTTTCTTTTCTTTTTCTTTTCTTTTTCTTTTTCTTTGCGCAGAATTGAGGGGGGGGGGGCTACTGCCCCCAAGCCCCCCACCAGTACGCCAGTGATGTATACAGTGTATATATGCTTATTCATATCTTAAGTTCATCTGTAATGGCCTGATGGGCAGTGGCGTATCCAGGATTTTGTAACGGGAGGGGGGGGGGGAATCTCCGAAAATTTTCTGACAAGCAAAAAAAAAAAAAAAAAAGGTTAGCACATTTTGGGGGTCTACTTTTCCTCCAAAATTCTCTGACAAGCAACAAAAAAAAAACAAACACAAAAACGGGGTTTATCGCATTTTGGGGGTGTAGCAAACATTTTTCATTAACCCGATAACCTTTTTTTGTGTCCCAGTGCTGATGGGGGAACATGGTATGTATTTTACACTAAAAATGCAATACGTACTTGATATGTAGTTATTATTGGACCACATAATTTTGAAAGACAAAGCTTTACAGATAATAAGATCTAGAAATTTGCTTATCTTGTGTCACTCTCTATTTCCAGCAAAGATTTTTTTTTTTTTTTTTTTTTTTTTTGTCACTAAAACCTGGGGGATGATTGTACACACCCCGCTATCTTTGCCCCTTTCACGTAGGGATCCCATTTGGAAGCATCTAAAAGAGTTGAATAGTTCACAATACAAGTCACATGTATGATATCCAGTATGCTATGTGTTTCATGTATTAAAGGGTAAACATTATGTATACTCTGTTCTAGCTTATATTGTTGTATTTACTGTTGCACCTTAACTGTCAAAATGACAAAATTCGCGAAGAGTACATTTTTCTATACAAAATTCTCAAATAGGCAACAGTGTCCGTTCTGTTGGTGTGGCTGCTTTGGAGGACTTTGATTGGTTACAAAAGGCGACCAGAAGAGTACATTTTTCTTTAGGGGTGTTACCATGACATGATGCTTGAGCACAGTAGAGATTCGGATCGCATGAGCGGCTAAATATCTCGTCGATTGGTTCCAAGGAACGAATCTCCTGGCTGGAACCAATCGCCTATGACGCTCGCATCGACTCGACCAAAGCGGATCCAATCGGCGGGTAGACATTCAGTCGATTGGATCCTGTGGAACCAATCGCCTGCTCGGAACAAATCGCCTATGACACCGGCTCCGCGGTCTTCATCCACTCTGAGATACACTGCGACATCTAAGGGAGAACAGGGTGATCGACGCGGGAGACGCCACCTCTAACTAAAAGAGTAATTAGCCTTTTATAAATTAGTTTGAATGCTACAAAAGGCCTTAACTATCAATGTTCACAAATACATCCACAGCTATACTGCGATTTTGCATGTAAGTGTAATTTTCCCCTTCTCTTTTTGGCCACTTTTTTTTTCTTCTCTTTTTCAGCATTCATTGTGAATTGTATTACAAGTATTCCACTTAACTACAGTAAACACCAGTCAGTTGGCAGGTCCACAAAACGTGGCTCCTTTCATTCAAGTCATATGCATGACCTTCGCGGTGTCTGAATACATAATGAGGGAGATCAGTTCGAAACACCTCTTTTGTTCAGGCTCTAGCTGCTCTAAATCTGCATCAAATCAGACGTTCTTAGTATCAAAATAAAGGAGAAGAACCAAACTTTATGTTCTGTATTTCATTTTAATGAAAAAAATGTGTAAAGTGGGTGAAATTTCGGTTTCAAATATGATAAAGAAAATAAAATTTTAACCTTTGAAAAAATTGTTATTTTGGAAGTCTTTTCATTGTGAGCCCAAATGATTTTTATTTTGACACCCCGCATACAGCATAAGTCTTACTATATAGTATATGACTCGATACTTTGCAATAATATTTTTGCAATAAATACCAACTCTAACATTTTGCAGGCACTTGTTCTTTTGTTGTTTTTTTTTACTATGGGGATGAACTGGCACACCTTGTCCCACTTCACCCTGGTTACTTTTTGTGTATGTAAAGAAAATGAGCTTTAAACAGTCATAATTCATAAACATATTACATGAAAATATCTTTCTTTTACATAAAAAATTTGTTATAAAGTCATAGTGGTAATGGTCAATTCCTTTTTAAAGATCATTCATACTACTTCAGACAAAAAAAAAAAAAAATTATATATGGATAAAAAATATGAAGAATTTTTTTTTATTTCAAAAACAGTCGAAATATAAGTTAAAATTACAATTCATCCAATATTTTCTAAATCGGCATATTTTTTCTTTTAATTCAACTTTACTAGTGACTTTTGAGCAAGCTTTTAAAGTGATATATTACCTTTAACATTCCCAGCACTTATTTTTTAAAAAAGTACCAGAAAAATAGCCTTTTCAAGAGTTTTGTCCCACTTCTCCCCTATTACGGTCCCAGATCACCTCGGGGGCTAAATTTCTCAAATATATTTCTTTAGGGATTTCATTCATTTTGCGCCCCCAAAATAGGAATGTTAAAAAAAAAATTAAAATCTATTGCTAGGTCGCTGTATTCCTTTGGATATTTTTTCTAAGGGTAAAATACATAAGAAATTCAATTTGAGAGGTGAAAGGGGGGGGGGGGGGGGAATGTCGTGTTGCTCCCTCGCTTATACAATACTTAATCAAATTTGGGCTAAACAACCCCGGATTATGTGCATCTAAACTCATTTTCATGTATTGCCATCATTAATTAAAGACGCTCATTAATCTGAGTTTGCAAATGGGGGGGGGGGGGGGCGCAGATTTGATAGTCTGGGAGCCTGTCCCGAAATAGTCACCTCATTTTACCCATAAGCTTTGACCCCGTAAAGTCAGACCATCTAAGCCACTGACAAAAAAGGTTGTCAGCCTGACCGTAGCCGTCGGGTTTAGCCCTCAGAGCCCCCCAAAGAAGCCCCAAAGTCGGGTCGATTTTACCCCATCTCCCCCATGCACCAAACTTTGTCAGTAGGAAGTTGTATGACTGGACATTGCAAAACTCAAAAAACTGACAAAAGTTTCCGTCGGGATTGGTAGTCAGACGGTCCTAAAAATTGGGGTAAATTTTTCCCCTTGAAGCTCAGGGACCAGATTTTGTCAGCAGGAAGAACTATGGACGTACATTCCAAAAATATAAAAACTAACAAAATTGTCCATCGGCAAGAGGTTGTCAGACCCCTTGAAATGAAAACCCAAAGTGCCCTTTGACAACGTTTTGCCCCCCAAAATGCTCTGTATGTAAAGGAAAAACCATTTTCTTACCTTCTGACTATGATAACCCAAAGGTGTTTTATTCAATTCAATTTCAAATTTACATAATGCAATTTTGAGTATAATAATTTTATTAAGGTGCAATTTGGTGTCAATTGGTCATTTCATTAATAAGCTATTAAATTGTGAAACATGTATTGCTTTCTCAAAAAAAGCCCAAAAATATTGTCAGGATTATTGAACACACCCACTGACCATCTGACAAGGCATAATAGAGAAGCTTATTTGGTATCTGTGCAATTAACACATGAATAGTACATTTCAGCCTGGCAGTTACATACCACAGATATCTGAAAAGTTCTTCTGTTATGCCTTGTCAAACAGGTGAAGATGGACAATGGGTGTGTTTACATAATCCTGACAATATTTTTTGATACTTTTGAGAAAGCAATACATTTTTCACAATTTAATTATTAATATATTATTGATCAAAAGACCAAGTACCACCAAAGTGCATCTCAAGAAGATTATTATACTCACAGTTATGATTTGAATAAAACGCTTTTGAATTATCATAGTCAGAAGGAAAGAAAATATTTTTTCTTTACATACAGAGCATGGGGAGGGGGGGGGGGGGCAAAGCGTTGTCAAAGGGCACTTTAGGATTTTCATTTCAGGCGGTCTGACACCCCCTTCCCGATGGACAATTTGGTCAGTTTTTATATTTTTGAAATTTTGAAATTAGCTCTTCTTTCAGACAATATTTGGTCACTGGGCTTCAAGGGGAAACATTTACCCAATTTATAGGGCCATCTGACACCCCATCCTGACGGAATTTTTTGTCAGTTTTTTTTTTGTGTTCTGTAATGTTCAGTCATACTACTTCCTAGCAACAAAGTTTGGTGTATGGAGGAGATGGGTGAAATCAACCCGACTTTGGGGCTTCTTTGGGGGGCTCTGAGGGCTAAACCCGACGGCTACGGTCAGGCTAACAACCTTTTTGTCAGTGACTTAGCCTGGTCTAAGTAACTTTACGGGGTCAAATCTCATGGGTAAAATGAGGTGACTATTTCAGGACAGGCTCCCAGACTATACGTTGCACCCGGGAAACACATTTTTACCAAAATCAATGACTTTGACCTACTATTATTTTGTTTGCCATTCATATTGCAGATCTAATTGTGTTTCAACTGTGCGGAATTGTTAGTGTCTGTTGTCATTCATAAACCGCGGGTAAGTTCCAATATGCTATAGTATTTGAGCATGCTTGCAATGTATTAACCCCCCCCCCCCCCCCCAAATTAGTCAAAATTATATATGTAAATTTTGTTACCGGCGGTTTATCCCCTTCCCAGAGCAGTCTATATATGTCCAGTACAAAAAGAACAATAAAACTTTTTTGAAAACATGGCCCTCGATATGCTTGCAGAAAGAAAAAAAGTGTAGATAGATCTATTTCGAAATTCCCAGACCTCTTTCAGCTGCCCACGTTCATTTCGCCTGGGTATACCACTATAATGCCATTGCTGTCAATCCCAAAATATTGAAGTTTATTAACCAGGTAAATTTTTCATGTATACCAGTTTAAATCTGTGCACAATAAGTGTTTATGTTCATGGAGGGGTGAGATCTTCTGTCCTGGCTGTCATGCCGGATGCGCATAACGGATACAATAATTATTACGCATTCTCATTGATAATAGTATAATCATGGGCGACCTTTGGCATGTTTGGCGCACGTAAATCACAATACACAATACACAATACACGAAGCCCGATACTGAAAAATTAATCGTTCCGGAATGAACGGCATAATCAATCTGTAGACCTACAAACATTCGCATTGACAAGCAGGTACAGTAGCCATAATTTTGTAATAATTTTAGCCATCGAAGGATATAGTTGATCTGTAAATCAAAATATCAAATATACTTCAGAAAAGGAGCGTGAAGATTCGTAAGAGGATTGTGCTAACAATTTGGAAATACAACTGCTGTAAGACGCGACAGAGATCCTGTATTCGATATTTACCTTGTAATGCGTAGGAAGCTCACGTGTGTATATCATGTCAGGCTGTATACGATTTTTGACGTTTTGGGACTTTCTCTAAAGATAGTGCTAAACGGATATTTGTATACGATTTTTGACGTTTTGGGACTTTCTCTAAAGATAGTGCTAAACGAATATTTGTAGAAGAAATCATCCTGGATACGAAAGCGGAAAACAAATTGATTTTGTTTTTAAATGTTCTTGCTGGGGAAGAGATTTCGTTCACGGGAGGCACATTTCATGTTTTAACAGGTTAGATATATCAATTATTTAGATGATATATATAAGCCTTTTCGTCTGGTTCAGTTTTCGAAGAAAGTTATATTGTTTTGATACCAGGCCGTGTATTAATGATAAGAACAGGGGAGCACGAATTCATTTTTATTTCCGAACGATGCTATAAATACAGCTTGTGAAATATTCAACTGAGGATTCTATCAGCAGAAGCAGAGTTTAACACGTACTTTTCTTTGCATGAGAAGCTCTTAAAGGAGAATTAACCCCAGAATATAAATGTACTTATGTTCAAAGGTGTAATATATTCTTAATCATTGGCCTGTATCACTTTAGAAATAAAATATCAGAAAAGGGTTTAAATCAGAACATTCTAGCACACGGTTTCATCTGCTAACACTTTACGTGGGGCTCCATTTTCTTGATGATATAGAGTTGTACATAAACCATTGGAAACCGTTCCGGTCAGGAAGATACTTTTAATCCTAGAGCTAAATTGCTTCTCTTCATCACAAAAAATCCCCATAATATGATGGAAAATACATAACAGGTGTATACATATATTCTAAAATTTGAAATTTATAGATTTCTTTTTAAATTCTCTGGTTTTGCTGAATAGAAATCGATTTCTTGGGCTTGCCTGGCAGAGCAGAACATAATTTATACAACGCGCATTCTGACTATTGAAGTCCATTATCTCAAAGCAGGTGAATGCATAGTTATCATCCATTGATTTAATTAATGTTTAGAATATATTTATATAGCTGTTGAATATTTTGAATCTCAAATGGGATTTTGTATCAGGAAGAAAGACAATTTTGCATTCGGATTAAAAATATCTTTATGTACACATCAAGAAAATGGCAGCCCCCAGGTATCGCTAGCAGACGATAAATTTTGCTGAGAAAATCTTGATTTATACCCATCTCGTATATTTTAATGCAAAACTACGTAGGACAACAAGAAATAGATTACACCTTTGAATACAAGCACATTTATATTTTGAGGTTAATTACCCTTTAAGATGAAGCACTAAAATCCAAAGAATTACCAGGGAGTAACACTCCCATCTCCCTGGAATCTACCATAAAAACAAATTGTGTTTTTATGCGAATGAACATTGCATGCATGGATCAAGGCAACCTATGGATTTTTTACATTATGAAGTTTTTCCTAGTAAGATTTTTATTGCATTACACTACATGACCTGCAATTTTCAGGTTGATCCGACATTTGCTCGGCGACATTATTTTGCTGCGGGTCTGTTTTTTCGTCAAACATATTAGACTGTTGGGTTAGGTTTAGGTGAGGGTTCGGTATACATTGTTAGGTCGGGATGAGTTCTGTTTTTAGTGCATCGAATAGACCTGTTCACAAATATATTCAAATTTTATGCATTCTTTTAAAACAAAGGTTCTTGACAACCTGAAAGCTTATCAGAGGCTTGTCAGACATAGCAACAAGTAATGTATGCAAACTGGATTCCAGGTATTGCAGTTCATTCATTAATAACATGTTAATGAATACCTCGTTACTAGGTCGCCAGGAAAGAAACATCCATAAATTTGAATAACTTTGTGAACAGGTCTGTTCGGAGGAATTGTTGCCCAAGAATGTGTCGTAAAATCATTTTTCAGATTTTTTAAACTTATTGTGTATTTAAAAGAAATTTTTGGCGAATGGTTATATACCTCTGTAAACATAAGCACTATTGGTTGTTGATATATTATTTGCGTATTTACCTATATGAGAGTTATATGTCATAATATCCACAATTTTGTTTAGAAACGTTTGCGACTTTGATTAAGTTTATATAACATTGAAATAATTCAAAGCCGACTCTGATCTTACCATTGTATAGCCTCTGAATCAACGATTCAGTTACGATCTTTATAAGTCTCTGCAGAAAAAAATGATAACCATTAATGATCATATAGTTCAAGGGTACTTGTATAGATTCTTTTCATATTTAGGACTAACTGTTTGAAAATTATTTTAGAAATTTAGATTCTTATCGTCATGCTTACCCTCCTAAAAGGCTATTTTATTGACATTTAAAAAAAAAAAACATTGCTAAGAAATTGGTAAAACTTCGAAGATAATGAACAAGTTATGTACTGAATAAAAGTACTTCATAAATATCATATGTAGAATATTAACACTTACATCCTCCTGTAATATTTTTGATGTGAAGTGAATTCCTGATTCAAATTTGAAATAACTTCTAAACTCTCAGACAGTGTAAGAAATGATAAGATCATCATGATTTGTTTTTATGATTTTCGTTCTTCAACATGGGAGTACGGCCTGAAATCTTAAACTGGGAATTGATAATATACTAATAAGTGGAGCTAACGGAAAGCCCTTATATCTAAAACCCGATGTATTGAGTGCTATAAAATTGTGGTATACACTGCATGCTAATCATCATGAGCTTACCAATCAATTACACAAATCAAAATAGCCACTTACTTGATTTGGTCAGTAAAACAGGATAAAATCTGTATATTTTCTTCCTAACAGTTCTTGTGTTGTTTCCAACGGATATGCAAACCACGTGAACAATAAATTATGTTCATGACTGACTAGAATCCCGCGCATTATGTTTGAATAATGCGCTGGCATAACAACCACCGTTCATATCCTTTTTGCCTAGGCCAAAGCTGTATCAATTTCCATATAATACTCTACTAGTCTACTACAATGCGTAAAGAAAAAAAATGGTGCTCCGACTTATACTCCGGCGACAATAGTACGGCCTTTATTTCGTGAAAGATATAGGTCAGGGTTAGTGTTACAACTGGATTTTAGATTAGGTTTAGGGTTAGGGTTATGTATAGTGCTTGGTCCTGGGTTAAAATTACGAATACGGTTGGTGTATTATTTTGACTGTGTCGTACAATGGAAAAAAACACTAGCTTCGTATTAAAAAAGTTACTGTCTCCAAAGCCTTGAAATTCATTTCATGCTGGTAAAGAGTAACTCATATTCACTGCAAACACATGCAAGGCTTTCTAAAGTCTTGGCAAAATATCCTTACACAAAACGACATTCCTAAATGTGTTACTTGAGTCTTAATCCATTTCAAAGTCAGTTTGCTTTAATTCAATCATTCGTATCACGATTACGGGCTTTCACAGGGCCTTGTTTCAACGTTTCTTTCTAGAAGTGTTTCATAGATTAATCTGAATTCCTTTTAAAGAGTCTGCAAACTTCTAATCTCATTTCCTGGTAACAAAATCCTAGACTCCTTTTTCGATTATTTCCCCCACACAAATCATGTCTTATGAATAGCAAATAAAACTAGTACACTCTCTCAAATTAAGAGTCAGAAGACGTAAAGAATAACATATAGGCCTATATTTTATAACACGGAAGATCTTTTAAAAATGTGCCGATAGCGGATTTTTACGGTAAAGATCCCAAATAAACTTTAAGGGAAACCTAAATTGCTTCATCATAACAATAGATTATGCTTGTAATACACATATTCTTCGTTTTTAATCTACATTAATACTACTGCGACTCAATGCACAAAACCAGTTTTTATAGACTAAAATTACTAAAGCATACACCCAACTGTAACAGTTTGGTAAAATTTCAACCAATATTTCTTTAAAAGTCTTGTGTAAAATTTCACTTAGCGCTGGTACCAAAAATTGGATGAAATTTACCCAATAATGGATCAGTTTACCCAACAAAAATGCATGTTCCCTTTTTAACCAGCATTGGGTAAATTTTAATCAACTTCTTTTAGAGTATAATGACCTTTGACATGTGCGCTTTGATTCAGCACAAAGGGATGTTTTGACAAGATTGAAGAAAAATCCAGGTTCTAAGTCATCCAAGGCAGCAAAAATTATAATAGGTTACTCTTTACCTATACACACTGCAAGCCACGCTTTTCAGTATAGGTTCCTCTACTGTGTCATTATTTGTAATGTACTTATGTGAATTTTGTTTATTAATATTCTTATAATGTTTTGCCTAAATAGAATAAAAAGAAATGCCTAATGTCTGTTACAATTGTATGAGAAACTTATATCTTTGTTCATTTTATTTTCAGTTTGGTGAATCTGTACATTTTATGTACATTTTGGTCAATTTGTTCAAATCATATATTTCAGTGTTATATACAGTGCGTATCAATAAAAAGAAGTATACACTGAATTTGTTCAAATTTGTTCAAATCATATATTTCAGTGTTATATACAGTGCGTATCAATAAAAAGAAGTATACACTGAATTTGTCATCCAAAATTATAAATTCATAATATCGATATGATTTTTTCTTCTACAATTATAGGTGAGGGTCTGTTTCATCGGATGACACTATAACTACTGACAATATTTTGCGCTTGAGTGACTACTAGCTACTTCTGTGAAACACGCCAAAATTGGTTTGCCCCAAATTGCTTCAGTCTTGAGTTTGATCGAATTGAGTATCAAGCAGAACTGCATGTTCTCTCTTAAGTATCAATAATTGATTTGAACAGTCATTCAGTCCTTAACCCTATACCTAATATAGTGCACACCCATGATGGTTTATCCAGAAATTGATAAAGGGGAGGGCGGGATGCTCCTAAGCAGGGGTTAAATGTCAGCCTATCTGGACAGCTCCGTTCTTGTACGAGCATCAGAGCTTTTTGGGTCGACATGCTCCAGTCCAAAATTGGAGTTGTGTGCAGAAAGACATAATCTGCGAAGTTTTGGATAGGGCGTTTGAGTGTGCGTGTGTGTAAGTGTGTGTGGGGGGTAGGAGTGTGCGGTAGGAGTGTGCGGATAGGTATATGATTAAGAATTAAATGACTGTTCAAATCAGTTATTAATACAGAGAACATGAAGTTACTGCCTTTGATCAAATTCAAGACTGAGGCATTTTTGCTCGAACCAATTTTTGAAGCAGGCAGTACTCACTCAAGCGTAAGATATTGTCAGTACACATAGTGTCATCCGATGGAACGGGGTCCGCTCGCTAGTCATAAGGACCGCTATTCATAATGACAGCTATTCATAATGGAGAAAAGGGTTCATTATTCATAAGGACTGCTATTCATAATAGGAGAAGAGGGTCGCTATTCATAATACGGAAAGAGGATCGCTATTCATAGTAGGAGAATAGGGTCGTTATTCATAATACGTCATGAGGTCGCTATGGATTTGATTATGAATAGCGACCCTCATCCTGTATTATGAAAAGCGACCCTCTTCTCCCATTATGAATAGTGACCCTCATTCCGTATTATGAATAGTGGTCCTTATGAGTAATGACCCTCAATGTGAATTAGGAATAGCAACCCTCATCTCACATTTATGAACAGCAGTCCTCATGAATAATGGTCCTTATGACTTTATGAAGAGTGACCCCTTTCCGTTTTTTGAATAGCGGACCTTCAGGTATAGGAACTTACACGTTATGAATAGCGGTACTTATGAATAGCGGTCATTAGCACTAGCGGTCCTTATGAATAGCGAGTTGCCCCGATGGAACATACCCTAATCCATAATAATTGTATAAGAAAAAAAACATCTCGATATTATGAAATTATGATTTTAGATAATATTTTCAGTGTACTTTTTTTATACGCACTGTATTTTGCTAAAGTGGGGGAAAAAAAACAATACAAGATGAAGAGAAATCCAAGATCATAAATACGATACGCCTACTTCGTGCTCATGTCAGTAATTAATATCTTATCTCCATAATGTCAGTTCTGATTCTACATCAATATCATATTGGGGGGGGGGGATAATTCAAAAAAATAAAGTGAAAATATTTCCATATCAGTCAGTCTTCACTATCTGACTCCAAAATTTCCACGAAAACAACAACAATAATAATGATATAATTATAATAATGATAGTAGTAGTAGTAGTAGTAGTAGTAGTAGTAGTAGTAGTAGTAGTAGTAGTAGTAGTAGTAGTAGCAGTAGAAATAGTAGTAGTAGACTTTATTGGATAACTTATTTAGCACAAGGATGGTCTGCCACAAGGTCCATTACACAAATACAGAAAATGATACATTATCAGATAGTTACAATCATGAAGATAAATGCAATGAGGATAATCGTACATTTTATCTCATTGTAGAATACTCCCATATGATAGTGAAAAGAAAGAAAGATAAACAATATATAAAAACAAAGTACAGTTTTTAATTGGACTTCGCATCTTTCTTATAATGCTTTCAAAAGAAAATGATTACGTATTTCTTGTACATTTTTTTCTAAATTATAATATGTAATTATTTTTGGATTATTATATCATAGTCTTCCTGTATTGTGCTTTTTTCTTCTTTGTAATTCTACATGTAAGTGCTTTTGAGCTGCCGAATTAAATGATAATAAAAATAGTAATAGTAGCATTATTTATCTTGTAGAGGCTGTATGTCCTTTATCTGTTGGTATAATGTCTGCTTGAACAAAATATCTAGATAGAAGAATATACATCCAGGTCGACGAGATGTTAGATGCTAACGTTGTCGCCTGGTTGTATGTAAATGTGCTCCTCCCATGTTTCTGGATTCAGGCTGTGCACAGTAAACAACGACAAAACAAGAATACACGAATATAACGATACATAAGAGTGTCACACCAAGGAGTTACTAGGCCTAGTAACTCCTTGGTCACACTAAGGAGCACGTCACCCGAAACGCAATGCCACGTGCGAATTCCAATAGCCATTGTTATTCACTTCACTTATGTTTACTAGGTGACACGACATTTGCTCCTGCGACATTTGCTCCTCCGTCCATATCTCGAAAGGTCAAAGGTTAAGGTCAGGGTCATGATTTGGTTTTTTGTTAAGGACAATGTGAAGATTAGGATTAGGATTAGGGTTAGGGTTAGGGTTAGGTTTAGGTTTAGGATTAGCATGGCAAAGTTAGACCGGAGCAATTGTCGCAGGAGCAAATGTCATGGAACCGTTTACTAGCACACTAGATTGCCACACTGGTGATATAAATACCTTGATTAGGACTATCCTGTATGGCTTCAAATTATGAATGGAATATCCAAGTATTCGTATGATGAACATTTTAGCTCTGAAATATTTTATCTTAATGATAATACCGCATGAATCATCGCGGTAGCACCTGATCCAATCATAAGTGAGGCATTCCTTTGTCAGTGCTCGACACTAATTAATTATGTGTTTCTTGTGCCATGCACGGTACTCGGTTAAAATTTCGTTGCCTGAAGCAAAGATTTATATTAAAAATTGTAGTCATTTTCCAATTATAATTTTGAGCAAAGGAGGCCCATGATGTGAGTGTGTTTTTGGATGTGTTTGTGAGGGTCACGTCATGATTGAATGAGGAAAATGCAGTTGTTTTGTTCCTAATACCGTATAAGACATCGAAATAACCAAAGAAAATCAGAAAATATATCTATATTTACTTTTGATGCTAGACGGCTTACCGCTTACTTTACCGTGTTGCCGTGCAACTACTTTTTTGTTTCTATTCTCCTTCTCTGTCTCCCTGTCTACTCTCTTTCTATCATCACATCATATATCCTTTTCCATGGGTGTCGATCCCGAGGGATGGGGGTATATATTCCCCCCGCAAAAAAAAAAATGAGGTGAGGGGATGGCCTGTATTATCATCCCCCCCCCCAATATTTTGGGATAAATTAGATAATAATTATGATACATTAACTTGAAACTAATAATTATCCAAACTCATCATGTTTGATTTTGAAATACCATCACATTCTTTAATGATTAGAAGTAAAGAAATAAGCGAAAGTGTCGAAGAAATTGTATATTAAAACTTCTTCAGTCCGGTCCATTTTAGGAAAATCTTGCCAGATATTTTTCTAGTGAGGATAATAGATTATACTGCCTGACCTTTTTATACTGCAAAATGAAAAGTCTTCTTATATCGGGGTGGGGGTGGGGGTCCTTGTACCTTTTCGTGTTCTGTCGCTAAGCTTCTTCAAAGTCACGTCCCGCCGAGGTCATGACAAGAAATCACCATTCTGCATGCAAGCACTTTTTGTTTCAGAGAAATCTCGCAAAAATATGAGAAACAATCACTACGGTTGAACAAGATTGATTTATATAAACAGCAAAATTTTGCCATCTTTGACAGGATTAAAACTTTTCTTATTGAAATATTTCCTGCACTATGCTGTATACTTCACTCCAGTAGGCACACAGGGGGAATTCCATAGCACTTTTCTAGAAGGATCTGTGCAAGGTTTTGATGATTGCGCAATCATTTTACAAGAAAAGTCAAAAAGTTCTGCAACCACACTATTGTTTACCTACAGGCCAATAGTTTCACTTTTAGTTTCAGTATAGATTTATTTCGTCATACTTTTGTAGCAATGTCATTACATTTGCCTGTAAGCATCATAAGTCAGGTTCACACGAAAGGAGCTAAACTTTAAGTTTCGCTTGTAGTTTCAAAACTTTAGTTATCTTGTAGTTACATACCTTATGAACAGACTCGTAGTTTCGAAACTTTAAGTTTATTTGTAGTTCTAGAACCACGAGCGAATTCATGGTTAATGCCGAAACCTCAAGCAGTGGATGGACCTCCGTCGCAGATTCGGACAGTGTGGACAGAATAGACTTTAAGTTTTGTACAAAAGGGAGAAATTGTCCGTATCTAAATAAACATTATTACATAAGCGCTCTTGAGTAGAGCCTAATCCGGATCCCAATTTTGCAGGATATATTCACAATTGAATGACATGCGCCGTTAAAACCGATCCACAACAACAACATTGCAACAACGCTATGCGAGCTGTATCCTTACATTGTAAACACTTCCTGGGTCACAGCGTACATATATATATATGTATATATGGACAATGCGCTATATAAATACATTATTATTATTATTATTATTATTACTTCCGGCGTACTTCGCATCTTCCTGTTCTCACTACAAAAGAGAGATTGATCTAGCGCGCGCTAGATCGCGCTATCTCTCTTAGACCCCCCCCCCCCCCCCCCCCCTGAGGTGGTCCGGTTTGGGATAGCCTCTTGTCGAGGCCCTGGCGCTGTTGAAATCCTTGGCGATATGGAGGCAAAATTTCTGGCGAGCGAAGCGAGCCAGAAAAACCGAGGCGCTTGCGCCGAGGGCCTCTTGACACCCGATCTGAATTTCTTTTGTATTTCATTGTTTTGACGAATATTCCGACCAAATTTTGGTCGGTGAAAATCATCCAATAAGCGCAAGCTACCATGACGTAATGTTAAATATTCATGACTCGACTGCACGCTATTTCTTACATGGCGTTCAACGTTTCTTCCACGACGAGTGATGACGATATTTGTAAGAGCTTAGAATATGCCGCTAGAATGTTGAAGATTGACAGATTCAAAGATTTGCAAGTTGATGCAATCAAATCTGCACTTAAAGGACAAGATGTTTTTGTGAATCTGCCTACTGGCTATGGAAAAAGTGTTATTTTTCACGCGCTACCGCTCTCTGCTGATTACCTCCGTGGGCCAGGGATGGAGAGTGAGACTGCTGCTTCGCGAGGGCCAGGCGGATCCCCGGGGCCTTGCCGGGCAGTGAAGTTGCTGGTAACTCCTTGGTTACATCATCTTCTAGTCTATCATCTTCACGAAGCATTTTGTTGATTATTTCCCCTTTGGTGTCTCTGATGAGAGACCAGGTGAAGTCGCTCAAGAAACGTGGACTTCAAGCCATCTATCTTGGGGACGCTTCGTCACAAGATGTGACTTTAGAAGGTATAATTTTGAATTTGACTCGGTCAAGATCTAAAAACTAACTGTGTTAGTGTTATTTTTTAATAACACTGTAACAGTGTTATGTTAGACTTGATGGAGATGCATCTATTGTTGAACGGTGACTTTTATTGCCCATTCTTCATTATTTGTAAATATATGATGATCTCTTGAGAAATATGTACATTTGTCTTATTTCAAATTACCATGGTTTGTAAGCTAGAGATCGAATTCTTCATAATGTGCTTGTCTGTGAATGTATTTTGAGCAAGAGATTTACGTAATCCCCCCAAAAAATAATAGACTAGTCCAGAACTGAAGTAAGAAATCCTTGAGATTTCATTGGCCAATTTGCTGGGCGATCGTCGCGGTAATCTAACTGTTCACGTTTTCATGCATAATTCAGTAGGAAATCGTGCCTCATGAATATATAATTCAGGTCGGGTGTCAAGAGGCCCTCGGCGCAAGCGCCTCGGTTTTTCTGGCTCGCTTCGCTCGCCACCAGAAATTTTGCCTCCATATCGCCAAGGATTCCAACAGCGCCAGGGCCTCGACAAGAGGATAGGTTTGGGATCGCTGTGGATCGCCCTGGATCGCGCCGGAACGACGTCGCCGCGTTCTCACCATAGAGGTGGCGCGATCTAGCGCGCGCTAGATCGCTCTATCCTTTGTAATGAGAACGGGGTCTTAGAGCAAGGCCAATAGCAGCAGTCTTACACATTTCGAACACTCGACTGACGACGGTTTGTGCCTGCAAACGAACGTGCCCGGAAGCCATAGTCTGCAAGCACAGACCCTAATTTGACACTGTTAGAAAATATTGTGTCTTGAGAGAAGCCTAACTAAGGTTCCTACTGGTTGCGTCAGGTAGTTTTACCCGTTGTACAAACCCTGTGTCATGAGCAGCTATATGGTAGTCTTACAATTCAGACTCTCTATAATACGCGTTTCGACTGACAAGGGTTTGTGCCTGCAGACTACCTGGAAGCAATGATGTTATCAAATAAATGCACGGAGTGACAAAGTCGACGGTGTAGCATATAATCGTTCCACAATATCATAGAGCCTCTATGGCTTTCTACTATCCTTAAACTCCTCCAAAACAACGACGGTGCCTTAGACCTTCTCATTTCAAACAACTACGGTAGCTGAAACGGCAACCGTGATTGTTCTGCCTGCAGAATATTCTATTCAACACTTACCGTTCAGAATATAGTCATTCCGTTCAGAGATCGTTATTCCTCAAAGCTAGAGAGCTACACGTAGTCATAATGCTCTCAGCGCACTCTAGGTCACATGCAGGGCATAAATTGTTGTTTATACATTCAGACTCTCAGAGTGCCTAATTTACATGTAGAGAATGACACATGAGAGTAAAATCATTTTATGTTATTTTCTCATGATTACAATTATCAACGTCATGCTAATTTCTAAATTCATAACGTGTATACTAAACTACAAAATCTTTTTTAAAATGAATAAATTATATTCCAACAATTTCATAATCTTTTCTTTTTAAATAAAACTTTGTTCGTATTGATCGTTACCCTTTAAAAACAACATAGAATACTTAACCCATTACCATCGGGAACCGAGTGTCTGGACAGAGAATTCCATATTTCATATATTTGTTCATATTTTTATTTTTCCATTTCCAACAAAATACACTTTTCATAATAGTACAAAACATAATACAAAATTTATACAGAAATTACATTGAAGCAACTCAGTAGTCAACGGGTTAAATATATTCACAGCTTGGATTTTTGAGGTGAGATGATGTTTACTTGAAACCACACCATGTCCAAAGGAAACCATTAAGACTTTGAGGAGAATGTACAAGGGAAAAAATGTTCAAGCGTTGTACACTCAGCATAAAAGAAATTGGACACTATTTATATTTAAGATTTTCAAATAGATATTCAATATAAACTTATCTGTCATATAACAAAATAAATAAAAATTAATCCTCTTTTAGATGATAAGCATATGGAATACCGTACACTCCTGAATGAGCATAGCTATTTAACAAGAAATGAGTCTCTGAAAGAAAATTGCAAAAATGGAACATCTGGTCATCGAAATGTTGATAAGCATTTCCATCTTGGACTAGTCAAATTAAAATGATGAAAAGAAAATCACGAGGAACACTTGAATTTTCCTTGTTAAAACCAAGGAGTTCTTGTTAAAACCATGCAGTCCTGAGAATACAGGAGAATACAGTTGGCATCCGATCTAGAGCTAAATCCTCACGGTTTCTCATTCTTTGTCTTCATAGTTGAGCAAGAATGTCATACAGATGCACAGGTTCATTAACTTTTGTATGGCTACTTGTTCTATTCTTTATATATTTTTTTTGTTGTTGTTGCAATTTCCTTATTCAGACAAAAATGCAGTTTAGTATTACTACTTTTAAAATCACTATCGTCCCCCCCAATTTTTAGCTGAACTGTGATATATCTAAACGCTTTAATAAATTAAAATGTCTGCCAGTATCTCAACTCAAGTGCACAGCCACTTAAAATTGAAATGTCAGATTTACGTTGAATAACACAGAATATCGAGAAGGTTATATAGCCTGCTAAATGCTGAACATCCTTACTCTCGTATCTTATGGTAGCCTACCCCCCCCCCAAAAAAAAGAAGAAGATGAAGAAGAAGAAGAAGAAGAAGAAGAAGAAGAAGAAGAAGAAGAAGAAGAAGAAGAAGAAGAAGAAGAAGAAGAAGAAGAAGAAGAAGAAGAAAAAGAAAAAGAAAAAGAAAAAGAAAAAGAAAAAGAAAAAGAAAAAGAAGAAGAAGAAGAAGAAGAAGAAGAAGAAGAAGAAGAAGAAGAAGAAGAAGAAGAAGAAGAAGAAGAAGAAAGATAATACAATAATTTAAAAAATAATAATAAAAGTGCAACTGGCTCTGGAAACATTTCTTCGTTTTAGGCAAAGGGTGCTCAAACTGGCTATGACTAGAATTACGCTCAGAAGTTTTGTCGGCAATTGAGATTGTTTGATTGTCTGAAAACTGATGAGACACCACTCTTTATAATGTTATAGTGATGATACCCTGCTGTCTTTTCAAATAGGATACCGTTACAACCAACGCAATCGCAAAGACTTTCGAAAAATCAACTGAAGGGCAATTTCATTACCCTATTGTATATCCCTTAATAACCTTTTTCTCGTTATGTCATACGTCATTGTAATGTTTGCACATTGTAACAGGTGATGGACAAGGCTATTGAAATTGCCATAAGGCCACCGCACACCTTACGATCGGTCTGCGATCCGATTTGTGAAATAAATCGCTATGGCATTAAATATTGGTATTTTAACAAATGAAATCTACCCTATTCAGGTTCTGAAAAGTAATATGAATACTAAACACAGGGTTTGGGGGAGCTGTCAGCTTTCTACAGGGAATAAGGGCAAAATTAGTTTCAAATCGTAGGCAGTCGTACGATTTTTGTGACGTCACTACGACTCGGAGCCGATTTAGCTATTCCACCGACTAGAAAACTCGACAAAGGCGCATTATCGATTTTACTATCTGTATGACTATTCAGACCCTCTATCAAAAATATTTTTCGTTTTTAAATGATTTGTCAAATGATATTACATTTTCTTCTGAAATCGGATCGCAGACCGATCGTAAGGTGTGCGGTGGCCCTTAGTTTGATTTTTCAAAAGTCTATGTTGAGTAATTTGATTTTTCACACTTAACTATCTCGAGTGTTTCAAACATTGAATTGTTGTAATATAATTTAATTCAACTCGTATGCAAAGGTTAAATCTTTCATTCTCACTTCGTCAGTTTATCAACTTTAAATGTAATATTCAGAATTTCAAGCTCCGCTGCTTGTATATTTTACAATAAATCAGAAAATCCAAGTCACCATAAGCTTGTCGATAGATTTGTCTGGCATTATAATTTGCATATGAAGCTTCATGCAAAAGAAGAAAAAATACTTGCTGATATCGACACATCTGCAAACTATTCAAAATCTTATTTATTTTTCTTCCATGTATAGTTGCAAAGTAGAGATATTCAGTTGGTAAGCAAAGTACTTTACTCCAGCCCTCGCTTCAGTACCGTTTGATGCTTACGTTGTTTTGGTGTCAAAGTAGTGGATAAGTAAAATCAAGCAGTGCAAACCTCTCTCTTTAAAATATTCAATATGTTTAATGATATTATCATTTGTTAGAGTCAGAGAAGAGTGACCTTGTGCGTTGCCCTTCCACATTATGGCACTTGTATATACTTCATGGTATATAGCATTGTCAAGTTTGTGACGGTAGATGGCGTGCGTGAAGTTCGTGTGAAACCCTAGATGGGCTCACATAAGTAATTCACGGCCCCATTCACTTACGTGTTATAACGAAGGTTATCTAAAAATCATATTTTGAAAACCCCTGGGTATAAATCGTTTAAATTCACAGAACAGAGACAAAATATAAAAATCTCCCAAATGAAGTACCTCATTTGAGCACTTTCCCAGCGATTAAAAAAGATATTTAGGCTGAAACAAGGCTAGCCGAAATTTCCGCCCATTCGCACATTGAAACAGTGGAAGTGCACCAGTGATAAAATAAATCCTTTAAAAATAATAAAAGGCTAGCCAACTTCAGCTAAGGTCTCAAATTGGAAAGAGTATGTTTATTAAACACCATTTACGCTTTTTAAATTTACTAAGAACAATGAATCAATTTTATATGAATATTTCTAATCAATTAATTTCAAATCATCTTTGCTCCGCCTCACCGGCATGCATTACGAGCGGATGAATTACTTATGTGTGCCCTAGATCATCCTCGGGGATGACTCCCTGCACTGGGAAAGGAGACATCTTTCTTTCTTTCTTTCTGTTGTCCCATACCTCTTCAAATCGGTAATTCACCCCCCCCCCAAAAAAAAAAAAAAAAAAAAAATGTTAAATCGGTAAATCACCCCCCCCCCCCCCCCGTCTCCCCCCCCCCTCTCTCTCTACAAAATGAATTGCACATAAATTATACAAATAGCATATAAGTAACAAAACAATGGAGGTACAAGAACTGAATTACATAATTTACGGACAATATAAACTAAAGGCAGAGCTTAAAGGGCATTCCGTCCTTTGTAATTTGATTTGTAAGTTGATTTGTGTGAAAGCAGAAAAATAAAGGAAACAGGACGGTAAAAGTTTTGAAGAAATCGGACAAATAATAAGAAAGTAGTGAATGTTTAAAAAAATGAGATCACTAAACCTATGTGAATCGTTCAAACAATCCGCTTCTCTCGTTTGTCTGCTTTCTTTTAGCGTATCCGGACACCTACCCCCTGGACAACCACCCCCGGATAACCACCCCTAGGATAACCACCCTCTAGGACAACTACCCCTTAGGGCAACCACCCTCTAGGACGATACCCCCCCCCTGGACAATTAGGATGATTACCCCCCCCCCCCGACTAACTACCCCCTAGGGCAACCACCCTCTAGGACAACTACCCCCTAGGACAACTACCCCCCGGACAACTACCCCCTAGGGCAACTACCCTCTAGGACAACTACCCTCCGGACAACTACCCCCCAGAAAACTACCCCCGGACAACTACCCCCAGACAACTACCCCCTAAGACTATCAGCCTCTAGGACAACTATCCCCCCTCCCGGACAACTATACCAGACAACTACCCCCTAGGACAACCAACCTCTAGGACGACTACCCCCCCCCCGGGACAATTACCCTCTAGGATGATTACCCCCCCCCCGACTAACTACCCCCTAGGGCAACCACCCTCTAGGACAACTACCCCCAGACAACTACCCCCAGACAACTACCCCTAGGACTATCACCCTCTACGACAACTACCCACCCCCCGGACAACTACACCCAGACAACTACCCCCTAGGACAACCACCCTCTAGGACAATTAACCCCGGACAAGTACCCCCCCCCCTCTCCAGACAACTACCCTCTAGGGCAACCACCCTCTAGTACAACTAACTTCTCCCCGGACAACTACCCCCAGGACAACCACCCTCTAGGAAAAGTACCCCAAATTGGACTTAACATCAGATTGAACAAGATTGTGCCTGTTCGCTACGCTCGCTCGCCAAAATAGAATTAATATGGCCTTTAGCACAATTCCTGCCCCGACCTGCAACAATAAAACCCAGATAATATACCAAATTTTATTAAAAGAGGAAAAGAGAAGTGTTTGTTTGCGCTCATGCTTGCTCGCTTTTTCCTACTCCAACCTCCAACAATAAAAACTAGTTTATCACATTAAACCCCCCCCCCCCGCCCCCCCAAAAATAGTTTATGTATACTAACTATCATTTTAAAAAACACACCCTTTTTTTGGGGGGGGGGGGCGAAATGGAAGTACCACTGAAAGCACATTGAATACGATTGAATACTAGTACTCTTAATTGTAAAATATTGCTTTAGATTTCTCCAGTGCATGAAGGCAGATATTCCCGTGTGCAATATCAACTCTCTATTTGACGTTTTGCATGGTCAACAACTAAGGGGGAGGGGGAGGGACAGAAAGCAAATATTCGAGCCGTTTGTCACACCCCCCCCCCCCCTCCCTCACGCACTTTACAATTATGCAACTCGTTACAAAGTTACCCAATCGAGTAGTAAAGGAAATTAGCATTGTGGTTGGTCGATTTAAATATAGTATGGGGTGTACAATCATGTTAAGATTGATCAGAAAGCAACCTAGATCACAAAGTTTGGAAATTTATGCCTTTTCACCATCAAGAAATTTATGAATACTACCATAAATAACTTTTGAAACATTTATTCCATCAAAAACGCTATCACAATCACGGAGAGAATAATCAGATCTTCACACTTTTGAGACACTTAAGATTATTAATGAAACAACACAATTTTGACACGCTCATTTTATTGGCATTTGGGGCAGGGGCCACTGTGCCCCATATTTTTGGAAGAAAAAAAATTGGGCAAAGTTCTGGCAAATTTCGGCAACAATTTCAGCAAATTTGGGCAAAATTCGACAAAATCCTGTATTAAAATACCTGACACTAAGAAAAAATTTGGAAAATTGATTGAAAAAGAAAGAAAATTATGTTTACACACGACATAATTTCCCGGAATTAATGCTTTTTTGGATGTTTCTCTTTCTGTGAATTATTTCAGTAACTATTATTATTAAAGCTCATGTACAGTATTGGTAGCAAAAAGAAAATTGGAAAGAACATGTTAAATATAGTCTCATGTCGTTCTCCTTGTATCAAAAGATGTCTGTAAGAGATCATTTGGTATTCCATCTATGATTTCTGGTGAATTTCAGTGTAAATATCTGTAAGGAATGCTTGATCACTGCCATTATGCTAGGACCCTTCCACCCCGACGGCTCCCCGCACAGCAATCTTGGGGCCTCGCATAGAGACAGCGTGTGTGCACTATGTGTAGCTACTCATCATTGGTTTTACATGTGTGTGTACAGTGTATAGCACATGCTGCCTTTGCTGGGATTTTACGTGCCTGTCCCGGCACATAAATTAGTTTTTGCCTCTTATTTGTTTAATATTAAACTTTAGGAGGCGAAATCTGCACAGTGTCTTAGTATTGCTAGTATCTTGCTATTTATCAACAAAAATTGAAGAAATCTGACGAACAATTTTTGAGGGCTTACCAAAACTTTACATGACCTTTAAGAGGAATCAGTTATAATTATCATTTGGGGCCATAGATTCTGTCTGAATTTTACTCGCAAACCGTTGTAGATTGTTATTTTTCAGTAGGAAACACGGCAAGATATTGGATTATCATTCATGAAAATGCATAGGCCTACTTATACTCACTCAAAGCCTTGGTTGTAACCCCCAAACTTCCAGAAGATATTATTGTGGAGAGCAACCTCTTATAACCTTCAATAGAAATTCTCAGAACGTTACCTTTGAAAAAAAAAAATCACAGAATTTTCCGCCCAAATTTGATGAAGAAATTCAACAGTACATTGCACTATCAAACACCGAGTTCAAACACCCAACTTTTAAAACAAAATTGTAATACCAGGGGAAATCCCCCCCCCCCCCCCGGTGCTCATAGGTAAGGACACATTCAACTGCAATCATATAATTTTCACGTGGTGAGGTGAATTTTAACATTATAATGCACCAAAATCCTTCTATTTATAACCAGATATCCCAAAAATTCTTACCGTGGGAGGTAGATACCTCCCCCTCTGGATGCTCATTATATCCTTACTGATTGTTGGTCACCCCCCCCCCCCCCACCTTCACGTCCTCCCCTGGCCGAAATCAGTTTAAATGCCATCGAGTACCTGGGAGTTGTAACTGTTTGGGGGATAGTTGACTTACATGCCATGGGTGAGAGTATGTCGGTTGTTGTCCGATTGATAATTACCCTAAGTCGTTAATGTCCGGGGGTAGTTATTTGGGTGGCAGTTACCTTAGGTGGTATTTGTCAAGGAAATGTCCTAGAGGGTGTTTGCCCTCAGAGGTAGTTGTCTGGGGGTAGTTGTCCGGGGGGTACTTGTCCTCGAGGGTGGTTGTCCTAAGGGGTAGTTGTCCGGGGGCTACTTGTCCTCGAGGGTGGTTGTCCTAGGGGGTAGTTCTCTGGGGGGGGGGGTAGTTGTCCGGGGGGGGGGTAGTTGTCCTAGAGGGTAGTTGTCTGGGGCGGGGGGGTAGTTGTCCAGGGGTAGTTGTCCGGGGGGTAGCTGTCCGGGGGTAGTTGTCCTAGTGGGTGGTTGCCCTAGGGGTAGTTGTCCTAGAGGGTGGTTATCCTAGGGGTGGTTATCCGGGGGGGGGGGGTTGTCCAGGGGGTAGGTGTCCTAGAACCTCTTTTAGAGCAACTTGCCATTAGTGGATTTCCCTTTAAGTTGTGAAGTTACATACTGTCACAGCCCATTGCCAAAGCACAGGACAAAATACATTTGAGAAAAGAAAATTGCCTTGGCACTGTTTACACAACAAACGACTAACATGACTAAGGTGAAGAAAATGTATTGAAAGTGTAAAAAAAATAAGAAAAAATAGCTTTAATAAGATTTAGGTTCATTGACCGTACACATATATGATTAATATCCCCTTTTACAGTAGGTGAGTGATAAGAAACATGGAATGGCCAAAACAAATTGTGGCAGAATTAACAAGTTGTCATGGATTTAAAATAGGATTGAGTCCTTAGCTGATTCCACTCAAGGCCCAATGAAGAACAAGTAGAGTATCGCTCAGTGATGAGTCCGAGCTCGCGTCATCCCGTGACAGCTACGATAACTCATATGAATGACGTCATGATGGAAGAAGGTTGCTGATGCCTCTTTTTGATACACAACTGTTTAGTCATCTTCGAGAGAAAAAAAAAAATCCCAGAAGTGCTCTGGTGAAAGAGTCTAAGTCGTCAGCGCACATTCACGAAATCACAAGCAGCGATATGTGCACGAACAGTACAACCAGGGAAGGGAAGATGATAGAAAAGGAAAAACAAAGGAAAAACAAAGAAATACATCAGGAAAGAGAAGAGGATAGATTAAAGGAAAGCCAAGAAATACATAGGGAAAGACAAGAGGATAGATTAAAAGAAAAACAAAGAAATAATCTACACTGAAAGAGAAGAGGATAGATTACAGGAAAAACAAAGAAATATATAAGGAAAGAGAAGATTATATTAAAAAAAATGGAAAGTAAAGAAATACATAAGGAAAAAGAAGAGGATGGATTAAAGGGAAATGGCCGCAGCTCGGTGCCCGGGCGAAATTGGCTAAAAACTCACCTCCGGCCACCGAGCAGGCTGATTTTCTGGGATGTGACCATAGCATTACTTGTTGATATTCCAACCTACTTTTCTCGTATTTCCCTTGGAGTGTAAGTTTCCACTTTTCATTGCTGTATGGTTGAATTGCTCTGAACAGTTTGAAAGCTACTTTCCGTAAATTAGTGAACATTCTTTTCTTTTAGAGGTGAATACTGGGTCGATAACGTGTGTGACCACTCAAAAAGGGCGTTTTTAAATGTCTCTGTAAAAAATTATGGTTCAGAAATTACTTTCTTTTGTCAAAGAAAGGGAAATCTTGTTCATGTAAGAAACTGGTAATATTTTTAAAAAATCAGTGAAATGTAATCTGATTTTTCGGCAATGAGGCAAAATTAGATAGTCAAGTGTGTGACCGACAGTTTCACTTTACAAAGAATGGCCCATTTTTAGATTCTAAACAATCAGAGAGCACGCATTTCATTAAAGGGGAATTAACCTCAAAATATAAATGTCCTTATATTCAAAGATGTGATTTCTTCCTTCTTGTTGTCCTAGGTAGTTTTGCATTAAAATATACGAGATGGGTATAAAATCAAGATTTTCTCAGAAAAATTTATCATCTGCTAGCGATGCATGGGGGCTGCCATTTTCTTGATGTGTACATAAAGATATTTTAATCCGAATGCAAAATTGTCTTTCTTCCTGATACAAAATCCAATTTTAGATTTGAAATATTTAACAGATACATACATATATTCTGAAAACGAAAACGTGTTTTATATTTCTTTGAAAATTATATTTTATTAAAAATAAATCTATTTTCTTGATTCTATGACGTACGCGACGGAGCGAATTATTCAGATTTATAGATGATTACTTTCTCGAGCGTCAATAGTGAAAAACCAAGGAGTTATCACAGTTCCTTGGACAAACTGTGCATTCTCCTGCTTTGAGATGATGGACTTCAATATTCAGAATGCGCGTTGTATAAATTATGTTCTGCTTTGCCAGGCAAGCCCAAGAAATCGATTTCTATTTAGCAAAACCAGAGTATTTAAACAGAAATCTATAAATTTCAGATTTTAGAATATATGTATACACCTGTTATGTATTTTCCATCATGTATGGGGATTTTTCGTATTGAAGAGAAGCAATTTAATTAGCTCTAGGATTTAAATATCTTCCTGACCGGAACGGTTCAATGTTTCATATAGAACTCCATATATAATCAAGAAAATGGCAGCCCCCATATAAAGTGTTAGCAGATGATACCGTGTGCTAGAATGTAACCCTTTTCTGATATTTTATTTCTAAAGTGATACAGGCCAATGATTAACAAATTATAATGCACATGTAATATCAAGTAGAGGTACCACTAAATTGACCGACTAATTATCGTTGAATATTTTAAAGTTCTTAGTTCATAGAAACATACCACAGCATGTCAATTTAAGAAAATAATATCATTAAAAAGAATTCGTCATTGGTTAAACAAAGTGCATATTTACTTTAAGATTCCAACCACATGACCTGTTTCTTGTAATGCGCAAGAGGCGACAGATTTACACAGGGGGAAAACCGGCCCGTGCCTCCTTTTGAAAACCAACTGGCACACCTTAAGTAACCAATAAAAGAAAATTCCACCCTCCCCCCTTTGTTTGTACTTTTAAGGCATTGTGCCATTTCTTTTACAAATTCCTGGATCCGCTCCTGGTAAAGCGCGGTCATGATAAGAAATTACAGCCATGTATGGTACATGGATTAATACACAGGAGAAATCAAACCTTCTACTTGTGCTTTCCTCCAATTAATATAGAGCAATGCTGCCAATTGTTCCCTTTAACTGCTGCCATTTTCATAAAATTACTACAAATCATCTTCTTATTTTTCATCACTTATCATGTATATTATATTACGTGCTTGAAAGGACAATGCTGTATACATGTATTTGGAATGATTTTATTATTCATAACCCTTTAAGAAACATAAACATAATAACATTTTCAGAATGAAACTAAAGGTTTATAGTTGTGTCTAACACCAATGCCTCACTCCACTAGTGTGCCTTTGATAGTACATGCCTAAATCTGCAAGTTTATGTTCCTACGTAGATCAACTCAGTAGGGTAAAAAGACCTAATATAAGTCATGATGGTAGGTATTTTTTTATTATTATTATTATTTATTTATTTTATTTTTTATATATCTATTATTTTTTTTTAGATCTTTCTTTCTTTCTTTCTTTTTTTTTTTTTTGGGGGGGGGGTCATTCAAATCTCGTTTCATGTACTTCCTCCATCTTATTTTATTTCAGTGTATTTTATTTTTTATTTATTTTTATTTTTTTGGTAATCTGTCCTCTTCTCTTTCCTTATGTATTTCTTTGTCCCTTTTATTTTATATTATCTTCTCTCTCCTTATGTATTCCTCTGTTTTCCCTTTTTTATATCCTCTTCTCTTTCCTTATGTATTTCTTTGTTTTCCCTTTTTATATCCTCTTCTCTTTCCTTATATATGTGTTTCTTTGATTTTCCTTTAATCTATCCTCTTCTCTTTCCTTATGTATTTCTTTGTTTTTACTTTTCTATCATCTTCCCTGGTTTGTGATCTTGAGTTGTTGTCGTTATTTGTTTTTATTTGGCAATTAGTCAAAACTGACTGTTTTTGCCACAAATATTATTTTAAAATCCTAACATTTTTTTTTTCATTTCTTTAAAAAGGTGCAATTCCCTGCCCCCTCCCCCCCCCCAAAAAATAAAAAACTTTTAGTTACGAAAATAAGAAAAGGAAATCATATACATGACATTGTAACTCATTCCAAAGACATTAAAAATACCATCCCGCCAAACAGACACTTGGGCACTTTTCCCGCCTTTTCAAAGATGCCATCTTACCAATCATCGAATTACGTCTCTTTGTTTTTCGGCCAAAACAAATTTGGCCTAGGTCACTCAGGCATAGGGTGGGGGTGTCAGTGATAGAATGGCTACGGGGGAATATGACCGGTAATTTTGTATTAATTTGGTAAATTCAATTAACATTAGAGTGATAAGGCAGAAAATGAGGCTACAGTAATGAAAAGTGCAACGGTTGGTTAGTTATTTTCAAGTATGCTAATAGTCTACCATTATACTTAGGTTAGCTTACATGTGTGATGTGTACGTCTTAATTAGTACAAGCAAATAAAGGAGACAATATGAGCCTACACACTATCTCTGTTTCTGATATATATATATATATATATATATATATATATATAATTGTAAGGAAATAACATATACAACAGCTTTGGCAACTCTCGTGGAAATAATTATAATTGTGAGAAATGAAAATTAGAGAATAGCTTAAATCAAAGTTCCCCAGAGCTGTCCTCTCTTTTTGAATTTTTGCAAAGGTTGAAAAAATGTCTCCGCCGGGAATCGAACCCGAGTCATTGGCTTAGAACGCCAATGCCTTAACCACTAGATCACGGAGACGGGCCAGTGATTTAGGCGACCAATTGACCGACAGATTGACAAATCTTCAACCTTATTAATTAATTCCTTTGTCGGGGGCAGGTGAGTTTTGAACAAAGACAAGCCGCATGCCTCAGCTGGATCCAAGCGAAAGCGAACAGTCTCGATCCAAACCTTAAGGAAATAGAGAGACTGCACCGTTTTAAAAAAGAACTGAAATCTCTTTTGCTAAAACCATATACTAAAATGCTGCATGGTTGCTGATCTCGATCTGCACTTCGCTTCTCTCTTCTCTCTTCTCTTTTCTCTCTCTTCTCTCTCTCTCTCTCTCTCTCTCCCTTCCACTCTCTATAATTAGTTAATCCTTTTATGTTCTCTTCTGTTTCCATCCGCTGATTTCCGTCCTCTCTTTGTTTCTTCTCATCTTAATCTCATAATTCTACTTTCCAGCTCCTTTTCTTTGTTAAATGGGGACCTAACTCGACAAGCCTCGCTTTTAATAGGTTCCCCCACAAGTGTATATACTGTATGCGTTTATTACCTCTACTGGAAGATGTTTATTATACTGAGCTGTTATTATGTATTATCCTTTGTATTATGCCATTTGATTTATATACTTATATTTTGCTTTCTCATGTACAAACGTAAACCGATCGTGGAAACAAATAAAATCAAATCAAATCAAAATTAGAATAATAATCATTATAAACAATTGTAAGGAAATAACATATACAACAGCTTTGGCAACTCTCGTGGAAATAATTATAATTGTGAGAAATGAAAATGAGAGAATAATGGTTGCGTAGCTTAAATCAAAGTTCCCCAGAGCTGTCCTCCCTTTTTGAATTTTTGCAAAAGTTGAAAAAATGTCTCCGCCGGGAATCGAACTCGGGTCATTGGCTTAGAACGCCAATGCCTTAACCACTAGACCACGGAGACGGGCCAGTGATTTAGGCGACACTAGATTCAATTGACCGACATATTGACAAATCTTCAACCTTATTAATTAATTCCTTTGTCGGGGGCAGGTGAGTTTTGAACAAAGACAAGCCGCATGTCTCAGCTGGATCCAAGCGAAGCTTTGAGATACATGTATACATTAGAATAATAATCATAAACAATTGTAAGGAAATAGCATATACAACAGCTTTGGCAACTCTCGTGGAAATAATTATAATTGTGAGGGAAAAATAACTGAACAGATTTAATAATTTCACATATCAAACTTCATACTTTCCAATCTTTTATTGCATGAGGCTGTCTTGGTGACGGGTGTGCTATCTGCACAAGTAAAAAAGCCTCAGTTGCAAATCTTTTTTTTTTTTTTTTATAAAGCACATGCAGGGAATAATTTACCTACTGAAATTTGAATAGCAATTTCAGTCAGCAGACAAATATTTTGTTTAAAATTCTACACAGTTCAATGCAGCAAACTACTACACACCTGTAAACTTGTGTAGCAATTATACCCCGAATGTGTAGCAAATTGCTATGCTATACCAGGTAAATTATTTCATGAAGCATTTCAAAGGTTACATAAATAAACTAGAGGGGCCGTCAAAGGCGGCAGACCCACGCCTTGGCGGTGCTACAGAGTAGTTGCAATACTATACTATGGGGTCAAAACTGAAATCTACATTGGGTGATTTCACGCTCGGTGTTGGTGTTTGTGGTTAGTGTTTATTTTGCCGCGAAATCATGATCTAACACCGACTATGAAATGAGAAAAAAATCAGTCGGTGTTAGGTGTTGACCTCTGATTTTCTGACGTAGTTTCGGTTGCCGGTGTTTAATTTTTTTCAGATGTTGTCTGCTGAACCGAGCTCGGCAGCCGGTGTTTAATTTCATGTACAAAATTCCGTTCACTAACACTATACCCTAGGGATTAAGAAATTTTCATTTCACGTTCGGTGTTGGTGCTGGTGTTGCTACTTGTATGCTAGATACGGGAAATTTGGGGGATTAGCCGTGAGAAATAAAGTCAGTAGGCATCATTCGAAGTGTAATTTTACACGTGTTAAGAGTTAGTATGTTCATATAGGTCTGAAATTAAATCTAGGCCAACATTTAGTCCAACGTTCGATCTAGAGCACACGGAAAGGAACTAGATCTACCTTTGCTTTTTAAAGGGGCGGAATGAGTGAATAAAAAATCCTACTTAGTTTTTTTTCCAGATAGATTTGATAAATATGATGTTCGATATTCCGTAGTAAAAGACCCAGAGAATCCACATTATTAACTAGGACGAGTTCTAAATCAACAATCACAATGCAAAAGTAATGAAACTTCACGGCTAATCTGAGCCGATGCCCGAAATTTGGCCGTTTGCCATGTACGCGCTGGGCCGTCCGATCCGGCGTCTAGCTGCATTAGCTACCGCAGCATTTTCTGCTGCAAGTGAGAAACTCGAGAGAAATTAAATCTAAACTTACTGTTCCTATCAATACTATCCATTTCTGTGAAGTTTCTTACCGGTCTCTAGATCAAATAAGGATTGCTTTTAGAATCACCAGACTACTCGGGCAATTTTACGATATTCTAGACTAATAATTCAGTAGTTAAAAACATTTTTTTCTTCTTCGTTGAGAATGGTGCTGACGCCATTACCAGTGTTAAGCTATCGATGCGCTTTGTTGGGATATCGGTATCGGCTCCTTAAATCTGAACAGCGGTGTATACGTGCGAAACGGTGATCTTTACATATACTATACTATAGAGTCAAAACTAGAAGGTCACACAGAATTTGCAGGGATCAACCAATCATCACCAAAATCTAATCGATTCTTTCCTGTCACTATCCAAACAATCCCTGAAAATTTGGTGCAAATCCGTTCACCCGTTCTCTAGTTATCTTGTACACAAACAAACAAACAAACAAACAAACATACAAACATACGGAACCCTTTACATAACCCTGCCGATTTTATCGGCGTGGGTAAACATACAAACATACGGAACCCTTTACATAACCCTGCCGAGTTTATCGGCGTGGGTAACAAACAAACAAACAAACAAACAAACAAACATACAAACATACGGAACCCTTTACATAACCCTGCCGATTTTATCGGCGTGGGTAAAAAATGTAGTTGAGATTAGCCACTTCCCACTATAATGACATATCCTAGAATTTAGTTTCTATTTAGAAGTGAAGTACAATAGTGCAAAAAGCCAAGGAGCTTCGAGCACTATTGTATTTCTGCATCATTGGTTTAATACTGAGGCGCCATGGCTCAATTCTAAAAGCTGCAGAATGTGTCTTCTGAATGGAGCATGTTTTGTCTCCTATCCCTAGTTCATAGCTGTGCTTTATTCAACAGCATCTTGGAAAGCTTCACAACTGCATCCATATCAACGGAATAATTTTCACTGATTCGCCTCTAATATTGTAATGATATAGCAAATATTGAATAAGTTAAAGATAACTTTGATTTCTAGAAATAGAGCTCCGTTTTAAGAGAGATAAATGCAGTAAACGGGTTCAAATGAGCAATATATAAACAAATTTAAAAAGAGATTGCAAAAGACTGTATACACTGCAAGGCACCATATGCATGGGCAGAAATAATAATAATAATGATAATAATGACAATAATTTATGGATATACAAATAATTGAATCAGGGGCGGATCTAGCTTTTTATAAAGGGGGGGTTGGGGCGGTATGCGAGGGAGCGTAGCGACCGAGCCCGAGCGAGCGGAGAATTTTTGAAAATCTTTGTGTGAAAATGGCGTTTTCTTGCATCTAAAACACCACTATTTTTGGTATAGAGGTCATTGCCAAATTAACCCCCCCCCCCCAAGATAAAAAAAAATGGTCCCCGGATTTTTTTTTTTTTTTGGGGGGGGGGGTTGCAACCCCCCCAACCCCCCCTCTAGATCCGCTTCTGTGAATTATATCTAGTTATTCATTAACACTGATACTGTAGGCATTATCGTCTGCTGAGAGTCAGAAAAGTATTACTACCTCCCTGGTTCACAACAAACCGGATTAATTATGCCGGGAAAAGTAGGGTTTTTTACTTTCTTTTTGAAAGTGTCTTCTGTATTACATAGGCGGTGATGTTGTGGTAGAGTGTTCCAGATGGCTATAGTCCAGCATATGAGAATGAGCGTTCGGCTGCCTTGGTGTTGGTGCGTGGGATTTTAAGTAATGTCTTATCGTTCTGTGAACGGAGATGGTATCTGGAAGCTGGAGGGGTAGCAACCAAGGTGGATAGATACTGTGGAGCAGTATTCATCTTGCACTTGTAAACCAAAAGGGCTAATTTGAATTCAATTCGTTCTTTGATAGGAAGCCAGTTTAATTGTTTCAATAAAGGAGCACTGGGCTCTCTTTCTTTGCACCAAGCACCAGACGAGCTGCTTGATTTTGGATATTCTGAAGTCTTTTCACATCGCCAGCAATCACATTTGCCAGATAAGAATTTCCGTGGTAAAGCATGCTCAAAACAAGAGGGTGCGTTGCATGGTTACATGCGTCACCTGTGATGTACTTTCTAACATGAGATATGTTTCTCAGGTGGAAATTCGCTATCTGGCACACTCTACGAACATGCTCTGACATTGACAGAGTCTGGTCAAAATAAACACCAAGATTTTTTCACAGTGGTTGATGCATCAACAGTGGTGTTTCCGATGTGAATATAAATATTAGTATCAAATGGCTCCAGTCTTGACCAATAATGTAAATTTTGTTGGGTTCTATGATAGTATAACCTTTTTTATAGTATCATTAACTTTATTAACTTTATTAACCTTATTAACATTAGCCTTATTGTGTGTTACATGCAAGTATCCCAAGATACATACTTGATCCATTCTGCTGGTATTCTTTGAAGCCTAAAAATGCAACCTAAAATGTAAAATTTACATACAAATGACTGCATGAACTTTTTAAGTATCTTGTTTGATTTCAACTTCAGACTGATTTTGCATCACATCCTTGAAAAAGTCAAAATTAGAATACCATATTTCTCTTTTCAGAAGTAATTCTACTTTTAAGGAATAGATCATTTTATTACAATTTACCTGGTGAGAAGGACTGCCCAGCAACTTTTGCAGGCTGGATGCTTGCAACTGGCAGACAGGGGGTCTCGGAGAGTGTATTTGCAGAGTGGACACTGACTCTCCAGTACCACTGCTGGCAACCTTCTATTATTGGTGTATGACAGTTCTGCACCTCCCATTTAAATATGTAGTAAGGAAGAATTACCTGGAAAGAGAAAATAAAGGCAAAAGTTTTTTAAAGGATTGTATCTTTAAAATATCCATGGTTCTGTGTAAAGTGTGATACAGTGAAACCTCCATAGATCTACCATCTTCGAGATATTTCTGTCCCTATCCTTCTTTTCTAGGCCTCAACCCACACCAGGTACCGTATATCTGTAGTGGTCAAATACGTATTGACAACTAGGAAAAATCAATGCCAAAATACTATGCTATGTATTTTATATCGCATGTACTAAATGAAAGGGGGAAAGTTCCTCACAAATTCAGCTCTAAAAAATCACAATCGTAGTCGTACCTTGAATGGCCAGTAGGAAAAACTTTTTGTATTTTCAGCAGAATCTAAGGTCAAAATTATGTCCAAAACCGAAGAAAACCCAGCCGATTTGTTTTTTGTTTTTTGTTTTTTGTTTTTTGTTTTTTGTTTTTTTTTTTGTTTTTGCCGTCGCATGTTGTTTTTATTCTGTTTTTATTCCACTAATGGTTTCCATACACTCGGCAATTTAAATTTTGGCCCCAAAAACAAAAACAAAAAACAAAAACAAACAAAAACAAAAACAAAAAAACTCCGCGTGATGTGCCTGATCATGACCGGAGTACAAGACCGAACGTAAGAAATAATTTTACGTTCGGTCTTATTACCTCCGGGCAAATGGCAGCGATTCAATCTCAAGATTAATGATTCAGTTAATTCAGGGGCGGACTGGGAATGAATTGCTGTTGGAGAATTAGGTGTGACCGGCCCTTTCGACCAATGTCTACTGGCCCTCAGACCCCAAGCCGATCGACCCTGAATAAAATAAAATATCGAGCGACCCGTGGGGGAAAACACCCCATAATATTCCGGTGCCGCCCTCCCCGCCCTTGGCACTATATTGTCCCCTCACTGGCTAGACCCATGATATACTGACAGTGATATGATAGTGTTGATAGAGCATGCACCCGATGGAAGAAAAAAGCTGCTTATGATGGGCCTACTCTCGGTATAAAGCGTCATGCTGTTACTAAAACAAAACATACATTACGACTGTATGTTGGCGTTGGTCTGTTTGGACTTTGGAATAGCTTGTATTATGTCGATATACAATGCATAGACATTTTCATTGTAATTCTTACATATTTTATTTTCATTGACACTGACTGACTGATTAACTTGACTTGCCATGGCAGTATAATGCTTCGCTGGAAAGCAAACTGAGATAATAGATCATGGTTATCAAATGCAGAGAAGTAGATCAACGCTAAAGGCCTAGAAAGCGCGAATTAGAGCGAAATCTGTTGTGAGATAATCAGCTATGCCCTGTCAAAATTTGTTTGACATATATCAAGAATAAATCGAAATTGAATTTTTTTTTCAGTGCAAAAGAGAGAAAGAGAAAGGGGAGAAAAGAAGAAAAAATATGAACCTTAATGATTATGCGCCCCTCCCACGCCAGGGACTTTTTCAAAAATATGTCTATAAAACTTGCATTTTAGAGCATAAATGGTTTTTGATAAAAAGAAGGAATGCACGGATCTACGCTATTGGACGGAACCCCTTAATTGAGAATAAGAATGCGAGCGAACGAATTTTCTTCGATATTTTCGAATTGAAATTATGGCATTTCTTATTTCCTTACTTCTAATCATTAAAAATTGTGATGGTATTTCAAGATCAAACATAATGAGTTTGGATAATTATTAGTTTTAAGTTAATGTATCATAATTCTTATTCATTTTATCCAAAATTATTGGGGGATGATAATACAGGCCATCCCCCACCTCAATTTTTTTTTGGGATATATACCCCCCCCCCCCCCATCCCCCCCCCCATCCCCCCCCCCCCCCCCCCCCCCCCCCCCGGGATCGACACCCATGAAAATTAGTAAATCCGCATTCATTCAGCAACCTATTCGCATATTTTTGAGAGATTCCGTTCACTGTCTTTATCATTCCTAGACACTTCCCGGCGTTTCCGCACTTTCGGGAGAGGGCAAAATTTCCTCGTCCAAATTTTGGTCGAGATCAAAATTTGGACGCGGAAATGAACTTCCTGACACCTTTGGCAACTTGTCTGAATTGAAATTGAAAGCCTCCGCGGTGCGGGCCGCTTCGCGAATGACGGCAAGTAGGCATATGAGAAAAAATAAACAAACAAACAAACAAACAAAATATCGGCATTACACATTACACATTACACATGTTTGGAAATATATATAAGAATATAAAAAGGTGCTCAAATTAAAATTTTAATTTGAAGATTCAGTATGTTGTTTATGGTCTCCAAGAACAGAAAAAGAAGAAATTAATTTGATACTGAATTATGCACTATTCTCGATTTATGGAAATGTATTTTTGTTTAAATGATGTTTATACATGTTTTAAAAATTCGATATGATGTTGAAAGACACAAAAGAAAAGAAAATGTTTATATGAGGCTGACAAAATGGAACAGCATGTTCAACAATTTATGAAATAATGTATATGTTCGTATCATGAATTTTATTTTAATAAAGAAGACCATTTATGGTTAAAAAAAAAAAAAATAGGCGCCGAATTTATAACCTTGCGTTATTTCCTGATATAAGCCAGTTCATGGTTACAGTCTGCGCATGAGCAGATAAAGGTCATTGCAGACAAAATTGTGAAATACACGAAGACAAAATACTGGATACGTACTCATGAAAGTTATGTAATTATTATTCATTTTTGCACAAGCAGTGCACTCCATGATACACAGGTGGAAGTATTCTTTGAAAGGGGTAAACAAAGGCTAGTTATGTAGCACCTCCAATGCTGTAGGAGTGATTATTTCAAAATGTACAAAGTAGGACTTCTCCATCACGTGTCCATGTTTTACTGAGATCTGTGGATATTCGGGGTCATGGGACATGTGCTAACCGTGAACTGGTCTATTGTCGGCATATCTAAATGGCTGTCGGAAAATCATCCTGATTGTCCTAGTCCGTGATTTTACCACTCCTGTTGTGATCCTGGATGTGTCGGCGCTGTCCTGCTACGATCAGCATTTCACGACCTTCCCGATTGATTCCTAGGACACTCCCAGGTATGACTGCAGTCCATACGCAGAGGTTCATGTCCAATAAAACGATGATTCACACACTTTTTCCGCGTCTAGCGCGGTAAGACCCCAAAAGTGCCCTTTTTTATCTTTCCCTTTTCATAGCTGATAAGTGCCCCTTTAACCTTAACTTTTTCCTAGTATAGTATCCCTTTTTCTTTCTAATAAGTGCCCTTTTACCTTCTGATAAGTGCCCCCTTTAACCTCAGACATTACTGTCCCCCCTTTTTTTTGGTCTGATTAGTGCCCATTTTCCATTCTAATAGTGCAATTTTTACTTCTGATAAGTGCCCTTTTTCACCTCTGATGAGTGCCCATTTTAACCTCAGACATTACTGGAGCAGGGGGCAGGAGGGGCACAATTCCCTAAATTATACAAGAATGAGCAGTGCTCCTAAATCATAACAGGAAGGAGGACAATTTTATGGTACTTTTTTCCAAAGCTCGTTCGCTACGCTCGCTCGCATTTAGCATTGTCTTCTTATCATATTAGGAAAATTGTTGCTGTGCAAAATATCTTAAATTTTTGCTCTCTCGCTTCACTCGCTCGCAAATGAATAATCAGACCATTACACTCAACTGCAAAGTAGTTTTTATCTAGAACTATGTTAAGACATAAACAATAATCTGTCGAAAATGATCCTCGATTGTGTATTAATCAGAATGTAGCGGTATACTAATGTCTCAGAGTGGCATTTTCCGCCTTGTTTTCACCCTTTGTAGGTGCCCTTTTCCCCCCCAAGTGCCCCCTTTTGTTGGTCCCCCCCCCCACTTTGAAAGACGCTCCGCCGCCCCTGGTGCTATATGAAGATCTGCATGGGCCCGTATGGTATTTAGGAACTTTTTTTCTCATCTCTTTGCTGAGAGAAAAATTCTTTACCGAAATGCCCCAAGTTTACATAAATTTCCTTAGATTTTTTTTCTGTTTTAATAGGACTGTGTTCCTGCTAAGTGGAATAAACTTGCACTGTCAATGTGCATGAGTGATACCACTCATGCATCTTAGACTGAAGGTAAGATTTATTAGCTTAAGCCTACGGGAAAATCTATCCAATCTCTACATTTAGTAATTTAACGTATTGTCAGGTGCTAGTGACTAAAAAAAAAAAAAAAAAGAATCATTAAAAAAAAATTTTTAATGTTATTTATATATGGTAACATTGTCAGTTTCAGTACTGCTTTTTACAACGGCCCTGTATTCCGCAGGGTGATACAAAAGCATTTGCTTAATAGGTTTCTTTTTGAACGAATGTCATTTGAAAAGACCTTTATTCAGGCCTTTGTTCTTAGTACCATTTAACAACTTTGGCGTAAGTACGGGAGCACGTAAAAAGAGACCCCCCCCCCCCCCACCACCACCCCACTCACAACAACAACAACAACAACAACAAATGAAAGGGAGAGAAAAAAAGGGAGGGGCAAAGGCAACATGAAAAGAAAATGATACTACCCCATCCCTCCCCTCACTATATGACCTTGTTCTCGATCTCGAATTTACCTAATATTTCTGGTGCTCGGATCTCCTCCCCTCCCCCCCCCCCCCCCATGACGCCAATGCCCCGTCACTGGCTGGACTGGTTACACACAGGGGCCGCGGAGCGTTTTAGAAAGTTGGGGGGGGGGCTGATCTGATTTCACTCATTAATGACAATTTTCGAGCCTTTTTCCAATATTTTTTTTAACGTGTCTACTCAAAAAAGTGGGGGAGGGGGCTGCAGCCCCCCTCCCCGACTCCGCGGCCCATGACACACTACACCACTGATATAAAATCATAGGCGCTTTGATAATTTCACTGGGTATCGTATACACTCTCGATACTCCCGATAAGCTTATGTGCGTCACATGCGGCTGTTATATAAATAGACCTTATACGACAACAGGGACATTGCACTGGAATCACTAGCGTTGTCAACAACAATGCGTAGATAATTCACATCGACAGGTAATTTATACCGGTATTGTTTTCATTGACTGATGAACTTGACTTGTATAGTGTGTTAATTAAACTTTACTCGCCTGAAGCCTGATATGATAAATTTTGTAGTACTTTGATTATCATGGTTATCAGTAAGTTGGAGATGCAGAAGTAGATTAACGCTGAAGGCCTAAAAAGCACGGATTAGCGAGAAATCTGTCGCGAGGACTCATCAGCCATGCTTTGTAAAAAAAACTTTAACATATATCCAGAATAAAACAAGATTGGATTTTTTTTTCAGTGATGAATTATGAATGGACTCTAGACTTCTTTCTGTGATGCTCTTTAAAAAAATATATTTACATGTATAACAAAGATGATATGTGTCTGGGCTTAGTTTAGTTGTAGACTGTCCGAACATAATACACATGTAGTCTGCGTTTGGAAGATATATGTCATCATACTGAAATGAGAGGGGTGAGATTATTCTATACTGGTATTATTTTATACCAGTACACATTGATCTTAGTTCTTGTGACATGATTGGAAGTGATGTCGCGCCACAAGTGCCTGAACAGGCACACGCCTGAACTTGAGCACAGGGGAACTACCGTTTGACGTCAAAATCAAACGGCAGTTCCCCTGTGCTCAAGTTTAGGCGCACAGGGGAACTACCCTTTGATTTTGAGATCAAACGGTAGTTCCCCTGTGCGCCTAAACTTGAGCACAGGGGAACTACCGTTTGATTTTGACGTTATGCATGTAGGAGGGTTGACCCATATTGGCTGCATTCTATATCACTGTTTTGAGCACTCATACACACATCCTATATCGTATGGAGATAGGACAGTGCTACTGCATGATTATCAGCTGTTTTGAGGGGAGAGACTCTGGCCCCTGATGGTTAAATCGATTACTGTTAATTGTGACTTCTTTTGTGTTCAAATGCAAGCCTAAGACAATTAAACATATATATTTTTCCATTCATGTTGTAGATCTATCTCAACCAGCTCACTGCTGTGTGTCAGCTATAGCTGTGTGGAAATTAACTTTAACTGTCAGTGCGCTTGATCGTGACCGGCTTCTATAGACTGAAGGTAAGATAATTATAAACAAAAAAAATTACTTGGGCATGCACGTAGACAGACCTCTCTTTTCATGCTGTTCAAGTCGCGGCAATCATCAAAAGGTCTCATAAGTTTTGCAACTCGAGCAGCAATTGATTGTCTTCCACCTCCAGTCTGAAAAGCTGAAATTGAAGGGCAACTTAGTGAAAGATGTAGTCTGTGCAGTTGTAAGGGTACCATTCATATCCTGAACACATGTTCGTTTTATCGTAAATGAGTTTAAAAAGGAACACGGCAAAAAATGAAATTCCTTCACTATGCGCGGCAATTTCTTTTCACGACAGGGAGGACCCGACCGGCCTTTACCATTATTTGCTATACAGTCTTAAAAGATTTTAATGCGAGACATATTTGTATATTTCTGTATTTCTATATGTGCTTTTTCAAGCGAATAAAGAACAAATGAAATGAAATAATGAGAATACAATACACAGTTCAAGTGAAAAAATATGTGCAAATGAGCAACATAAAAGTATTAAATGGAAGCGAAGATATAATAGTGTTCATATAAACCGAATCAACCCTAAATGTGTTTCAATATGAAATATATATTTCATTCTACGTCTTAATACGTTATGTTTTTATAATATTTCTTTCATTGTATGTTTAATGCAGTCCTGTATATTATTCTTTAATTGAAAAACAAGCAACCTGGACTTTATGTGTTTCCCTTAGTTTTTTGTATGAATAAAGGTCATTTAATTAAAAAAAAAAAATAACTGTTAGCTGGCAATAGTTAACGTAGAGATGGACTTTGTACTTCTCTCTTGGCGTTGTTTGAACCATAAACAGACAAAAATCTTTTCGGGGTGGACTTTAAGCTTGTTAAATAGGAACCATTTTTATTGAAGGTGGTCTTTATACTTCTCATTTGATGCTGTTTTGGCGGCAGTATGTTTTTCTTATAATAGGTAGAGATGGAGTTTAAAACATCTCCTTTGATGCTCTTATATAATTATGATGTTGTAACATCACTTTTGGCGCTGTTAAAGGGGTTTTGAAAGTAGGTAGACACTTTTATATCTTGCTGTTTTCGCGGCAATTATTTCGTAGGTTGAAGTGTATTTAAAACATCTCTCTTGATGCTCATATATAATTATGATGTTGTAACAGATGTTACATATTTAGTTGATTCAAGCTGTTGGGACTTTCGATAGATGGAATACATGTCAGAGAATGAAAATTATTTTAAAAATGTGCATTTTAAAGCTGTTAAGCGCATGGACTTAACACTATTAAATTTGGACCCCTTTCACACTCACTTCGTTAGAGCGGTCTAACTAAGAACCGTTCCTCAGGAGCGGTTCTGAGGTGAGTGTGAATGCTAAAGTGGTCCAGGAAGCGTTCTTCTGGAGCGCTCCAGGTGGTGGTCTTGAGGAACGGTTCTTAGTTAGACCGCTCTAACGTGCAGTGTGAAAGCGAAAGCGATCCTAAAGCGTACTTCAACCGGAAGTGAGTGTGTGTGTGTGTGTGTGTGTTTGCGCGGGAAATCTCGTGTGATTTTCCTTGATTTTCCTATAAGTGCAGGCCCTCGCTGCATAATAGAATGATGAAAAGAATAGAAAGAGGAACTTATAGAATGATAAAAACAAAGAAAAACATAAGAAATCTAAAGAAAGAAAAGACGATAGAATGATGAAAATAAAGAAAAACAAAAGAAAACAAGGAAAAATAGAAAGATAAAATGATAGAATGATAAAAACAAAGAAAAACAAAAGAAAACAAGGAAAGATAGAAAGAGAAAATGATAGAATGATAAAAACAAAGAAAAACATATGAAATCTAAAGAAAGGAAAGACGTTAGAATTGTGAAAACAAGTAAAAACAAAAGAAAACAAGGAAAGATAGAAAGATAAAATGATAGTATGATAAAAACAAAAGAAAACAAGGAAAGATAGAAAGATAAAATGATAGAATGATTAAAACAAAGAAAAACAAAAGAAAACAAGGAAAGATAGAAAGAGAAAATGATAGAATGATAAACACAAAAAACAAGGAAAGATAGATAAAATGCTAGAATGATGAAAACAAAGAAAAACAAAAGAAAACAAGGAAAGATAGAAAGATAAAATGATAGAAAGACAAGATGATAGTATGATATGCACACGGCGAAAAAAGGAAAGTGGAAAAAAAGAAGCCTTGGAAAGATATAAAGATAAATGCATCAGGCAGGCAGTATACGGTTTGAATTACGCGTGAAAAAAATTGACTCGCTGACCTGAGCTGCCATAGCAACAAGACCACTTTAACTCGTTAAGTGATTTGAGACATAAAAAATACGCGGAGTGTGAAAGCAATCAAACCGTTCTTCAAGAACCGTTCCTCTAGAGCGGTCTAACTTGGAGCGGTCTAACAGGGAGTGTGAAAGGGGTCTAACTGAAATAGACCCAAAATTACGAAATATGACATCTGTACAAGTACAGTTTTGTAAGGCTACAGGTACTACAAAATTTACCAAAAAAATAACTTGACGGCGTAGGCCTATATGTATATGTATATGTATATATATATATATATATATATATATATATATATATATATATATATATATATATCAGTTTGAAAGAATCGGAATAAAAAGTCGAAGATAGAATTACTGTTACCGGTTTCTTTATTCTTCAGATAGTGAATTCAGATCAACAGGTGATCAACAGGTAATAGTGAATTTTTCTATCTTCGACTTTTTATTCGGATTCTTTCAAACTTATTTACCATTTTCCGTGACGGAGGATTCTCTTACAATTACTACATATATATATATATATATATATATATATATATATATATATCTATCTATCTCTCTCTCTCTCTCTGAAGAAGCTGTAGCCTCCCCGCCCCTACCACTTTACCAGTATATAGGCCAGCGTGACGGAGGATTCTCTTACAATTATTACATATATATATATATATATATATATATATATATATATATATATATATATATATATATCTCTCTCTCTCTCTGAAGAAGCTGTAGCCTCCCCGCCCCTACCACTTTACCAGTATATAGGCCAGCGTAAAATGGTTGGACCCACGCTAGTCACTGATAGTCATGATATCATTAGGCATAATAATATCATTACTATCACTGACGTGATATCATTAGGCATATAATACACAGGCTTATTGAAAATTTTGTTGAGCATGCATGCGTGCGTACGAACACATACTGGATCTGGATGACTATACCATAGGCTATACTCATATACTGCACTCTCGATATAATACAGCTACATGTCTGTGCATGGCATACGACTGTTTGGAGCCCCTTGTGTTCTGTTTAATTATTCATATACCACCCATACGCAATTTCAATTGAGAGGTAATTCTTATGGGTTTTATTTTCATGGATTTACTTAGTGAATTTGGCTTTTACAGTGACCAGAACTACAGCGAAGGGCAGCTGCAGATTGATATAATTTAGTGGTATAGCATACGATCATGGAACTCGTGGTTCGTTGGTAACCCATTATTTGGAGATGCATATAGAAATACATCATCATGCAGTATTTATAGGCATAGAAAGCAGATATGGCTTATGCAGTTTGTTTAACGAGTCTTGAAAAAGGATTCTGGAAGAATTTTTTTTTTTTTTTTTTTTTCAGTAACAACTGCTACATAAAGAGGAATAAGAAGATGATGTTTATGTCCAGGCCTACGCGTTGTACACTGCCGGAATGTATAACCGAGGAGCTTTTTGAAGCTGCGTGGTATAATCGAGTTTAGAACAAGTTTCGTCACATTTTTTCTGCAATGATAAATTAGGAGCGATATTATTCTGTACCAGCACCTTTGATATTTTTGTTTGATACATGTATAATAAGTCTATATATTATGCTGAACGGATATGGAAGCGATGAAAACGTCTTAAAAATCATCGACACTTTTCCAGTCTCGTTTTAGTATACCCCCGTATAGTCTGCTCGCAAAGAGAGAAGATGTTAAAGATATAATGCATGGCGAACAAATCGACGACACGGGAAAGATTATATTCTTCCCGTAATTTTCTAATCACATTTTGTGATTTTCTCTGATTAAAAGAAGGATACAGAGTCTATCTACGAAGAGATAATTAATGTGATTGAGAATGTCACATATTTTCAGGTAGGAAGATTATTCATGACCGTGGGCTACTTTACTGCTTTTTACTTTCAGAGTTTAAAATCGTTGTACTTAATTTGTAAAATATTAGTACAATGTTAATAATAATGACACATACACTGCATTGTATTAGCCTAGTATGAAAATAAAATCATTTTGAGAGAGAGGGAGAGAGAGAGAGAGAGAAAGGAGGAGGTCACTATTTCATCCTCGAGTTCCTGTTTCTTTTTTTAAAGATATCTTGACGCAGACATTTATTCCAAACTGCTAAATCGTAATATTAAGAATGCCATATATATATATATATACATATATATATATATATATATATATATATATATATATATAATTGTGAGAAATGATTATATTCTTCCCGTAATTTTCTAATCAAATTTTGTGATTTTCTCTGATTAAAAGAAGGATACAGAGTCTATATATTTACAAACGCACACACGATTTTTGCTTCTATAAGTGCGTTATGACATTAATTCTTTTGTCTATGACTTGAGAAGCCTCCTGTTTGACCGCCATACGTGGATCATTACCATCATGATAATATCATTATTTGATAAATACATAGTACTTTTCTCAAATTTATTAATATAATATTTACTATATCATATGCATTCAGAATTACTTACATTTCCCTGGAAAAGAGTAAAAATCACATTATTTCTTGAATTGAACCGTTGCGCTTAGTGTAGTCGATGTAGCATGATTAGGCGAATACTATATCTACAGATATACAAAATTGATAACGTGATATTGACCAATCATTACATTCTGCGTGTAGCATGAGTAGTATGATTGGCTGGAATCCGGGCCAGAAATCGTGGACGAGCTTTTTCAAGAAAGCTGAATCGTTCGAAAATACTTGCGCCAATTTTTGCATAAAATTTAAGGGGAAGTCCACCTTAATATTAACTTGGTTTTAATGGAGCAAAATAATTAAAGAAACAGCTATGAATTTTTTTATAGTTGTTATAAATCAAACACAAATTGGCAACTTCGTAATATATCTTGCGAGCTCTACTCCCCCCAAAATCATAAATTTCCATTTTCCCTAAAGAAAATATTTTATCATATATGCACCCTAGATATAATTATTTCACTTATGTTTTTACACAAAACCTGTATGATACAAATCTGTTCCCTTACAAAAAACAAAACAAAAAAATGAAAATGAAAATTTATGATTTTTTTGTGTACGGAGCAAATGAGAGAGGAGCCCGCAAGATGTGTCACGGTGTTGCCAATTTGTATTTGATTAATTACAACTTCAAAAATTTCTTATTTCTTATCGGATTTTGCTCAAACTTTCTTTGATCTGTTTCTTTCATTTTTCTGCTTCTTTTAAAACCAACTTAATATCAGGGTGGACTTTCCCTTTAGGTACGTCATTTAGAACCCCAACATTCAGGACTATTTGATAGGAATATGTAAAATACTTTTTATAAGGGTAATGGTAAAAATTTCAAGAGGTAAATTCTGTCATGAAATATATGGCTATTTAGTGGTCCGGTCACGGTGTGGAGCTTGCACTGTAGCCGGGTTATAGCCCGAACCCGAAGAGCTTTCTTTCGTTTACGTGTTGTTCCGTGTGTGCTGCATTTACCTCATTCAAAGTAAAAAAATACTCGATTACCTATAAAAGCTAACTGTGTGATAATTACTGAAGTAGTAATCATACCTGTATATCACGGGCTTTTAGAGTTACATTTTTTTGCCATAATGAAGCAGTTTTATATGTTTTTACAACTCGAATGTAGAACTATAATAACTTTAATATTCGTTGTTTTTAATGTAATAAATATTCATAGAAATATTTGTTTTATAGTAAAGAAAAAAAAAGAATAGAAGAAAAACAATATACAAATCGACTAAAAGTCGTGGCGTGTGGCCTTGGCTTCATGCATTATATCTACATAGTCATATATTTCCCATTCTAAACAATAATTTTATTTAACTAATATGTTCATCACTTTAATTTTGCTATTTCCGTCTTCTGTACCATTTGCGAAAAAATATTTCATCAACTGAAAGATACGCTGATAACGGGGTAGATAACAGTTTTAAAGGAATAACTAAATAGTTTGATGTGAAAATGACAGCGTTGAAACGTTGTATTAACCTCTTGTATATTCTACTTGAATACTCTGGAACTGTTGGGCAAATCCATTATTAATCTGTATTTTTTTAAATGTGATATTAAGTTCTTTTATATTAAGAAGAAGAAAAAAAGTCGTGATTGTATATAAATTCCACCCAGTGTTTTTGTCTAGTCGTCTATGGAAATTCATTGTAAAAGGATCAAAATGATATACTTTTAGGACTGGATGTCAAATGGTGATCCAAAAAAAAAAAAGAAAAAAAGAAGAAGTCCTGATTGATATAGTTTACACCTCCCTAAAGCATAAAAGATACTACAGTATAATAATTATTTTTCATAAAATATGTTTCAACAATTTTCATTTTTGTAAAAACCCAAGTTTGTAATTTCATAACCAGTAGCAGTAGACTGAACTCTAATATTTTGTAGTTAATTATCTTTACTTGATAAAAACATACTTTGCAAGCACATTCTACTTGATGTATTGGCAACCCGAATCCCAAGGGAGTCCCTGTATAGCATGAATCAACTAAATATGTTATAACATCATAAGAGCACGAAGAGAGAAGTTTTAAGTCCATCTTGACCTACCAAATAATTGCAGTGAAAACAGCGGCAAGATATCATAATTCTCTGTTATATCTACATGTACCTACAAAACTGATAATCACTTTCAAAACTTTCACTTTAAACTCCACCTCTACGTAATAAACAAAATATTGTCGATAAAACAGCTTCAAGAGAGAAGCTCAAAGATCACCTCTCTTAAATGTGATTACTATTTAATTAGTTCAAAGTCCACCTCCAAAAAAATTTTTGTTCTGTTTATGGTTAAGTTCAAACAGCACCAAGAGAGAAGTACAAAGTCCATCTCTACCTATACGTGATAATTGCAGCGAAACTTTCATAGTACTTCAAGCGAGAAGTGCAAAGTCCATCATTGCGCACCTAACACATTGCCGCGAAAATGGCATGATTCCCCTGAAAACAGCATGCAGGAAAAAAGAAGCCTGTCTATGTGCATGCATTGCCAGATTCTCGCCAATAAATGCTGTAACCTCGCTATGGAAGTATGGAAGTATTTCTGAATGCATGTCCAGATATCATGTGCAGTGTCGATAGCCGGATTGGGGGGGGGGGGGGGGTGGGAGGAGGGTGGGGGGTTACATTGAAAGCAAGATATTTATTTCGTGGGGGAGGGGGCATTTCCCCCAGTCCATAATCGGGATATATAAATGCTCACTGTGTGTGTGCGCGGGTGTGGATGGGCGTGTGTAGGGTGAGTGTGTGTGTGTGTGTGTGTGGGGGGGGGGGGGGCGTGGGCGTGGGGGCGTGGGCGTGGGGCCGGGGGTGTGTAGAAGCAATACCAGCCTCCCGTAAAACTGTTCAGTGGGGGCCTCTCCCTCTCAAAGCCTACTTACAAAATGCTCATTTCTTTCTATCTCTCTTTACTAATCAATAACAACGAAATATGCTTTTGAACAGGAGTGGGGGGGGGGGGACAAAGGGTTTTACTGCAGAGGAAAAATTCCTTCCTCGTGCTCCCGCCCTCCCCCTCCCCCTCCCCTTCCTCCTGTTTGGTGCCGCCACTGATCATGTGACAGGGTCATAATGTCACAATTTATTCCATTATTGATGAGTATACTACAGTGCTGGTATACTTCCCGTGGTATTTCTCCTTTTCTTTTGCTCGTACTTGCAGAGCTGTCTTACGCAAAATGGCCAGCAGGATGTAGGCCTCTTTCGAAATCGAGCTGACACCCACCACTGGGGTATATAATTTAGATACCATATTACTGTACGCCAACTTGATAAAAATATATCTCTTGTCATGCCAGTATTTAAGAAAATACCCTCATCTCATATGGGGAAAGACGAAAAGATTTCGATTCAGATATTTTTTTTATGTGTGGTGATCGAAGCATGTAGCTTTGAACTGAAAATACACCATTCTTCCCATGCTTTCAGATTTTTTCATTATACTTAACATGTACATGTATTTTAATTCAGTTCAATTCAGTTCAGTTCATTTCAATTCGATTCAATTTCAATTTAATTTGTATTTATTCATTGACTTCACTGACATAACCATCAATAATTTGTTCTAATATAACGTCAATGATAACAATAAAAAAAATAACGAAAACAGAACAATGTATATCACAAATAGAACAGCAGTAACAGACAAACATACTTATCTTATATAATTGATCAACTAGAGTGCATGATTGAGCATGAACATGTAGGCCTGTATATGATAAAAACATTGCGGGGAAAAATAATTTTACTTTGTTCTTTTATCGCCACTATACCAATATATCACATTAAAAAAAAAAAAAAAACACCATATAATTATGTGCAGACACGGGTCATTGGTGTCTGTGCATAATTATAAGGTGACTTTTTAGTTCATAAAGATATCTATTCTATGTGATTTTCTTTTGACGCTATCAAAAATAAAATATAATATCCAAGATTTTTTTCAGAATATTACTCTAGAATATCTATGCGTTTTTAGAATTTAAGAGCAAGTATAGTAGGATACAAATACGTTGGTCACGTTCAGTTATCTCCAATAACATTAACTTTGAAAGTGAACTACCGTTTTTCAACGATATTATGAATTACGTTTTCATTTATGTTTGTTGATTTGGGGATCTGCTTGGTTTGTTATTCCACAACAAGGGTTGTTTGAGAATGTGAGGCAATCTTCATTGATTTTTCTATATCTTTAAAATCGAACATTTTTCAAATCATTCGTTGCAAACAAGCTTCAGATTTTAAGGATTCAACTTTCACAATATACTGCAATACTGCAAGAAGTATTCGTAAACAGAACAGTTAGCTGAGACGGAATAAATGGTAGAAGTGATGACGGGGGGAAATGAATGAAGTGATGAAGAGAAATAAGATCATGGACAAAATCTTATTACTAAGATATGAGGGACTGAGGAGCCCAGATGTAAAGTCTGAATTAATATCTGCCTAGTGATAAAAATTTAGTGGATTGTAGATTGCATGCTACATGAGCTAGCTGAAGATGTCCACGTGTACCTCCCTTCCCGCGTGTACGCTAGGAAGTAGAAAACAGTGGTAAAATACTCAGATCTTGTGATAGGATATGATTCAATGAACACTTACATATAGATGGAAGAGAACCATTCCCATGTACCTTAAAGATTCTCTTAAAAATTATGAAAAAATTATGATATAAGTATCATTTCACCGGCATGATAATCGCTTTCCCATTTGCAGAGGTTACCGAATCATTATCAATAATCGTTTTTGCACAAGTTCATCGGGATGGTCAATTTTTATTTTTGTAAGTACAGTTGATCGCCTAATATCCCGCTCCATTTCGAGGTAACATCAAATCATTTGGAGATGATTTCCTTGGAGATATTTCAATTTACCAGTGACCATTATTTTCCGTCTGTATACCTTGATGGCTGGATGGCTCGCTTTCACGTTGTCAAATAGACCCAGCAAAATTTGTCACAAAGATAGTCTTTTATAAATCCTCTCTTTTAATGTTTCTAGGAAGATATGATTCATCTAAAAGATATAGTGCTGCTGAAACATATGACTCATGTATAAATAATGGAGACAAGCGCATCCTTAACTCCTGCTGAACGACCTATGTTGACGTAAAAGAGCTGTAAATATATATGATGGGAATTTCACGGAAGTTCCTATTTTAATTTCATGTTAATCGATCTGGTATATTCCCCTTAAAGTTTCCCAGTATTTATAAAAACAAATGTGCTAAAATAAAGTGAGTATAATACGAGACCTCTTTTATTGTGCGAGATTCACTACTGAAATAACCAAGAACTGATACTTTAATAAAGACATGGGGTCATCCCAGTAGACCGACAAAACAAAGAAAGATATAGACAAATGTCGGTCTAGTCGGCTGTCGGTTTCGTGGACTGTTGGTCTAGTGAACTCTCAAAAGGGTGTCAGAAGACCCGCGAGCTCTTGGGCTGTAGCCGTAAGACATTTCTCTTTTCAAGACTGTAGAATACAATGAACAAATAGTACGCGGGAAAAATATCTATGGAAACTATGGATTTATAAACAGATTATTAAGAAAAAATCATCTTTATGTAGCTAGAATAAATGCATATAACTAGGATAACTGAAGAGTTTTGTTGATGGTTTATTCTTGTTTGATTTATTGATTCTCAACAGAAAACAGAAGATGGGCTGCCACTGAAAGCGGAAGCTTTAAGATGTGACAGCCCAGGTAGATAAAATTAATGATACTTTTTAATGGACAGAACGAGTAAGAAGTTTGAAGGACATTTAGATTGACATCTAAATGCAACACTAATTGACTAAAATTGAATTTATCAGAAAAGGAAGGAACTTTAAAGAAGATTCTTTTTGAAATACTACCTTCTATAACGCTTTTTGCAAACTTCCATCTATATGATTTTTGAAATACATCGAAACTGTAATGATTGCATGCATTTTATTCCGTTTTTTCTCCTGGAATGATGACAAATTCATAAAAGTGCACAGAATATACTTCAAAGAAACCTAATATTAAAAAGATAATTCTTTCACTAACCTGTTTACACCTTAGACCCAAGTACAAAAATGAAGACGGGATGAAATTAACGCATATGAGACGAATTTTCTCTCTCTCTCTCTCTCTCTCTCTCCCCGATTATCTCTCTCTCTCTCTCTCTCTCTCTTTAGATTCGTGGGAATTTCCATATTTTATTTTCGACACGTCATCATTTTCAGAACATGTGTGTGCAGAGAAAAAAATAAGCCAGAGTCACACTGTTGCGAAATGATATATTGCTTACGAAGTGAATTGCAGCTTTCATTTGAAGCAGATATCGACCACTTGTCATATACAAATGTTTTTTAAAAGCACTTCGCAATGTTAAATTATGAGGAAACAGGATTCAACTGATGATTACATAACACAACTGGTGTGAAAGTGAAAATGATTTTTCCTAAAACGAATGACAGGCTTATAAATACGTACTGGAATGTGACACTATTTGAGTATCGAGGAGTTGATATAAGGACATTTAATTTCATCTATGGGTCAAGACTTTTTCTTTTAGAAAGTAATCAGAAGCGAGTTGCGTATCCATGAAGTGTATACCTGTGCCACGGTGCTACCGACAGCAACCCCCCTGCGGAAATCACGCTTGGTGCTAGAGCCTGTGGTCATGTCCCCCAGAAAATATTGTAATAACCATAAAATTTTATAGATTAAAGAATAAAAAGCGATACGTTTAGGAGCTCTTTACGTTTGAATATGGATTTGATAAGCATGATAAGATGAAACTGAATTCAGAACATACTTATTAGAATTGATAGCAACTTATAAACACATATATGAAAAGCTTTGTTATAAGGTAGCACAAGCAATCGAGAAGAGACTGATCGTTTTATCCGATTTTACATTCGAGTTTTAAAACTTGTATACGATAAAAGATGATGAACAGTATGATCATGTTCATATGATTCATTTACGAAAAAAAAAATAATACCAAAAAATAAGTTATAATGATTACACCAATCTCGTCTATTTGAAGTAGACTTACCACTTTCACACAAAAAATGTGTATCTGTACATTTTTAGTCTCTGTTCACCAACTGCGAGTATCATGCACAATTTTGCTTATTGCTTAATCATTATAACTTGGCAATCACAAAATAGATTTCATTTGGTGATGCAACACATTAGTCACGTTCTTGTAAGGCAAAGGACATGTTGATGCACCATTTTTTGGGTAACATTTACTTTTATTCATTGGCGTACTGGTGGGGGCTTGGGGCTGCAGCCCCCCTACCCCCCCCCCAAAAAAAAAGTTCCATGCCAAAAAAAAAAAAAAAAAATCAAATTACCTACCGGATATACGACAAAATTACACTTTCATTTTTAAAAAGTTATTTTTTTTTTCCTCACAAGCATTCAGCAATTGAGCCCAGTATGCCTATGCTCAGCCCCCTCAAAAAATTTAGCCTAATTTCGCCACTGATTTTATTATAACAATGACAGGATGACCACAGAATGTGATACAGACACCTAACCCCTTATTTTCTGATGCATACATCAATTAGAGAAGAAGAAAATGCCAGAAGCCGAATGACCGTTCCCAAACATGACACATCAAAATGAATTTTCATGTATAATTAGTTTATCGGCCAAATGAATATTCATACCAAGATGATATCCAATCACAATTAATCACCTACCATAAGAAACGTCATCAGTATATTGAAATACTTGTAGCCTATGGCGAATATAATATAAGGATCAAACACACAACCAATTACAAAATGATAATAACTTGCGAAGGTCAAGGGTCAGGTCAGACAATGAGTAGCAATATGTAGATCGGACTATTATTATCGTGCATAAGGGTGTAAAGTGTAATATCGTACTGTACGTGGCATATCGCAGAGCCCGTGCATCGATGCAATGAATAAAAGGCAGCTTGCGGTGGATGTTAACGCGTTGCAGGAAAAGGGATCAGCATGCACGATTCGTATAATACAAAGACAACAAAGTTGTCGCGCGATTGACCGTTATGATGATCATACTTATATTATAGAAGTGTTCCACTACGTTAAACATTGATGTGTGCCATCGATATGGCTTTAACACTCGATTTTATGCTTACCGTTCAAAAATGCGCTATTCCCGCACCCGAATGGTATCTGTAATGAATTGTGAGGGCTTCCTCATGTCATAATCGGGGGGGGGGGGGGGGGGGGGATTGAAATATAAGGATCATCGGAACACGTTCTCAACTTTTCACCAAAAATGATATTGTTCGAAACGGGCCGGGGCGGGTCAGAACGGCCGGAACGACGGAATGAAAAAAAAGCGGTGCTTTGGAACGGTTCTCTCTCTTCTTTTTCTCAATAAGAAAAAAAAAAATAGTATGCTTTGGAAGGGAAATTTGAATCACGGTAAAAATGGGTGTCTGCTCTGCGGGACATATACCCACCGCACACTATATACTGAGTGCCCCGGGTCATAATGGTGCCCTTTGATCTACATATCATGTTTATTCATTATCATAACTTATAAAGTGCTCGTTGTAGGCCTACTTAAAGGCCAAGTCCACACTAATATCAAGTTGATTTAAATATATAGAGTAAAATAAAACAAGCATAACAGTGACAATTTTATTGAAATCGGATGTAAAATAAGAAAATTACGGCATTTTGAAGTTTTGCATTATTTCTTGAGCTCAAAACTAAACAGGAATTTCACATAACATGGGCTGTATGCAAATGAGTGAACCGATGATGTCACACACTCACTTTTCGTTATGTATTTTATTATATGAAATATCATATATTTTACTTTTTTGCTTCAATAATGTAAAACATAGTTTGACTCCTTATGGAACATGTCAAATCATCATTATTGTAACTTATTTTGATACAAGGGAGAGATTCTATATTATCACATCCATAAAAATTGATACGTATTCTGAATATGAAATTTCGAAAATATTATGTCAATGTTATATAAAATCACTGAACAATTTATTCTGAGCTGAGTGGGGTATATTATTTTTGTGATTTGTGAAATTCCTGTATAGTTTTGAGCTCAGGTTTTGTAACAGTTTTCATGATGATTCCAACTTGATTTTGATATCGAACTTGAGGATGAATACAGTCAAGCAGTTCAAACCTCTCCTTTTGTAGGTTTTGATAGTTTTTCAATATCTTTCAATATTAATTTCTTAGAGAAAAGCGTGTACTTGTTCATTGCCCTTTCACTTTGCATCTATTGCTATGTACCTGGCCTCATCATTGACGAGTTTGTGGCGATAGGTGGCGTGCGTAAAGGTGGTGTAAAACCCGAGATCAAGGAATATTTCCTGGTTTCACGCCGACATGACGCTAGGTCGCCACAAACTTTACTCAACCAAAAAAGTAAGTTCTCCACTCACACCTTTTGATATAACTCGAGAAGTGTTTGATGAAATTTGTTCATCCAAAAAGCAAAGTATGCATGATTTTCCTATTCATGATTTCATTAGTTATTTGCTAACGATTGATTATGTTTTCTTAATGACACTGTGGTTTTTATTGCAGTCGGTACAACAAAAAAAAAGTTGCACTTTTTATTTCATAATGCAAACCAGAGTTTGCATGCGCATACTCATCTCAATACTTTTCATCTTTTGTTCATGTAAAGACGGATATTTTGCAATTCAAATTCATGAAACTGCTCTAAAAATCACGTTTTTCAATGCAATTTTTTGGATTTGAATTATATTACAAGTACATGAAAAAAAAAGTGAATATAGTACACAATGTACATTCTGCATTGCATTCATAAACGCAAAGTGCAACTTTTTTCTCGTACTGACAGATATGAAAACTACAATTTCATTATGGAAACATAATCAATAGTTCACAAATATACAGTGCAATTGTGGGTAAGGAAATTCTGCATACTTTGCCTTTTGAATAAACAAATTTCATAAAATATTTCTCGAGTTATAGTAAAAAGTGTCAAGGGAACTTACTTTTTTTTTTAACGTCTGCGGGCAGCTCTCTGTATATTCGCCTACAAACTTACTCTGATCGGACCCAGGTTTGAATCTCAGACAGTACCAGACGTAAATAATCATATTTGATTGATACATGTCTGTAAAAACCCATTTACACACACAGACACACACACACGCCCGCACACACCCGTGTGTGTATGATGTACACACAGTCTATGCATAGGGCATTACAGGCACGGTGTGTTTCGTTGCATTGCTGCAGCAAACTAAGAACGCCTTGAACGAATCTGTGACACGTAGATTCAAAAAATACATTTTCGAATCGCGTTTTCATCCTTCTATTACGAATTTTCCTCATGGCTTGTGAATCCTTTTTTGAGGAGGGGATAAACTTTATTTATCCATCTTTCATTGACTGAAATTTCAACATCAACATTCCATGAGGGTTTTTGGTGGTGAATGTTTAAAGATATGTATGTCAAAGCGGTGTAGATTTGTCATTCACTTTGTACATGTCGATCAACGGTCAGAAAGCGGTGAAAGGTCATGAATGATTGAGGCCAATCGTCCCTTTTGTTGGGGACTTTGATCATTCCCGAAATCTCGGTACTCTCCCTGACTTAGAGCATCCCAAAATGGTTTTTAATGAAAAGAAGGAATGCACGGATCTACGCAAATGGACGGAACCCCTTTACTGATAATAACAATGCGAGCGAACAATTTTTTTCGATATTTTCGCACTGAAATTATGGCATTTTTATTTCCTTACTTATAATAATTAAATAATCTGATGGTATTTCAGGATCAAACATAATGGCCGGAATTCACAACTTGAGGTGGTTTCAATTCAGACCATAGTTTATGCAGATTTCGTGGTATAAATACGCTTGATTTAGCTCATACACTTAAAAAGATCCAATAATGAACGCGCACCGGTCGCACGTGGTTGGCAAACGCGCTAAATTCACGCTAGTTGGCATGGTTTAAACTATGGCTTGTGTAAATTCAGACCATGGTTTATTTGAATTAATTTAAATAAAACATGGTCTGAACCATGGCAACTAGCGTGAATTTAGCTCTTTTGCCAACCACGCGCGACCGGTGCGCGTTCATCATTGGATCATTTTTAAGTGTATGCGCTAAATCAAGCGTATTTATACAAATTGAAACCACCTTTGTGAATTCCTAAGAGTTTGGATAATAATTAGTTTTAACTTAATGTATCATAATTCTTATCATTTTATGCATTTAAAATTTTTTTTTTTTTTGGGGGGATGATAATACAGGCCATCCCCCCTCAAATATTGGGGGGGGGGGGGACAGAGCGCGTTGAAAGAGAGAGTTGTGACACGCGCATAATAAAGCCTAATAAAACGCGGGGACTACGGGACGCCTTAAGATTCGGCTATCTCCCTGACTGCTAATGTAAAATGCAAGTTTTATAGATAGATTTTTGAGAAAAAAAAATCCCCGGTGTGGGAGGGGGTATCCCGCTCCCACACCCTCCCCCGCTCGGTTGATTCGCTCAGTGGCGTATCTACGGGGGCAGGGAAGCACGTGCCCCAGGCGTCATTTGGAGGGGGCGCAAAAAACGCAAAGGAGAGAAAGAAAAAAAAACGGGGGAAATGAAGAAGAATCATAATCCTTCCGGATTATGCACCCCCGAATCCGCAGGGTAAATGCACTAGAAATTTAGTTTTTGAAGGTTTGAAATGCGAAAATTGTCCAAAGCTCGATCGCTTTGCTCCCTCGCATAATTATTTTCTTTCAGGATCTCATAATATCGCCCCCCCCCCCTAGTAAATAGTTCTTAAATAGCTTAAAGAGTTCCAAATTTGAAAAAATAAAGATGTAATTGCTTTGCTCGCTATATCATGTAAGTTTCATATGACTCCTGCTAATATTGCGCCCCCGATATAGGATAAAGTGTATAAAAAGCATTTGCAAAGGTTGACTTTTGAAAGAAATCTCAACTTCAGGTAGCCTTGCTGAATATCTCGACTATTTCTCAAGCCTATAGGGTTTTCGTTAGTTTTGCTCCCGACTGTAGAAGTGAGTGAATAGAAAACCGTTTATCAATGCATAAAATTCGAGCTTCTCTACCGCTCAATTGCGGTGTTCAATTGCAAAATTTCCTGGGTAAAATGCACAAGAAATAGCGTTTTTTAGGGTTAAAAAATGAAAAATTTGCCGCTTTGCTCCCTTACTTGTACAGTAACGTAGATAAGTATGGGCACTCGGGGGGGGGGGGGGTAACTTCATTGTTTGTCACGGGCGCCATAATTCCTAGATACGCCACTTGCTTCGCTCCCTCGCCGGTCATTCCCCCCCCCCCAAAAAAAAAAAAAAAAAAAAAAAAAAAAAAACGAACACGGATCGACACCCCTGCTGAGGAATGAAAATATCATTTACAATTGCCAAAAAGAATGAGTAATTTTTTTATTTGGGGGGATATTATCACTATTTTGAAATCGGGGTATACTTTCACGTCGATCAGCACCGAAATCAAGATTTGCATTCATTTATTACGTGTGGTAGCTTTAGGACCCTTTCATTTTGTCGAACAAAATTTGACACCGCATCGACATCGACTTGAAAATGCATGTTATTGACATTTGTCCGTCCTAATTTTCTCAGGGATATATTTTAAAGTATGTAGAACCAATATATAAAAGAAATTCGCATAAACCATTGAAAAGGTGACTTTTTAGCCACTGGAAACAAAGTGCGTAGCTTTAGGTCCCCCCATCATAAAATCATCGAATTCCACCTGTAATTTCTTCAAAATGTCTTCTCCATGAGATCTTGAATCACACAGCGTCTCCATCTTGCTATTCGAGCATGTACTGTCTGATTTTGAGCTAGAAAAATTGCCGACATCATGAGATACAACAGCTAGAGGCTGTTGTAAGTTTTGTTGTAGCTACCATGGAAGTAGACCGATGGGATCTGTCTCTTCCTCGGAGAACTTCTCTTTTTCATTACTGACGTTTGTTGGTCAGTTCTCGAGAACTGACCAACAAACGTCAGTAATGAAAAAGAGAGTTCTCCGAGGAAGAGACAGATCCCATCGATCTACCATGGAAGATAAGATACAACAAAATATAAGATAATTTTCTGAATACCAATTATCTCATGATATTATCTTCAGCGCGCATATGTAAATAATTTCATGCGCAGGAAGAACAAAGATACAACAAAAGTTACAATTTTCAGAATACCAATTTTATCTTAAGTGTGGAGATACAACAATATTAGAGATAAAACAGTTTTCAGAATACGGCCCCAGGTGTCTAGTTGAATTTACTTATCTACAGTATACCAAAACAAAGTTTGCATCATGCAAACTATACTGAAACAGGGGCTGTGGAATGAATTTGCTTGCTACCTTAATATCACGGTCGCGATTTCTTTTTTTCCGGGGGAAAATGGTATCGATGAAATTCGAAGTTGGATCGCAACTCACAACAACTGGAGAAAAAAAAAATCGCAAGAACAACATGTCCAAAGTTTGTGTATATGAGTTAACAAAAGGATTTATTTAAAAGTAGCGATAAATCAACGATTATATCATTACATAAATTACAAAGCAAAATATCATTCAATAAGATGATTGCACTTTTGATTTATAATATTGATGGCGTCTTCGCTAGAAATAAAAGCTTCCAGTCTCATGTAGGAAAAGTTATATTTTTCTAGATTCTGGATTTTGGGATTTTAGTAGATGTTTAATATCACCCCATCCATGCGAAAAGTAAAATAGACGTCATGATTGTAATTTAGCTTTTGTAAATACCTTTTACTCTATTATGGCAAAAATTATCAAAAATACGAGTTTCAGAGTTATAGATTGGGCCGCACCTTCATCGTTAACCCGAGATGCATTATTTTCTACCTATCTACGCCATTGTACTTTAAACCACCAAGTTAAGTATTTTAGGCAATTTTTTTTTCTCTCACTTGATCGACCGCATATTTTTGAAGGAAAATAGCTTTGGACAGTGCCGAAGCTACAGGGGATGCACGGGGTAATGCCGCCCCTCCATTGAGTGGCGCAAAATGAGGGGGGGGGGGGGTAAAGGAGAGGAATAAAAGGTCAACGTTTTATTTTAGTCTTCTGCTATGTCTTTCAGATAACTTTCCCACTACGTCAAAATGGGAGGTGCAGAACTGGCATTCACCAATGACAATAGAAGGCTGCCAGCAGTGGTCCTGGAGAGCCAATGTCAACTCTGCAAGTACACACTCCGTGATCCATTGTCTGCTAGCTGTAGGCATCCATCCTGCAAGAGTTGCTGGGCAGTCCTTTTTACCAGGTAATAATCAAAATGATAGTATTAATCATGGTAATAACAATAACAAAAGCACAGTAATGATAATTGAGAACGAAAATAAAAGAAATATAAAAAATAAAGGTTCCCTTTTATGAAATTCTAATTCTTGGTATCTTGTACATGATATTCATCTAAATTGAAAAATGACGTCCGTTTGCAATGATTACGTATCTAAGTATTTTTAGAATAATATTTTCCCCAGGTATTCACTAGAGCTGCCCTACTATTAACTAACACAAGCATACTCACACGTACACGCCATATAGTAGGGTGTACCTTTAATTGAAAATCTTATTATCGTTATCGTTATCGGACAAATGTGACCAGCCCTTAACTTACCCTACATGACCAAGTTTTCGGTCGGTTCGGAGTGTGACTGAGGTATGATAATGATTATTATATACTTTTCACGAAGGCTTAGCACATAGGCTAAGCTGACGTCTGTTGCTCGAATTTCAAATTTCCAGTTTCTAAGTAGGCCTATGTTTTTTTTTCCGAGCGAGCCCAAATTTTAACATTTTTTCAGTAAAGTGTAATTTTGTCATAAGAATATACGAGTGTATTAAATAAAATTTCAAAGTACAGATTACCCGAATATTGACAAATTCAAAATTATCGGGGAGCTGCCCCCTCCCCCTCCCAACTTCCGCCTCGTATACCTATTTCATTCACCTTGGAAACCTACATAAATCATCGAAACAGTTTATTTGACAATGTGAAGGAGAGGTATCAAATTATGTGTTCAGTAAGAAATTTTATTTAATATGTCCGGAAGCCATTCTACATTTCCGAGCTACATGTACATTTACTGTAGCAATTAAGTTAATGAAATGAAGAAAAAAAAATGTATATATATATATATATATATATATATGTGTGAATATGAATATGAGACCCTTAACCCTTTTCTATTTAATGGTGTAGATGTTCAATGTTTTAGTTAAAGGGTGACTAAATTAAAAAATTGATTGCCCATTTTTCGTAGGAAGGAGTCATCAGGAGCCAAAAAATATCTATCACACACTTTTGTATGCATTCAGTCGTATTTTATAATCATTTGAAAAGTACATTTTTGCTGATTTACACAGTCATAAGCCCCGCCCCTAAAAAAACCCATCGAGCGACATCATGATCACGTGATCTGTGACGTACGAGAAGTAAGGAAAATATTCCACCAACCTATATACCGTGCGCGCCCGCAGGCCCCGGCAGGCCCAGCCCGGTGCCGAGCATGACATTCACCGCATCGACCATTTGCATCGCATATTTTCGTGTGTTTAATTCCTCACAATAACTTTGATTTTGGGACACAATTTCATCAGTAATGCCAAATTGGTGTATAGTTGCGGGCTGTAGCAAGACCCCTAAAGATGATGTAAGCCTACGTACATCATTTTCCTAAAGATGAAAATCTACGGAAATTGTGGGTCGCAACAGTATTCTCACGCGGGCAGAGTGGCAAGGGCCAAGCGAGTGGAGTACAATTTGCAGTGATCACTTTTCTTCTCCAGCAGCTGCAGCAGCTTCACCCGCGGCCCCTTCCCCCGCGACCCCTTCACCATGCCCTGGCCTGTCTTCTGCGAGGGGTTCAAACATAATGGTTGAATTCCCCTTGCCACTGCACTTGAGCTTCTTCTCTTTCTGTATCGATAAATCATCTGATAAATCAGAGTTCGTATCTGGCTCAAAAAAGGCCTCCAAATCGGACTCGCGATCACTATCCATCTCTCTAAGTTACTCGAAGAATCCGGCCAAACATCTAAGTCAGTACTACCGTAGTACATGTAAAGCGAAGTAAAAAAAGGCGAGAGTGAAAACAAACCAAACAAAAGCGTTCACCAGTCGCTTAGTACGAGGGGGAACATAGTTGCCGTACTAAAGATGTGTAGTACATTGCACAGACGCATAAAACGGCTGTGTACGCGTTTAAGACCAATGCAAAACTATCGTTCGGCAAGCTCAGATGGATGAGAACATTGTTCAAAGAAAAGTTAAAAAAAAACAAAACAAGAGCTGTATATTCGGGCAAAAGTGTTCACTGATCTTAAAGAAAATATATTGATAATGATTATTCACTCCTTAGACTGTATTAATTAATTTCCCTTTTTCATAAATTGTCTGTTGAACAGAGGGGTCAAATACCGCATTGTGTGTACAATGTTACATTGCCGCAGCCTGTAGATCTTGTGCCTCTTACTCTTCATACGTCACTTGGGGTGTGACGTCAATTAGCCAATCAGCTCACGAGTTTTAAGGAACGGTCCCAAAACCTCTACTTTTCCCCCTTTTTCGCCAAAACGAGACATAATTTTGACAATCAATTGCCAGATTCGTGATTTGAATGCAAAAATACATGGAAACAGCACCCTTTTTCTCTCTAATTTAGTCACCCTTTAAGGAATTATATCATAGTTCATTACATTTTTTCTTTATATTTATCACTTCTGTTTTAATTAACAAAACTTATTTGTGATATGGAATAACGAAAGCTAAAACAAGAGTTTTGCAAAGTTGACCTAAATTGATTTGAATCATGAAAATGATGAAGGGAAAAGGTTAAGTAATTCATGTTGTATTATATGTAGTCTCGTTTCTGTTGTTAAAGTTATAACTAATTAGGTTCGTGAAATACTCATGTTTTTTATTTAGAAATAAGAACAAATTGCTTAATGCACCCTCTACTCAATTACATTCTCACTTTTTTCATCGGTGTATGACCTTATGAAAATGTACTAATATGTGTCAAAATCTCTCTTGCTCTAGGGATATCCCAACTCTTTATAGCGTAAGTTGTCCATCATGCACTGCACCACTCAAACTATGTGAGGTATGGTAGTGTTACAAACTATATTATATTTATTGTAACTCCTTCCAACAAATGTCCAGAATAAAAAAGAATAGGAATGAGTAGATGAAAAGAATAGAAATGAATTTTAATGATATGTATTTAAATTTCCTTGGTATCCTTGTATTTCTTTTCATGGTACAATATGCAGATATAGCATCTCATCTCTGATGATGAACTATTGCGCATGTGTTATCTACTCTTCAATAACCTTCTTAATTTGTAATATTGTCACTGTAGTATTTGTTTTGTGGCACTCTAAATATTTTTGCCAAATGAATATATGCTTTAATCTTCATATCTTATTTTCTTCTAATAGTTGAAGCCTGACCAAAATGCTCAGAGGAAACTTCAGAAAATCAAATCTTGCAAGTGTAAAAATTGCAGCTGGAAGGGATCCTACACTGAATACATTCAGGTAAGATTTGGACTTGTATCTGGCTTTCGAATTATTGTCCGGGCAAAGAAAGGTTCTTGGATTCCATAGGATGGTTCTTTTTAAACGCCTTTCAATGCGAGTGCTTGTACTCATAAATAAATTACAAAATTCCTGTCTGTTTTCAGTTGACATTATTAGAAATTGGCGAGATATAATATTATTTTTTTAGTGTAGAGTTACATCTTGACAATGCAACTTTTTTTTGGAATAATTCATTTCCCCCTTTTTTATGATTTTATTTCATTGTTAGAAACATGAACGGAATTGTGGAGAAGGTGCCCGCATTCAATGCAAGGTGTTGGGATGTGGAAAATGGCTGCCAGAGAAGAGAGCCCTGGATGTCCATCGTACAGACGAGTGGTGTCCCATGATACTCATCATGAAAGCAAGACTTAACCATGCAGAAATTGTTCATCTCAGTATGAGGGTAAGAAATAAGGACAAGACCAGCCCCCCCCCCCCCTCCCTCTCCTCCCTTACACACATATTTTTCTTTTAAAATGAATTGCTCTCGATGTCCCTAAAGCTTGCCCAATATAATTTTGTCCACCGTAATTACAACTAGCGCACACAGGGGGATTCAAACCAAGGGGCGGTCATGGCTATGGGGAATTTAGGGTTTTTTTTTAAAAGGTCCGGACACCAACAAAAAGGGCCGATCGCTCTGACTGAAATTCCCCACTCGAATTGTAGTCCCAGTCCGCCCCTTATTCAAACCATAGACATCATAATTAACTGATTGCTAAAATATTTTGTTATTAGGGATTCTTGAAAGAGCTGTCCGTAAATGACAGTACATTTTAGCAAACAGTTTAGCAAAGACAATGAAAATCTAGAATATTGTTGGCTGAAAGTTCATTAAAATGAAGAAGTGATGAAGAGACGAGATCAGAACACGCTCCAGTAACAAAGAGTAAAGATGAAGTTCTTTTTTTTTCTTAATTTGAAGATGAAAAAAATAATCAAAATTTCCGATTGCTAAAAATGAAAGTTGCCCACAACATGTACAAGATAATATTCGGGCAAAAGGCGTCTCCCTTTGGCATCGGGCTGCAGCTTCCTCCCCCCCCCCCCCCCCCCCCCGAGGATTTGCGATATTCGGGCAACCAGCACTTCGTATTCGGACAGCGAGGTTCCCAGATAATTATGTAATTTCCGTACATTTTCACTACGAAAAGTTAATTTAAAAGTATATATTCGGGCAAAAGACGTCCCCCTTCGACAAAGTTCCGATATTCGGGCAACCACCAGTTCACTTTCGGTGCCAGAATATCCACATATTTGGGCAGCGAGATTCCCAGATAATTATGTAACTTCCGTACATTTTCACTACGAAAAGTTAAAAAAAAAAAAAAAAAAAATAGAAATTAAAAAGTCGTAATCCTGGGGGGCAGGGGGCAGTCCCCCCCCCCGAAAATATTGGAGGGGCAAAGATATCGTTTTGCCCCCCCCCCCCCCCCCCCCAAATAAATCCAGAGGTGTAAAATAAAATAAGGAAAAATGATGCAAAACTCGGGAAATGAAACCTTCCAAACAGTGAAATACAAAAAGTATTACACGATCAGACCTCAATTTCGCCGAGCGCTACGCGCGCAAATGACGCCATTGATTGACGTCCCTTAACTGATAGTGGTATTCGAAGTTTGGAAGTTGGATAACACAGCACACGTGGGAAGAACTTTATAATATCACTGATATTTCTGAAATGTGCAGTATGTTTTTGCAGGTTTTGAAGCAACGTATAGATCAGTCTTTACCTACCAAAGAAATAAGTATTCATGAAAATGATAAACCATGGATAAATTGTGAAATTAAGTCATTAATGAACAATAGGCAAAAATCATTTATAAATAAAGATGGCAAGTTAAGGAAACATTTCAGGAACAAAGTACAAAGAGCAGTAATTTCAGCCAAGGATAAATTTTATAATAAAAGAATACAAAAGTTCAAACTTAATATTCCTGCTGATTGGTATCGTCATATTAAAGTGATGAGCCTAGGACCTCAATGTCAAATGCAAATTGATATACCCAATCTAACTGATAGTGAACTTCAAAACTGTAAGTTTGTAGCGAATTGCATTAATGATAGGTTCTTATTTGTAGCATCTGATCTTCCCAAACTTGATAGATCAAAGTTGCCTGCAAACTTGCCATCACCTAGTGAATGCCCAACAATACAACCACAAGATGTGTTTAATAAGATGCGCAAATTACACTTGCAGAAATCAACTGTTTTGGGTGATTTACCTGTTAGAATAATTGGGGAATTTGCTTATGAGATATGTTTTCCATTATGTCATATCATTAATACTGCTTTTAAGCAAGGCATCTTCCTACGAATATGGAAACTTGTTGAAATCCTTCCTATTCCAAAACCAGTGGTGTCTGAGTTAAGACCAATAGCTCTAACGTCTTACTTCGCTAAGACTGCTGAGTCTTTCATTGTTAAGTGGCTGTTGGAGGACATAAGTGATCAAATTGAATTTAATCAATTTGGTAATCGTCCAGGACTTTCAACTTCTCATTATCTTATTGCAGTGCTTCACAATTTGCATGAAAATGCTGATAAGCAAAACACCATTTCACTTATGGTCTTGACTGATTTTTCTAAAGCTTTTGATCGTATTGATCACAACATTTTAATTCACAAATTAATACGCTTGAATGTACGCCCATGTGTTGTTCCTTTGATTGTTGACGTCTTACACTGCAGACAGCAGGCTGTAAAATATAATGGCAGTATTTCTGATATTAAATATTGTGTTGCGGGCGTTCCGCAGGGAACAAAACTTGGCCCGGTGCTGTTTTTGACCATGGTAAATGATGCATGTAATGACTGCCCTTTCCCTTTTTATAAGTATGTTGATGACCCGACAATTGTAGAGGCTAGGAATCAAAATCAACCATCTCAGATGCAAAAAGAAATTGATTAATTGGCAACTTGGTCTTTATCTAATGATATGAAACTTCAATTTTTTTTATCAATTTAAAGACATTTATCTCCAACTTTTCAATATACAAAGTAATAAATGAGCAAAAATAATGTACATGTATTTTTAACAAAAAAGATGACAAAATATACACTAATGTGGTACATACATAGTTGAAGGACACACCTCTAAAAGCAAAAGCTTGGGGCGAGGGTGCCCTTAGTTCATACATAATAAATACTTAATCCCCCAAAATGTACTTTTATGACAATTTCTTTCATGAAACAACCAACTCAGCAAAGTTTGTATATTAACGAAACGCCTTTGAATGAAGCCAACATTGTCAAGATTCTAGGTGTTTATTTCCAACAGAACCTTAAATGCGATACACATGCTAAAGAAATGCTGAAAAAGTGCAATAGAATATTGTTTATGTTACGTTAATGAAGACATTTTAATTTACCTGTATGTGATCTTATCACTGTGTACACAGGATATGTTAGACCCATTTTAGAATACTGTGTTCCTCTTTTTCACTCAAGCCTTACACAAAAACACACGGATGATATAGAAAAAATTCAGAAACGTGCAATTTGTTACCTTTGAAGGAAAGAAGGATAAAGTTGTGTGTAGATTTTGCCTTGAATTTAGAGAAGCACCCCATGTACTCATCATGGTTGCCTGATCAAAGGAATGTTAATTTGAATTTGAGATATATCAAAAAATACTCTCAATTACTTTGTAAAACTGACCAGTTAAAAAAAGTGCAATTCCATATTTTATCAACATACTGAATGATTATCATTCTAACAATTCTTAAGCATTCATCAGAATTGAGCTTATATTTGGCAGTGACTTTATTAACCAGACATCAGGCAACCATGATTTTTTTTTCTTTTTGCCTCCAAAGGAGGATTTATTATCATTCAACATTTCAGCTATGACATCATGTTTACTTTTTCCTTAGCAACTTGAAACATGTTACAGAAATTTCACAATATCTTCGGGTAATCCATATTTCTTTTGTCGAGTCTTAAGGCTGACACTTGCAGGACTTTTGGCCACGATTTTGTCGTGGCAAGTCGTGCCATTTTGGGGCACGAACTGGGAGGCTCCCGCACTGTTCACGACTAGTTCACGCATAGTTCACGACGAGTTCACGAATAGTTCACGAATGCGTGCCCATCAGTGTCCACATTGACACGAACTGGCACGAAGAGTTCACGCATAGTTTGCGCATAGTTTGCGCATAGTTTACGCACTTCCCGCATTGGCACGACGAGTTTGCGCAATTCGGACGGTGTCGTGCCGACTTGGGCACGCCATATAAAAAGGGGGCCTCCCCAACCCCTGGTCATTTTTGGATTGGCTGTGGAAGAGACAACATGCTGAATGCCAGAGACACAATCATTGCAGAGAAGAGAAGATGCCTATACCTGGCAGCTGCTCTAGCCATTGTTGAAGAGCAGCAGAAAAGGCTGGAAGAGGCAGAAGAGCAAGAAAAGGCAACCCCACCTCGAAGAAAGACACAAAGGAAAGTGTGGGTCAGGGAATGGTTGACCAGAAGGCACGAGTTTGGACAGTATGACAGTCTACTGACTGAACTCCACAAGGAAGATCAAAAGGGCTACAAAAATTAGCTCAGAATCACACCTGACCTGTTCCAAGAGATGGTTGAGAAGTTAACCCCTCGCCTCCAGAAGCAGTCCACCTTCATGAGGGAACCGCTTCAAGTTGGACTCAAGCTGGCTGCCACCCTCCGCTTCCTAGCCACTGGAAATTCCTATCCAAGTCTGCAGTACAGCTTCAGGGTTGAAGCAAGTACTATCTGCAAGTTCATACCCGAGGTGTGTAAAGCCATCATCGCGGTCTACAAGGACGAAGTGCTGCGCTGCCCCAAAACTGAAGAGGAGTGGAAGAGAGTTGCTGCCAGGTTCAGCTCCAGATGGAACTACCACAACTGTCTGGGGGCTGTGGACGGCAAGCACATCGCCATGCAGAAGCCACCCAATGCTGGCTCTTACTACTACAACTACAAGGGCTTCCACAGTATTGTACTGATGGCAGTGGCAGATGCTACCTACAAGTTCCTCTATGTGGATGTTGGGGCAGAGGGTGGTGCGTCGGATGGAGGAACATGGAGTAACTGTTCCCTGCATGATGCTGTAGAAGAGAACAGAGCTGGAGTGCCTCAACCAGAACCACTCCCTAATGATGACCAGCCAGTGCCCTATCACTTCGTAGGGGATGACGCCTTTGCTCTCCGAACCTGGATGATGAAACCATTCTCCCATCGGTCACAGGTCCTACGAGAACGCATATACAGCTACAGGTTGTCTCGTGCCCGACGAGTCGTGGAGAATTCCTTTGGAATTTTGTGTCAAAGGTTCCGTTGCTTCTTGACGACGATGCATCAGCACCCCGACACCATCAACCTGATCACCATGTGTGCCTGTGTCCTGCACAACCTCATCCTCATCAGATACCCACACGCAATTTCAGAAATGGACCGCGAAGATCCGGATACACATGATCTGATCCCTGGTGGATGGAGGACTGACCGACACATGCAGGGGCTGCTGCCTCTAACCGGCCATCATACCCAGAAGGATGCAAAGGATCAGCGAGACTACCTGTCACATTACTACATGTCCCCTGCTGGTGCTGTCCCTTGGCAAGAAAGAATGATAGTAGCTCCATGAGCTGCATCCACAGTTGTTCCAGCAAGGACACTGAGTGAGAGACTTTACAAAGTGAGAGACTTTTGGCAGTCAGAGCCATTGAGAGACTTTTAAATATTTGTAAATAGTTGGACTGTGATACTTGTACATATTTGTTGTTTGCTGTTTTCATGTTAATAAATTGTTATCTTATTTCAAAACACTTGTTTTCTTTTTAACCTTAAAATAAAGTTAAAGAGAAACGAAAACGAAACGAAACGAAAAAAAAATAAACGAAAAAGAAACGAAAAGTCAGTCAGTCAGTCATCCAAAGTTTTAAAGCATTGGTTAGAGCAGTGATGAGTTTGTATGAAGGAGCAAAGACAAAAGTTAGAGTAGGGTCTGAGTTGTCTGAGGAGTTTGGGGTGAAGGTGGGCGTGCATCAAGGTTCTGTACTGTCACCGTTGATATTTGCAATTGTGATTGATGTGGTTACGGAGAGTGTAAGAGGAGGTTTGATGAGAGAGATGCTGTATGCTGATGACTTGGTTTTGATGAGTGACACAATGGAGGGAGAAGTTTGGGAAATGGAAGGAAGCATTTGAGAGTAAGGGTCTGAAGGTAAATCTTACGAAGACAAAAGTAATGACGAGTGGGTTGGAGGAGGAAGGGGTCGTGAGTAAGGTAGACCCATGTGGCATATGTGGAAAGAGGGTAAAAGCGAATTCAGTGTGGTGTGAGAGATGTGGGAAGTGGATTCACGGGAGATGCACAAAGATGATGAGGGTGACCCCAAGTTTGGCAAGAGATTTTGTATGTGGGAAATGCCAGAAGATGACAGTTGGAGGGATGGTGGAACAGATGGAAAAGTTGTGTGATGGGGTGGAATCAGTGAAGGAGTTCTCATACTTGGGAGACAGGGTAAGTGCGGGTGGTGGATGTAAGGCAGCTGTGACGGCTAGAGTAAGGTGCTTCTCCAGTACCCTCTCCACAATTTTCATTGCATGCTCCAATAACTTCACACCACTATACGCACCACAACTCATTGCATCCCCCTTTCCTTTACAAATTGGTACCACCACACAAGTAAACGAAAAGAGAAACGAAAAGAAAGAGAAACGGAAAAGAAACGCAAGAAAGTCCCCTCACCCACCCCCCCCCCCCAAAAAAAAAACCGAAATCCTTCGTTTCTTGCGTTTCTTTTCCGTTTCTCTTTCTTTTCGTTTCTCTTTTCGTTTACTTCCATTTCTTCGTTTCTTTTTTCTTTTTTGGGGGGTAAGTGGGGGAGGGGACTTCTTTTCTTTTATTATTCGTTTTCATTTCTCCTTTTCTTTTCATTTTTTTTCCTTTTCTTTTCCGTTTCTTCGTTCGTGTCTTTTTTTCGTTTCTTCTTTTTTTTTCTTTTTTTAAGTTTCTTTTTCTCTTTTTCGTTTCTTTTTCTTTTTTTCTTTTGTTTGTTTTCGTTTCTTTTTCTTTTTTTCGTTTCTTTTTCGTTTTTTTTTTTTTTTGTTGTTTCCTTTTTCTTTTTTTTTTGGGGGGGGAGTGGGGGAGGGGAGTTTTTTTTTTTTTTCGTTGTCCTTTATTTTTTCGTTTCTTTTGGGTTTTTTTTTTCGTTTCTTTTTCGTTTCTTTTTTTCGTTTCGTTTAGTTTTCGTTTCTCTTTAACTTTATTTTAAGGTTAAAAAGAAAAACAAGTGTTTTGAAATAAGATAACAATTTATTAACATGAAAACAGCAAACAACAAATATGTACAAGTATCACAGTCCAACTATTTACAAATATTTAAAAGTCTCTCAATGGCTCCGACTGCCAAAAGTCTCTCACTTTGTAAAGTCTCTCACTCAGTGTCCTTGCTGGTGCTGGTACCGCTGCCTGGGGATACCCGTTGGACTGGTGGTGTGTCGAGTTCCTTGGAGGTGAAGAGGGTTGAGGGTGAAATACCCTCTAGGCTGCTGTCGACGGACCCCGGGGTCAGGGCCGGGAAGCTGAGTGGTGTCACAGGTGTCTTGAAGGTGGCTGACAGCGACGACACTGAAGGTGTTGGTGAAGGAGCCTGGACAAGGGTGGCTGACGGTGCAGGTGGCATCCCTGGTTCCCACTCCGTGGTACGGGTCCAGGAGGTCTGGCCTGAAGACTGTGGTGACTGGGGCGGCATCCAGGTTAGAAGTGATGGCTGACTGGCTGGAGGTTGCTGCTGAGGCTGCTGCTGCTGCTGTGGCGGTGCCTGCCAGGTGGCTGGTGTTGAGGTTGATGCCAGAACTGCTGCTGCTGAGGGGGCTGCCAAGGTTGCTGCTGCTGTGGGGCTGGCCAGGTCATGGGTGGTTGTTGCTGTGGCTGCTGGAAGAGCTGACGCCGCTGCCTGTAGCGGTGGACAAGGTTGAGGCAGTCTATCTGGAATTCATGCCAGGAGTCCTCCGGGATGCCCTGCATGTGCCCTTCCAGCAGGCACGCGAAATCGTGTACGATCTTCTGTTGGCCGGTGTGGGAGTGGCTGGCCCCCAAGGAATCTGCTTTGGAGAGGATCTGAAACATACAAACTTTGGAACAATTTAGTACAGCATTTCAATGCAACATATTGCACATGTCATGTCAAGAGCAATGGATCAAACTGGAATACAATCTGCATGTAGACATTGGGATTCTCACCTGCTTCACTGCATCACTGAGGTCGCTCTGGGTCACCCCGGTGTCGGCGGTTGTGGTGGCTGTCTCTGTTGTTGGTGGCCTGGACCGCTTCCCCTTGCCCTTGCCCTTCCCGGTGGTAGTAGATGCTTGGCTCTGGGAACCTGTGGACCTCACTTCATCATCGTCATCGTCGCTGATCGTCACTGCAGCTGACTCTGGGACAGCAAACTGCTCACTGGGGACTGTCTCTCCCCGGACGATGTGTTGCGTCAGGAAACTCCAGGTCTCCATGATCTGGTCGTCACGGGCACTCCTCTGTGGCTGGCCAGCCCCACTCTTCTTCTCCTTCTTCATAATCTTCCCCACCCTGGTTCTCATGTTCTCGTAGTGCTTCTTGCATTGGGGACCAGTGGCAGGAGGCTCCAGCTGCTCTCCGACTCGGTCCCACCGGCTGTTCTTGGCCGCCACGTTGAGCCACTCCTTCTGCTTCTTGTCATACAGCTGGGGGTTCTCTTTCACAAGCTCGGCCAACCTCAACTCGGCCTCTTCTGTCAAGCGGTACTCAGGGATTTCTTTCTTGGACACCCGGACCCGCTTCTTCTGCTGCCTGGTAGCCTCGTCCTCACTCGATGGCTGTCTCTGGCTTTCGAGTGGATCCTGCTGTGTCTCCGGGATAACATCGACACTTGATATGGATGACTGGGGGGAATGATCTCTCTCAACGGTCTCTGCCTCTGGCCTGTCGGCTTCTGGCCTTCTCTGCTTTGCTCTTCCTCGTGTCTGCTTTGTTTTAGGCATGTTGTCTCTGTGATATAAGTCGTCTCTTCGCTGGCGATCTCTGGAATGGCGAGCAGTGTCCAGGAAGCCCTATATATACCCCCCCCCCCCACCGACGCGAGCGCCACTGTCGCGGAGTAGTCGTGAACTGCTCGTGAACTGTTCGTGAACTGCTCGTGAACTCGTCGTGAACTGCTCGTGCCATGCGGAAACTGTTCGTGAAGTGCGTAAACTAGTCGTGAACTGCTCGTGCCATCAATGCGTGGAGTACACGTGACCGTGTCAGTGGGAAGGCACGGCCACGCTGCGACGCGCATCAATTCGTGAACATGTCGTGAACTACTCGTGAACTCGACGTGAGCTGTTTGTGAACTATTCGTGGCAGTTCGTGACAGTCGTGGCATGGCACGCACTGGCACGCATCCTCCCGCATCGTTCAGACGAGTTCACGACGAGTTCACGAACAGTTTGTGCATAGTTCACGATCCGGTCGCGAAATTTTGTCGTGACCAAAATTTTGAACATTTCAAAATTCTCGTCCTGACATGGCACGCAGTCACGACGGGTTTACGCACACTTCATGCCAGTTTACGACTAGTTTGCGCACTGGCACGACTCGAGTCGTGCCAATGCGTGCCACAGAATCGTGCAAGTGTCAGCCTAATACTTATGTCAATTTGAACAGAAAAATTTTGAGAGAGGAGATCTTTGACATATTGTAAAAACGGATGTTTTAAGTCACAAAACAAAAACGCATGCAAGACATCTTCCTCCGTATGACAGTGTTTACAATTACTATTACTAGCTAATCCCCATCTATTTAAATTTTTTTGAACAGGCAACAAGTTATAAAGCATTTTGAAATTAAATTCTCGTAATCTGTTTTCTTTAATTTTAACTAAATTTCTTTAAAACACATTTTTCCAGTCAATGTTTATGTCTAGCTTATCATTCCAATACATGCAACAAGCGTTTGAACATATCATATTTGACGGTATAAGTGTGTAAAAAAAATTACTACTTAAATCAATAATTGATTTTTCTTGTTTTCCGATTAGTAAAGTTGGTACCTTTAAACGTTCATAGTGATCATTATTTGTCGATTCTATGTTTATTCCTGGACTTAACCATAATTTCGGAATTGCAAATTTCAATTTTTCATAGTCAAACAAAAATGTACATTTACTTTTCTTTATACCTGAAAGCTGTGATCTAATTTCTGTGTGTGTTTTGAATTTTCCAGCTTTTATAATATCTTTAAAATAAATAATGCCTGACTGATACCATTCATCATAATAAAAATATTCATTATTGGCCGTAATATATTGATTGTACCATAAAATCTGTTGGGATATTCTTTCTCCTTCAGAATCATTTTCTCTGAAAATGAAAGAGCTTAGTGAATTCCATGCCACCAAGATTTCTTGATAAAACTTTGGTATTTGTTTACTACCCATTAGTTTTAGTATGTTTTCATTGTAATTACAATTTAATAACAAACTGATACCACCTAACTTATCAAACCAATAATGACTCATATTTTTCCACATTCCTGTATTTTGGTTTAAGAGATTACTTAACCATTTCAACCTGAAGCTGAATAACTGTTTCTGTATGTCAACCATTTGTATTCCTCCATTGCAATAATCTTCTACTAACGATAATCTTTTAACTCGTTCAACCTTTGAGTTCCAAATAAACTGATACATTATTCGGTGTAATCTCTTTAAGAAAATGTTAGGAATAGAGTCAATCATAATTAGATGTACAATCTAGGGTCTCTGAGGTAAAAAAAAAAAAAATTGTATACAGTTAGAATGTATAAAATTAACCCCAAATAACTTTACCCGGCATTCTACAGATTAGCGGTTAAGGAGTTTGAAGAGAATAAAGAACAGCGTGAACGAACGACGCGCGGAACTCAACTGGAGTTGAGTTCCGCGCGAGCAGTTTTCTATGCGTGTGCGTTTTTTTTTAATGTGTGCACGTTCGGCGAAAGCCAAGACGCGATAGTGGAATTATCGCGATCGCATTATCGCGTTGTCATCTGCCAACTGAGGCCACACTGAATGGCCTCAGTTTAGAATTTATGTTTTCAAAGAAAGTTTTTAAATTTGAAGAAATAACTGCAAAGATGGTGTATAAGAGTCAAATTAAAAAGAATGTAGAAACAAACACATCATTTTGCAATTTAATGTCACTTTATAATATTTCACAACGAGATGTAGAAAAGATATTTGTTCAACCAAGGATGTGTACCTTAAACAGTAAACTAAGAGAATTCCAATTCAAACTGTTACATAAGATTATATATACAAACCATCATCTACATAGATTTAAGTTTCGTGAAAATGGATTGTGCTCATATTGCAAAAAATTTGAAGAAACTTATCAACATGTGTTCTTTGAATGTAACAAGATAAAGGAAGTGTGGGGAAAATGTGCTGACAAGCTCAATCTACCAATTCTGAAGAAGTTATCTTGGAAAGAAATTCATATTGGAATAATAGACAACACTATAAAAGCAGGGCAATTACTGAACCATATTTTGATTTTGATTAAATTTACGATTTTTCATAATAGAGAGAAAGGAGATCCCCCCCAATGCAAAAGAAATTATAGATAGACTAATTGAAAATAGAAATGAAGAGAAAAAACTTGCAATGGAAAGGGATACTCTTTCAATCCATTTAAAGAAATGGGAAGCTTTGGAAGGTTGTCCGTGATCTTTTTTTTTTTTTTTGGTGCCGAGGTGTTGGCGTCGTATTCGCTCGTCGTCCGGGGTGCTGGCTCCAGACAACAGAGCCTGTGCGTGAGGTTCGCCGTGAAACCATTCAAGCGGCGGGCTAAAGCAGGGCAAATTTAGTGTTTGGCCCTGTTGTGATCGCCGCGCCATTGTTTAGCTTAAATTGTTTGGAGCCGGTAACCTTGACGACTGGGCGGGTGTGGCTTCGCGCTTCGGTGATGACTTTAGTTTCTCACAATGATAGCTTCTGGACCCTCTGCCCTACCCCTTTCTTTTCCTTTCTCTTTTTTCTCCCCCTTTGTTCGTTTATGTCTTTGTGCTGTTGGTGTGATCGTTCCCTTTTGTTTTGTTTTGTTTTGTTTTGTTTGTTTTTTGTCTTTTGTTTGTTTTTGTTTTGTTTTTGTTTTGTTTTGTTTTGTTTTGTTTTTGTTTTTGTTTTGTTTTGTGTCTTCCTTCTCTTTGTTTTATCTGTTTGTTCGTTTGTGGTTGTTCTTTGTGTTGTGGGATGGGGGGGGGGGCGTGATGGTGTGTGTTCTCTAATCTTTTTTTTTCTCTCTCTTTCTTTATTCTTATCTTCTTTCTATCCTCTTTTTTTTTCTTCTCTTATCTTTCCTCTTTCTTTTAATTTAATTCTTTCTCTCAGAAGGAAATTGGAAAAGGAATTTTTTTTGAAAATTGTTTGTAACGAAATGGGTAACTTAAATATGTGAATCTTATTCTTTATGAAATATTTATTTCTGTTCGCAAATATATGTTAGATGAAAGTTTGTTTGTATTATCGTTTGAAATGTGAAATTGCAGTTGGCAATTATATTTATGTCAAGATTTTGTTGTTGTTGTTGTTGTTATATTATATGAAATGTTTCAAATTATGTTCAATTTTCTTTTATGAGAGAAAATAATAAAAACTTATGAAAAAAAAAAAAAATGTACAGCGCCGGGGCTGACAAACACTCGAAAATTGATTTGGGGCGGAACTTACGGATAATATTCAACCCTAATGAAACAACAAATGAATAAAGGATACAATGCAAAATGTTTTTCTCCAATTGGAAATTGATTTGAAGCGTAACTTATGGATAATCTACAACCCAGATAAAACAACAAATGAATGAAGTCATACAACGAAGAATGTTTTTAAAGAATCAAAAATTGATTTGGGGCGTAACTTACGGGGATTCTATACCCCAAATTAAACAACAAATGAATGAAGTATACAAACCAAAAATGTTAACATCGAATAGAAAATTAGTTCGGCGCATAAATTGCAAAGAATCTACAGACCAAATGAAACAACAAATAAATTAGAACTAAGACGCAAAATACATTTATCGAATCGAAAATTGATTTGGCGCTTAACTCAGGGATACAACTAAAATAAAACAAAATGAATGAAGTGTACAACGCAAAATGTTTTTTTCGAATAGCAAATTGGTTGGGCGCATAAATTACAAAGAATCTACAGACCAAGCGAAACAATAAATAAATTAGAACTAAGATGCAAAATATATTTATTGAATCGAAAATTGATTTGGCGCTTAACTTAGGGATAATATACAACCCAAATAAAATATGAAATGAATGAAGTATAAAACGCAAAATATATATTTTTTTATCGATGGAAATTGATTTGGCACGTAGCTAATGAATAATATACAATCCTAATAAAACATCAAATGGATAAAGTATACAACGCAAAATGTTTATATCGAATAGAAAATTAGTTTGGCGCATAAATTACAAAGAATCTACAGACCAAGCGAAACAACAAATAAATAAGAACTAAGACGCAAAATATATTTATCGAATCGAAAATTGATTTGGCGCTTAACTTAGGAATAATATACAACCCAAATAAAATATAAAATGAATGAAGTATACAACGCAAAATGTTTTTATCGAATAGCAAATTGGTTTGGCGCATAAATTACAAAGAATTTACAGACCAAATGAGACAACAAACAAATTAGAACTAAGACGCAAAATATATTTATCGAATCGAAAATTGATTTGGCACTTAACTTAGGGATACAACTCAAATAAAACAAAATGAATGAAGTATACGACGCAAAATGTTTTTATCGAAATGAAAATTATAAGTTGGCGCGTAATTTATGAAGAATCTACAACCCAAATAAAAGATGAAATGGATGAAGTATACAACGCACATATTTTATATCGAATATAAAATCGGTTTGGCGCATAAATTACAAAGAATTTACAGACCAATGAAACAACAAACAAATTAGAACTATGACGCAAGATACATTTATCGAATCAAAAATTGATTTGGCGCTTAACTTAGGAATAATATACAACCCAAATAAAATATGAAATGAATGAAGTATACAACGATTTTTTTTTTGTTTTTGTTTTTGTTTTGTTTTTTTTTTTTTTATCGAATTGGAAATTGAACTGGAAATTGATTTGGCGCGTAACTTACGAATAATATACAACCCAAATAAAACATCAAATGGATGAAGTATACAACGCAAAACGTTTAAATCGAATAGAAAATTGCTTCGGCGCATAAATTACAAAGAATCTACAGACCAAATGAAACAACAAATAAATTAGAACTAAGTCGCAAAATTCATTTATCGAATCGAAAATTGAAAGTGAAGACGTTCCTGAATCGATATATCGTTAGGTGAGCTATCGTGATTGATCGACTAGTCTTTGCTCAAGTCTTATTTATATTAATTTTGGGGGGTATTTTATTTTCAAAAATCAATATCTCCTGTATCCTGTCACCGTTGAATGTCGTGTTAAGTTTTCTGGGGTTGATTTTGTGCAAGCTAACTATACACAAATTATTTTTTCAGGCCTCAGGTACCTTTTAAAGCTAAAGACTTTAGTATGACCACTCTTCCAAAGAGCGTTAGATTTCTTCTCTTCCAACAATTTAAAATATTTTCCAGTTTCATCAGTTTGTTTGTCCATTCACTATTCATGGCTAATTCATTGTCTATACTAATAAGGTGTCCTAAATATCTAACTGGTTTTTCAGTCCAAGTAAGTTCATGTTCTGATATGTCCCAACGTTTACTTGGTTCCCCGGTCCATATCATAACAGTCTTGTTTGTGTTGAGTTTTGGACCGGCGACTTTTCCAAATAATTCTAACTCACACAATATTTCTTTGAAAGACTGTTGATTTTTAACAAAAAACAAAGTGTCATCAGCATATTGCAAAAGTTTTAAATGAATACTTGATTTTGGTATTTCAAAAGCTATAATTTTATTGTTTTTTCTTACACTGTTTGCCATAAATTCGGCTGCTAATACAAACAGTAGCGACGACAGAGGGCAGCCTTGTCTAACTCTAATTAGAGTACCTACATAAAGAGAGTAGCGACAACTCATGATTTGAACGCCATTTTGTTTCCTCTGCTATGCAACATTTCTATTCAATTCCGATGAGCACCTGGGTGTTCTCAATAGAGAGAATTCAACCGCCATTTTGTTTCCCGAAAAGTCAGACGTCCATGTCGCTACTCTCTATATAAAGGTACTCTAACTCTAATTCCTCTTTCAACAAAAATTTGTCTAGAGGTCCAGCCATTAACTAAGACAGAACTTATAATGTTTGTATATAAAACTTTCACCCAGTTTATAAAAGACTCTCCAAAATTCATTTTTTCTAAACAGAGATAAAGGAAATTTGTATCAATTACATCAAAAGCTTTTGTGAAATCAACTAGCATTAATGCTGCATTGGCATTCTGTTTTACAAAATAGTGAAGGATATCTTTCGTAAGCCTTACATTACATGCCGCAAGGCGCCCTTTAATATAACCTGTTTGATTTTCGTTCGTTACGGAACTTATTACTTTTTGTAAACGTGCTGCCAAAACGGCTGCTGCTATTTTATAATCACAATTCAAAAGTGTTATGGATCGCCAGTTTTTCAAATGCTGAGTATCTCCTTTCTTAAATAAAAGAGTAATAAGCCCTTTCCTTTGTGTATCTGACAAAAATCCATTCGCATAACATTTGTTGAGGGCTTGTACAAGAATGTCTTTTATCTGGTTCCAGAACATCTGGTAAAATTCAATCGTCAGTCCGTCTGAGCCTGGCGATTTATTTTTTTGCATACTAAATACAGCACGTTTACATTCTTCCACAGTCAAAAGGCCATCACAACTATTTCTTTCATCTTCATTGAGCTGACTAATGGACTGTGTAAAAACATAATCATTGGCTTTTTTGACATCATAATGTTCTTTTTTATACAAATTTGAATAATAATTTGCAGTTTGTTTCAAAATATCTTCTTGTTTTTCAATAATCTGTTTACCATCTTCGGATTTCAATCGTACAATCTCTTTTTTCTTTGCATTATTCTTCTCTAACCCTAGGAAATATTTTGTACTTTTTTCTCCTTCTTCCATCCATTTAATTCTCGCTCTAATACCTGCACCCTTTGATTCCATTTTATATATCTTCTCTAACTTTTCTTTTGTACTAATATTTTTTTTCTAGTTCTTCATCTTTTATATTCACATCAATTTGTTGTTCAAATTTTAAAAAATCTTTTTCTAAAAGCAACTTCTTATTTTTTCGTTTTGAAACACACATCTTACAATACTTCTGAGTATATTCACGAATTTTGATTTTCACTAGTTCCCATTTCTCTACAACATTTATATCTAGTTTTAATGTCATTTCAATGAGCTTACAAATTTCCATTTTATTTGTTTCATCCTTCAAAACAGATTAATTCAATTTCCAGTATCCTGGTCCTCTTTTATTACTTTTGAGCTGAATTTTAAGTGATATTGCATTATGGTCTGCACGAATGGCTGGTCTTATATCTGCTGATACAATTTTTGAATACATTCTCTTATCTATTCACCAAAAGTCTAATCTCGATGCTTATTTAAACGTTAAGTTTCTCCATGTAAACTGTGCTATACCTGGATGGTTTTTTCCTCCAGATATCACACAACTTATATTTATTCATAATCCTCCTTAAGTTCGGAGATTTTACGTAATTATTACTTTTGGAACCTTCTACGTCTTTAAAAGCATCTAGTACACAATTCCAGTCTCCAGCTAAAATTAAATCAAAATCATTGTCATTTTTAAATTCTTTTTTTAAAGCACACATTAAAGTCAAAAAGAAATTCTCTCTATACTTCTTTCGAGTTGGAGCATATACATTAACTAACATAATATCAGTGTTGTTTATTTTGAGATAAAGTATTATCATTCTTCCCTTTATTTCGTTTTTCAGTTCAACATGATCCACATCTAATTTAGGGTTAAACAAAACTGCTACTCCACTACCATGATGGGTACCATGAGAAAAATAGCACTTTCCATGCCATTCGTTTCTCACAATATTTTCCAGTTCGTGTGATTAAAATGTTTCTTGGAGAAAAATGATGTCACCTTTTTGGTACCTAAACCATTTAAATAACTGATTTCTTTTTCATTATTTCTTAAACCACGGACATTTAAACTTATAAAGTGACAAACTAACATTAAAGATGTTGTTGTTTTTGTTCGATATCACATTTGTTTGTATACAAATGCGACTTTGAATTTTCATCTCTTTTTTTGCAATTTCTGTGTAGTTTTTTGTTTCCTTTTTTTCTTGTTCACTTTCTCTTGTTGAACACTTTGTCGAATTTCAGGCAACCATGATGATATACTTTTACAGTTGTTTAAGTTTAATATTCGTTTTGTATTTGAATGGAATTTCAGTATATTGATTCTTATATTTATGTATGAATTCGTTTTTCTTTTTATGTCCATTTATATCTTTTTTGTAACCTTTTATACATATATTCTGTGCAATTCGACCTTTGGTCGCCAGTCAGATTCCAATAAAGACCTTTTTCAATTCAATTCAATTCAATGATGATTGAATTGAGAGCGACATGAACACCGTTACGTTACGCCAGCGTTTTTCAACCTTTTTAAAGTCACGGCACCCGTTTAAGAAATTAAAATTTTCGCGTCACCCCATCCAGTGGTGTATCTGGAACTTGGCATCGGGGGCCGGGGAAAACATCTGAGCTGATGGTGATCCGTGTGTTTCAGCAAGAAAATTATTTTCTTGGCCCTTATTTGCAAAGACTACAGGGGTGTAGGGCGACGGACATATTTTTTCCATCTCTTCTTAATTTATGTTGAAATTATTAATTTGGATAAATATTATTTGTAAAAGTAGTAACAACGGGATCCAAAATCATGAATTTATACTTATTTGCGAACGAGTAAAGCGAGTGACCAAATTTTTTCTCCAAATTTTATTTTGAATTTCGGTTTTAGGGCAGATACATTATTCTATAGTACATGAATAATTGGTTTGTACGCATGTTTGGGGATTTTTCAGACTGATCTCAATTTCATCATAAATTACGAACAGCTTTCAAGTTTTCTCTATCTGGCAGGGGTGTCGATCCGTTTTCATGATTGGGGGGTGGCCGGCAAGGGAGTGAAGTGACTGAGCAGGGGAGGGCATGGGAGGGGTGTCTCCTCTCCCACACCAGGGACTTTTCCAAAAATCTGTCTATAAAACTTGCATTTTAGAGCATCACAAAATGGTTCCTAATAAAAAGAAGGAATTCACGGATCTACGCCAATAGACGGAACCCCTTAATTGAGAATAGAAATGCGATCGAACGAATTTTCTTCGATATTTTCGCATTGAAATTATGGCATTGCTTAATTCCTTACTTCTAATCATTAAGAAATGTGATGGTATTTCAAGATAATAATAATAATAATGGTCATTTATAATGCGCTATACACAAAGAAGTACCATAGCGCTAACAAAGTAAAAATCAAAAATTAAACATCATAAAAAAAAAATTAAAAAAAATAAAAATAAAAAAATAAATAAATAAAGGAAAAGACTAGCTCTGTGGAAATAGATAGGTCTTCAGTTGTCTTTTGAAAGTTGCTAGATTTTCTATTGTTCGAATTGAGCGTGGGACATTATTCCAAGCTCTAGAAGCAGTTACACTAAAGCGTTTTTCAGCAATAGAAAGATTTAATCTGGGAATTACAAGTCTAGTAGTGTCATTTATTGAACGAAGATTACGTGTGGGTAAGTAAGGAACTATTGTGTCAGCAAGGTAAGAGGGGGCAGTATTGTTGATTAATTTATAAACATATAGGCAGAGTTTGAACTGAACACGTTGAGAAAAAGGAAGCCAATGGAGTTCTTGAATCAAAGGGGATGCTTGTACTCTACGCCCAACCTGAAAAACTAAACGTGCAGCACGATTCTGAATACTCTCGAGTCTTTTCCTATCCTTAGCAGAGAGAACAACAAATAGACTATTGCAGTAGTCAATTCTTGATAGTATAAGAGCCCTAACAGCATGATGACAGGTGTTTACATCAATAAACCTTCTAACTCGCCACGGGTTCTTTAAATGGAAATTACATGTACGAACAATATTGTTAACATGGGATGCAAGTGTGAAACTTAAATCAATACATATACCAAGATTCATAACTGTGGAGGACAAAGCAATTGTTTTATCACTTACAGTAAGTTGTACACCGGATAAATTATCATTATACCTATTAGATGGACATAATAGAGTAAACTCTATCTTAGAAACATTTAACCTCAGAAAATTTCTAGTCATCCACTGGCTGATTTCTGAGATACATAATGAAATACGTTGCAACACCTCCTGCATACTAACTATAGAACGAGGATCTATAGATCAAACATAATGAGTTTGGAAATTATTAGCTTTAAATTAATGTATCATAATTCTTATTTATTTTATCCAAAATTATTGGGGGATGATAATACAGGCCATTCCCCCCCCCCCCCCACCCACCTCAATTTTTTTTTTTGTTGATATATACCCCCAATTCCCCCGGGGATCGACATCCAATGCTATCTGGGCTTTACATATGAGGAGATATGGTACGTAAACCCAGTTTCCCTTTCTCTTTATTTTCAAAGTTTGGCTTCATACAGTCACCTATACAAAATAACCAAATTACCACTTTGTGAGGTCGCATGGTGACTGAGCAGAAAATTTTTGAGAAGATATAATTTGTGAGGCTTTAATTGCTATTTGAAGAATAATTTACCTTCTAATAGTTTCCTCACCTAGCTGACAAAATTTATTCCTTGCCATGGTTAAAAGTTATTCAAAAATACATTTGTCATATAACTAAATTTCTCTCGCGGCACCCCGGTTGAAAAACGCTGCGTTAGGCTGTTCTCCCCCCCCCCCCAATCCGAAAAACGGATCAACGCCCCTGGTCAGCCCCCCCCCCCCCCCTCCCCTTGCGAAAATGGGCCCGTATAGGATCAAGATCTCTACCAGTGATCTAGGACTCGAGTCTGGACTCGGACTCGAAACCGGTCTCGAGTCCCTATCTTTTTTCAGGACTCGGATGCGCACTCGGACAACTGGGATTCTGAGTCGGACTCGGACTGTGTGGAACTCGACTACAGCTCTGTGATTACAACACTGCTAATTGCTAATGTTTGTATACTCAGACAGATGCCCACCTGTCTCAACTTCTGCAACAAGCCTCTAGACATCTGACTGTTATAGTGCCCCCTTTAGGTCAATATTTTCCAAAAGTGCATCCCACTATACACTATTCTGCTTACATCTGATGAGAGAGAGCCTCATACAGGAATTGTTTTCTGTATGTTATTTTCAGGTATTAGAAGATTTTCTTGAATTATTGTACCTCCTTTTCTTGTTTTCTTTGTTATTTTTATTCTCTTTTGTGTTCCTAGAAATAATTTTTTTTTTTAAATACAGTCACAATACGTGTACCTGATACAATAATAGCCTCATACCTAATATATATTCTTGTAGTTTTATATCGAAATAAAGAATGTCTGTTTCTCTTATTCATTGAGAAAAAAGTTTAAGGAATTATTCCAGCTATGCATTCTTTGGGCCTTTGTGAAACAAATACAGCCCCCCCCCCCCCCCGTTATGCGGTCTTTTGTGGGTCTTGATTATTACTATCTTTATATCGCTGCTGCCAAACAAACGTTTTAGCCACGATGAAATAAACAGTTTATTCTGAAATGCATTTTTGAAAAAACTTTAGCGGGCGGCTAGAGTGTGAAATGTTGGCACTTTGGGTACTCTTTTTTCAAAAATAGGTCGGTGCTATCGTTTTCAGTACTGAATGTTTGTTTTTAATACCAAGCACCGAATCACTGCTAACTACCTAACTACATGCACTACTACAACTTAGGTTTTATGAATATTCAATATCTGAACAAATTAATATGAGTCCTGGGGCCCGTTGCACAAAACTTGCGTTTAATCGCCACTCCTAAAAATCAAACGCAAGTCCTTAATGTACACTTCTGATTGGCTGAAAATAAAGTTGCGTTCGATTTTCCTGAGTTGCGTTCAAACGCAAGTTTTGTGCAACGGGCCCCATACATGGTTGGGAGTGCGTTAGTGCGATCCGCAATACAAAGGTTTTTATCGTGGTGTACTAACGCACGAGGCGTAGCCGAGTGTTTTAGACACCACGATAAAAACCTGCGTGCTGCCGGATCGCACTAACGCACGAACTCACAACCGTGTATTAATAGTTTTATAAATTGGGTCTACAATCTTAGTGTTTTCTTACAATCTTAGTGTTTGATCCGGATTAGCTGTGCGTTAGTCCCCTCGCCGTGCGTTAGTACTTTTTTTTTTTGCACGGTCACGTGGTGTTATTTGACCAATCGGGATGGCTACATTCTTGAACCCGTTTTATAATGATGTATAACATGTCAGACAAACGGTTATAATTCCAAATTCAGTCATTCACTCTGTATCTGTTCAAGATTGTCTCCTGATTAGAAGGAAATGGTCATCATGTATACAACAATCTTGCAAACCAGAAGGCATTATTATAATCGCTTTAAATTATTTGGTACATGTATTAAGAAAGGTTTGAAAGTGTATTTTTTCTCTGAGGTTTATGCATGTCTTATTGATATTATGCAGAAAAATAAGCATATGAACATTCATCAACTTTTGAAAGCAGATGAGTAATACGATTTAAGACTATATATATATATATATATATATATATATATATATATATATATATATATATATATAGTTTGCCACCATACAGTCCCCCATTGTTTTTCTCCTATTCCCTTCTGTTTACAGGAAACTTGGGACTGGACCTGTGGGCTTGTTCTGAGAAGCGATAAATCATCTGTGAGAAATCTCATTGAGAGGTTAGTACTAGTGTTCAGTGCCCTTGATCCCAAAGTACCAATCACACTTGAAAATGACGAGTATGCGGCAAATCAGACGAGCGAGCCTGACTGTCCTAGCGTACCAATGTGGATGGACAGTAACCAATGCGAAAGGAGATCAGGTGAGAGCAAAGATATTGCAGCAGTCCGTGATGAACATGAGTTCTTCCAACAGAATTTGGCTTCCTTAGTCATGTTAGTAATCAAGTTTCGCAGAGAATGGGGTCAATTGATGATTGCACCCAATTTTGCAGATTCGGGAATCCATGACAAACTACAGAAAAAGTATCAAAAGCTTGAGCGTTCTGTAACATCTCTTCGTCGGTATGAACAGGAACTAAATGAAAGGCTGATGTCGCTGGAGACCTCGCACAGCGGAGTCTTCCTCTGGAAGATTGCAAATTACAATGAGAAAAAGAGGGATGCCATGAATACTAACGTCAAGTCTATCTACTCGCCCCCTTTCTTCACCAGCCAGTACGGCTACAAGCTTTGTGGGCGAGTTTTCCTGATGGGAGATGGTGTTGGGAAGGGTACTCACATTTCACTGTTCCTAACGATCATGAAAGGTCCTCATGATGCAGTGTTGCCTTGGCCATTCAGAGAGAGGATCACCTTCCAGTTAGTCAACCAAGATGATCCTATTAACAAGAGTATCGTGGAAGCCTTCAGGCCTGATCCTGCTAGCTCTTCGTTCAAGAAACCAATCACAGAGAAGAACATCGGAGCAGGATGTCCCTTGTTTGCCAAGATCCAGATGATTGAAGATCCAAAGTCAGGTTTTGTCCGAGACAATACTATCTACTTGAAGATTGTGTCACAAACATCAGATGTCCCTGAGATCAAGTAAAGTGTTTGGTAAACAGGACCTCACAACAAACCGTATTAGCCAGGTTCTCTCCAGATTACTGGTTTCTGTTGTTCAAAGAAAGAAACTTCATCATCTTTTCTTTATCAAGTTGTGATCAAACTGAGTGGACCTCATAGGCCAGGAGCCAGTCCCGAATGATACATGAATAGTACATTTCAGCCTGGTAGCCATATACCACGTATGCCTGACAAGCTTTCCGCCTTCTCTAACAGGTTAAAATGGACAATGGGTGTGTTTATATTATCCTGACAATATATTTTCTACTGCATTTTCACAATTTGATAACTTATTAATAAACCAATTGACACCAAATTGGACCTCAAGAAAACTGTAATACTCAAAATCATGTTATGTAAATTTAAAGTGAATATAAAATAACTTTTGATATATCATATAATCAGAAGGTAAAGGTTGTTTTTCCTTGACATAGGGGCAAAGGTTTGTCAAAGGGAACTGTGGTGTTTTTGTTTCAGGGAGTCTGACACCCCCTTTCTGATGGACAGTTTGTCACTTTTCATATTTTTGTAATGTAAATCCATAGCTCTACCTCTTGACAAATTTGGTTCCTGGGGGAAAATTTACACCAATTTTTAGGGGCTGCCGACTCCCCATCCCGACAGAAAATTTTGTCATTTGTTGTTTTTTGTAATGTCCTGTCATACTACTTCCTACTGACAAAGTTTGGTTCATGGGGGAGATGGGTTGAAATCGACCCGACTTTGTGGTCTCTTTCGGGGGCTCTGGAGGCTTAACCCGACGGCTACGGTCAGGCTGACAACTAGTCTGTTAATGACTTAGATTGTCTAAATAGCTTTAAGGGGCTTAATATCATGGGTAAAATGGGGTGACTATTTCGGGACAGGCTCCCAGACTAGTTACATTCGCGTCGTGGTCCTTGTCTGATAAGTTTAAAGGAAGACCCTCTTTAGTGTATGACATATCAGTCATGTCAATAGCATGAAAAGTGGAATATCTGTGAAAAGAAACCATTACTGAATTAGTTATTCCTAACCCAGATTAAATTAGTTATTCCTAACCTAGGACACAGGGTACTCACATCTCACTGTTCCTAACGATCATGAAAAGTCCTCATGATGCAGTGTCGCCCTGGCCATTCAAGGAGAGGATCACCTTCCAGTTAGTCAACCAAGATGATCCTATCAACAAGAGTATCGTGGAAGCCTTCAGGCCTGATCCTTCGTTCAAAAAACCAACTGCGGAGAAAAACATCGGAGCAGGATGTCCTCTGTTTGCCAAGATCCAGAAGATTTAGGATCCAAATTCCGTATTTTTTCCGTAACAACACGATATACTCCCGGCTTTACCTGTATCGAATTGATTATATAACAATCTTCAGTCTGATCAAGGAGATGAGTTTTCTTCTGGATTGATATTGCAGACAGTTGATAACAGAACAGTCCGTTTCGATTTACACACAAAAAAGTTTATATATATATATATATATATATATATATATATATATATATATATATACGTGGAGTTTTTTATCACCAATTTTCTTTGGAAATTGAGAAATTTGGGGGTTCTCAAATCTCAAAATCTTTTCAGGCATGTCAGGGTCGGAGTTGGAATCAAAGTCCCGATAATCAAGGAATGTTAGTATGTGAATAATATTGATAGCGCACACTGAAAATAGACTAGAACCATTATTTTCATTTTTCAAGTACATGACTGTAAACGAATAAATAAAAAGCTTTGAAACAATACATAATATTTGTGCCAAAATAGTCACTTCTGACTGGTTGCCAACAAAAATAAATAACAACAACGTTCAGTTTGATCACAGACCTCTCTCTCTTAATACATCCATGGTTTGATGGGCAGTCTCATTGATTGACATGGTTGCTAAGGCAACATCATTGACTGTCCCGCCCCAGTCATTACACGCTATGTTCCCCCTCAATGATCTGATATTGTTACTATTCACATGTTGGTCTAAAGCCACTAAGCTTGATCAGGTCCTAGTCCCAGTTCCTCGTTCAGGACCAGTAACCTCGTTCCTGATCTTGAATCTTTATATAAAATGGAATATTCTCTCTAACTTTGAGGGGCATCCTCCGAAAATAATTCTACAAGTTCTAATATCATCCCTTCCCTGATATTAAGCAATATCTCTGTGGAGTATTATGTCATCTATACGGGTGTTGAATTACGCTTTCTGATGCATAATGTAATAAACAATGTCAGTAACTTTTCCAGTTGTACTATATGTTTTTATTTTAATTCATGTACTATATTTTAACAGTACATTGCATTTTCTATTCATGTACTTTCAACTACCGTATACAGTCATGTACATTTCACCTTGTAAAGCGCACAGAGATGGCAACATGATGCGCTGTATAAAGTGGATTCATAGCCATCTGTACTAATATCAATTCACGTTTACACTTAGCTGAATAGTTATAAATAAGTGTATCTATAATCCCTTATCTTTTTACTTCTTTATATATATTATCTATTCATTAATTAAAATAATCCATTTATATACTTCTCAGTGTAGGTACAATTCAAATTGTAAACATGAGAAGTGCCTGGAGATTCAAACATTTTCAATGTAAGTTTAAGAAAATTAATGATATCATGATTGTTTTTACTCATTAATACATGTACCATTTATATCTTTGTACAGTCTGCCAGTAGTCGATCAGTTCGTGTCTGCATTTTATTCATGTAATTATGATTAGTTTGCAGGATGGATAATTAATAATTACAATTATGACGATATTCACACCCAAAAAATATACAGTGTGTATATATTTCTTCTTTTTTGAGTTCGACATTCCAAAAACGTGTCTTGAACAGGCTTAGGTTGCTCTGGCTGTCCTTATATTTTAGTCCTTTATCTTGTGATGTGCTATAAATAGGTCGAACAGTAAATGCGGATAATGGCTGAATAACATCGAAGTACGTGGTTATTGTAGCACATATCCGTAAAGAAGAAAGTGCCTATGAAACAATTAACTCATGACGTTTGGCATTGTGTAGCAGAAGTCAATATATAAGTATTAGTGGGACTGAAGAAGAAAATGTCATCTTCAGAGTACGGCCTCCGCTTTTGGTGCAAATCAGTTCTTCTCTATTTTTCCAGAAATCGTACACATTTCTATTGAACAACACAAAAATTATATTTTCTGTAAGGAGTAGCTAGATTCGATAGTACAGAATAAAAATCGTCATGTATTGAAATGAGATTTTTGAATGTGGTAGTCCTTTGTGAAAGGAAGATATAAAGGAAGATGAGAGAGAACGAAGATGAGAAAGAAGGACCAGCTAATTAGAAAAGAGATATAAGCCAAGGAGAAAGGGATGATGATCATGAACATGAATGAGAACTAGAAGAAGAATAATGATAGTTATAATAATAATAATAATGATAATAATAATATTAATAATAATAGTAATGATGATGATTATCGTAATAATTGTAATAATAATAATAATGATGATGATGATGATAATGACGATAATAATAATGATAATAATAATAATAATAATAATAATAATAATAATAACAATATTGATAATTATGATGGTAATAATATCCGTGATAATAAAAATAGTAATAACGATGATAATCATAATCTTTATCATGATAATGATGATGATGTGGCGACGATAATCATCATGATTATGATAATGATGGTTATCATTTCTACATATTTTTGCATTTTCAAAATGATTACGGTGACGAAGATAATAAAGTAAGACAGAACCGGGAAATATGAACTAAATTGATTGTAAATGAATATTGAAATGGTTGTGACGAAATGTCACGAATGGTTTGAATATTGATTACGTATTTAGAAAGAGAGAAAGATAAACAAAATCACTTACAACAAAACAAAACAAAATAAATACATATCACATCATCAACTTCTCTCTAACTCTTTCTCATTCTCTCAATCTTCCTTTTTCTCTCATTCTACCTTTCTCCTTGCCTATCTGTATCTTTCTTACACTTTCTATATCTTTCTCTTGATACCTCCCTCACTTTCTCTATCTCTCTTTTACTTTTCTCTCTCTCTCTCTCTCTCTCTCTCTCTCTCTCTCTCTCTCCCTCTATCTCTCCACTCTCTCCATATCTTTTTTTCTCTCTCTAGCTCTCTTTCTCTCTGTTGCGTTTCCTCCCCCTCTATCTCCCTCCCTCTCTCTATCTCTCTCCCTCTCTCTCCCTCTCATACCGTAAACACTTTCCACTTAACTTGACTCGGACAAAACCACGGTGTATCGATCCGAGCGTTAAAAAGGATACGATCCGTTATAACGATAGTTTTTTTTTTCTTCTTCTTCTTCTGTCTAGAGTTATTGACCAGGAAAAATGGCCATGGTTATTTCAACAAAAATCTCCGGGCATTGACTGTGACAGAAATGCCATGAATCTATTTCTACTTGCTTGTTTCGGAAGTGGTTTAAGACCTTATCGATTAGTTTATGGCATTAAATTATTCTGCTTTGGTGAGTTTACTTCCTTTCGAAAGGAATGACTCTCCAACATGAAAAATCTTCTTCTTTATTCCTTTTTAGGGCCTCATATCCAATAAAATATCACGACGTTCAATTTTCTCTATCATGTCGATGACATGATCATTCAACAAAAGATATGTGGTTTTCTTGAATATTCATGTCATATAGACTATTATACGGTACTAAGTCTCAGTTGCGTCATCGCCATAGGTTTTTAAAGATATATTTAGAAAAGAGTCACTCAGAATATGGAAAATACACATTTTTGTTGCTAGATAAATGATAATCGTCTGCCTTTGTCCATCATGTCCATTGTATATATATTATTATAGTATATATTTGATACTATCGAAAGTCAGCCTAATTAAACATTAAGACCAGAATAAGGAAAGTTTTACATGGCATTTAACCGCCAATCAACCAAACAGACAGGGTGGCCTTTGAACAGCAGATCAGGTCAAGACAAAAGAACTCCGAATCGGAGGTATCAACGAAATGGGAACGGCTAATCCTTCAGTTGTTCTTTTCGCAGTCAAAAGCCACGCTCATCGGCCAATTTCAAATAGGATTCGCTCACTGCCCGAAGTAGAAACGGAACTTCTTTTGGAGTGATGTGTCAATTAATATGTGTGGTTTTGTCTTCGTTAATCCCATTCATAGAGTTGTTACGAGATTGACGTATCTCCTGAAGGGAAGGTCAACGAGACAGGGTGGATCTGGGCTTGGTGCTTTTCTGTTAGACGGAGGTTTTCGGAGAATATTCAGGAGAATATACGGTATACTTGCATATTGGTTTCATTTGTAAGATCATATGGGGCAGATTTTCAAATTTCAAACACGCAGCTTTCTTCCTCGCATGGAACCACGAAACAACTTCATTACCATAGAACAACAAACACCATAGAACAACAAACACCATAGAACAACAAACACCATAGGACAACTAACACCATAGAACAACAAACACCATAGGACAACTAACACCATAGAACAACAAACACCATAGAACAACAAACACCATAGAACAACAAACACCATAGAACAACAAACACCATAGAACAACAAACACCATAGAACAACAAACACCATAGGACAACTAACACCATAGAACAACAAACACCATAGAACAACAAACACCATAGAACAACAAACACCATAGAACAACAAACACCATAGGACAACTAACCTCATAGAACAACTTACATCTTATAACAACTTAGACCACTGAACAACTTATACCGTTCGCTAGTTACTTCAACCTCATGCAACTAACCTTAAAGCAGCTCTTCTTACGAGGAATAAGTCCATCCTCTATCACCACCTCCAGTTTGAATTCCACTGTGAATATTTAGATGACCAACTACATGTACCAATACCACCGTGATGTTTCTCAACCTCCTTCAAAATCATTTTATACTTTTCACATCATTAGGCAATAATATACACCTCTTTTTCGCTTTCCATCATATGTCTTCTGAATTAACTCACCTCAGAGAGGAAAGGAACATATTTAGACTATTATATTGACTTAATATATAATCCCGAAAGTAATACCTTCAAGTATTGAAATATAAATGGAACCACTACAATTATATGATATTACTGAAATCAGGAGTGGCTAGTTGAAAAACAACAATGCTTTCTTAACCGCCAAGTAAATAGATTAACGATCAACTAATTTTCGTTGAATCAAATCAGTTTTGCGGTTGGGATGAAATAAGCTTTGCCTTTTGTCTGACCCTCCCCCCCCCCCCCCCCCAAAGATACGCTTAAAACGAATGCAAATCTGCCGTGTCCGTTACATCTTGAAAGGTTGGATGTAATATTGATAATTAGAATATTAAGAGATGAATATTCAGTATGGGGAGCCAAACACATTTTGAAATCGATGATTTTTCCTTAACTATACCACAAAGAAAACAAACGTTTTTTTTTTTTTTGTTTTTTTTTTTGCTTTTTGTTTTTTGTGTACAATATTCTTTCTTTAGTAGTTATGAAAACCTTACAATGATGAAAATATTTAACATAAATGAATTTTTACCGTATTTTTACGTGTATTATAACTTATATTTGTATTTTTACTGTAAATGAATCATTAGTAAATATAATCATTATACACGCCACACGTGAGAATCGCCATACCATTGATAACACCATTGTCCGCCATCCAGAGGACTCCTACGTAACGATTGGTCAACTGCTAGCAGGAGGTGCTATGCATCACACAACAGCTGATATCTACGCTCAGATGATAGCATGCTAGCTCGAACAGCTTGGCCAAAGCGAGCTTACAAGCGTAGCGGTCAGCGAGCGATTCGGCGTCGCCGCTCCGTAAGGTATTACATAACCAGCCCATCAATAAATCCATTTCGAGAGCTATATTCCACCAGTGAGCAAATACGGGAATGCCATGTACACATGCGTTTGTTTTAACACGCAAATGTAGACGTCATAAACAGATGAGGAACTCGTTTTTACTACAGTTATCCTTTAATACGGAGTAGACTGCGGACGGAGGGTCACATATTTTCTCGAGAGCAAAAATATCATGGGCGATTTACTCTGCAAACTCTCTTCAGTTTTTGATCATTGGATGCCTGGTTTTGCGTAAGAATTTTATAAACATTTAAGAGGAATATTCAGTGAAATTTCCATCGAAAGTCATCATTGGCGCCTTCAAACTTTTATTAACATTCAATCTGGGAAAGATGATAAAATGACGCATCAACGCCGACAGATCAAAAAGGTGATGGAGATCCAATACGAATGAAATCTTTCTATAAAGTGGACATATTTATTTCAGTGGAGTTCGATTTGCATTGTTTGGATATTCCAGCGGGTTTTAGCTGGAGCTGATCAGCGGCCTGTATGGGGCTTGAGACTCACGGCTCAGCTGCCGCGGCAGGGAGGGTTCAAGACACTATGAGCCAATTGGACTCCAAACCCATCGACGCGACAGAGGTGTGAATAATTTTATTTAACATTATTATCTTTTTTTTTTAAATCTACGTCATACGTCATCATTTTCCTTCCTTCATATCCTACGATTTGTGATATATCTTCTCGGCACATTTATCATGCTGTAGACACATTTGTACTGATTTTCTTATTTAATGTATGATAAACAATGCAAATGAAGAATTTCGTAACAAAATATAACAGAAAACAATATTGATTAACGTACATTGCCAGTTAATAATAATAGTATGAAATAAAGTTGTAAACCTTGTTACTAAAACTCTTTAAGAAAATATTTACAAGTCAAGCCGTGAAGGAGGCTTTACCAATTCACAACTACATGAAACTCTTTCTTTACATACATTTGGGTTATGAAAAAGTAATTCCTAGTCCTTGTGTAGGCACATTATAGCTTGGAATGCCCCTCCCCTAAATGATGAAAATGCTAGATACACAGAATCGTTGAACTTGTGATTTTATACATTTTATTGTTTTTCAACTCATTTTTTAAATGTTACTCTCTGGTTGACGAATTTCAGCTTGTTTGGACATGAAATATTAGATAGATTCTTATAAAACTCTAATTCTATAAATGTGAAATTCTGGTATTGCCAGAAAACAATATTTTGTCACAATACGACTTTTCGGCATAATGTCACTATTTTCCCATTTCTCCACTTAGTTAGTCAACAGTTCACACAATAAAACAGATTCATTTTGAGCTATCGGCATGAAAATGAACTCTTTGCCTTTGTAATACCCATGGTTTGCATCTTCTATAATATTTTATGCGAGCATTCGTAGCGACCGAGCGAAAAGAACTTCATTTGTGAAGAGTGAAGCTTTGCATTCTAAAACACCTTAGGACCTGAACAGGATGTGTTGTAGCCTTTACTCGTAAATAAATTTTACTTGCATTTTCTTTTTCTTTTTTCATGAATAATTTCCGCGGAACCCAACACATTTGAATACTTCCAGGAGACATGTCCCCCACCCCCACCCCCCCCCCCTCCCCCAGGGCACCGGGATCACCATCCACGTATGCAGCAAACCATACAAAAACCTGAACGATCGTAAAAGAAAATATTGTAGAAAAATCACAATGATATCCATAAATATGTCAATCATATTTTTAATTTTCTCAGTCTATGTAACATACGCGTTTTAAGTGCCGTGGAAGTGCAAACATGAACAAAGGCAATCTTGTTTAAAAATTTCTCAGTCGGTGTAAAATCGGTGTCTAAAGTGTACTCACATCATACAATAAAATCAATATTTTAAAAGTGAAATATATGAAAAGGAACATAATGCATTTACAGGGGCATGAGTAGCATTTTCAAATCATTTCTACATTTGTTATGCTTTTGCCTTTTACTCATATACAAAACACGCACCCATAAGTAGAGCCTGTACGGTATGCTAAATTTCGATTTACATGTAGATCTTTTATTGATCTCTGTATACACTGTTGCTTTTCTCTTGCTTGCCGTATACTCTGTATGTCAATGAACCAGTGTGTTTATATTTATTTCACGCGCCGTTAAGAATTCGTTACGCTATCATTCTACATCAGAATTACAATAAGATGAGATACTTCCGTGTAATGTAATTTTTATATTACTTTGGTAAAACCTGATATTAGGACACCAACATGTTTAAAATACAAGAGCCCTCAGGGTATACAGTGTTAACTTTACATGCTTTATTATCTTAATCGCAGTTAGTAATTGTAAGTTTCTGACATATGAAAAAGAAAATCCGATTTGTATAGGAAAGGGTGTTTAGCTCATGTTTCACATGTTTAAAGATTGAAATTGAATAAGGGTCATTTGGACCCCATAATCAGTATGTGTTGTTTACATTGTATATATCATTAGCATAATATAGCATAATGTTTTTAACAGATGATCATAATATCACAGTCTACAATATAACTTGAATTATATGTTCATAAATTGTACTTTTGAAAACATAAATAAACAAGGAATTCAAACAAGGTTTATTTTCCTTCATTTAGAATTCATGTATACGTGATAACATATACTTAATGAAAGTGCTCCTCAATATAGATGATTACTACATTTTGAAAAATATTAACAGTGCATATCAAAATGCACATGAATATCCATAAAAAGCTGTCAAGGACTAAATTGGTTTCATGAATGTCGACTAAATATTTTTTTTTTTTTCAATTCCTTTTTGCTTTTTGTTTTCCTCCTACTTTATGATCATCTTCTTTTTTACCCCAAATCTTGCTTTTCCTCTTCTCATTCTTGTTCTTCTTTTCCTTTTATTTCTTTTCTTCTTCTCCTTCTTCCATTTTTCTCCTTTCTTTTCTTCTTCTGTTTTTCTTTTTCCCCTTCTTCCTCTTCATGATCACCATCTTCTTCTACTTTTACTATTACTTCTTCTTCTTCTCCTCCTTAATATTCTTCTTCTCCTCCTCCTCCTTCTTCTTCTCCACTCTAGAGCAAGAGTGAGAGCTGTGCTGGGTGTGGTAAGCCTATTATCGATCGTTACTTGCTGAGGATTGGGCGTGGTCTTAGCTGGCACTCATCCTGTCTGCGATGCCTCGAGTGCGATGAGAGTCTGAGCTCGCATCAAAGCTGTTACTTCAAGGACCAAAACGTCTTCTGCCGGAGATGTTACTCCAGGTGAGGAGGGAATGGAAGGCGAGGGTGATGATGATGATGGTAATGATGATGGTGGCGGTGGTGGTGGTGATGGTGGTAGAGGAGGAGGTAGTATTGGAGGTGATGGAGGTGGTGGTTATGGTGGTAGTGGTGTTGATGATGATGATGATGATGATGATGATGATGATAATTGTGATGGTGATAAAGATTATGATGATGATGATGATTGTGGTGGTGGTCGTGACTGGTGGTGATAATGATGATGATGATGATGATGATGATGATTGTGGTGGTCGTCGTGACTGGTGGTGATGATGATGGTGAAGATGATGACGATAATGAGAGTGTTAGGGTAGTAATACTGATTATGGTGATGATGTCGTATATTATGATTATCATGATGATGATGACAATGATTATGTTGTAGTCATGGTAATTAAACACAACTGCCAGGTTGCTTTTCCCCCCAGAAAGATAACTTTGGATTCTCTAGAAGAAGTCATACTCTGAAGAAAAAAATGAAAAGTTATGAATGTGATAAAATAAGAGGATGAAAAATAACTAAAGAAAATATCCAAATAAAAAGCCATTTTGGAACGTTAATAGTAAAGGTAGGAAGCAAAATGAGGAGGAGGAGGAGGAGGAGGAGGAGGAGGAGGAGGAGAAGGAGGAGGAGGAGGAGGTAGTAGGAAGGAAGAGGAAGGACGGGAAGGTGAGATGGTGAGGGTTAAAAAATGCAAATTATCATGATGATTAAACAAAATTTTATTTTCATAAGACCACAAGGGATTTTGTCAAGGAAGCCTTGGTCTAGTACGATGTTCCACTTTCTTTTAAAAGATCAAATTCCCGTAATTTTATGTGACTTTGTTCTTGTTGTTGTTCTAACATATCGAGAAAAGCAGTGTTTCTACACATTTTATGAAAACAAGTCTTATCGAAAGGATTTTTTTTTAATATTAAAGTTCTCAAGTTGTAAATAACTTTAAAAAGACATTGTACTAGTACCACTGGCAACTATCTTGATATTTTTCTTCAAATTAATATTCTCCATATTTCAGGGAATTCGGAACGAAATGTGCCCGTTGCCTGCGGAGCATCGACGCCAGTGATTGGGTGCGACGAGCGAGGGAACACGTCTACCATCTCGCCTGCTTCGCCTGTGACAACTGCAAGAGGCAACTCTCAACGGGCGAGGAGTTTGCCATGATTGAAAACAGGGTGTTGTGCAAGTCGCACTACCTCGAACTGGTGGAAGCAACATGCCGCAACAATGGAGATGGCAGTGGTGAGCAACTTCTTATTTTCTTTCACTTAAAGATAAACTTTATTGCATTGACATTTTAACAATCTCAAAGCATGTTTGAGGCAAAGAAAATTTGACTTATTTGCTTATAAACCCCTCCCCCGATGTTGGATCTACCCTCAAAGTGGATACGGAGTATAAATAGCCTTATAAGACAAATAATGTATTTTTTATTTTATGTATAAATTTTGCTTCACGTCTCGGTTTCCTGTTGTGGAACCATGCTGACAGGTAAAGAATAAAGTTAAATAATGATTTAGATCTAATCCATACATGTAGCCTATTTTGGTTGCTCGTTACATACAAACATTCAAGAGCTATAATGCTGAAATATATCAGTAAAAGTGCGAGTTTTATAGACTTCTGAAATCCCATGTGATAAACATTGTACAATGAGTATTTATGAGGTATACATCAAATGAAAATAAGTCATCTGATTGAGAAAAGGGAAATATTTTCTTCAAAACGATTATGATTTATTCATAATTATGTTTCGCGTTTAACGTATAATTTATTTCAAAACATTAATATCAATATAAACACCTTGTTGATTTATCAAGACACTGCCAGTCGGATGAAGCGTTTTAAAAAAAATTAATAAGTCGTTGCCTGACAGTTGAAGCAAAATAAAACGAATACCCAAAATACTTTCACAAACTCTGCCCTCCTTTTCTACCGGTTCCTCTGTTTCCTCTCCTGAATTCCTACTTCCTTATTCCATAAAACAAACCTTGTTATAGATTCAGAGACGGAAACATGTTCTTAAAAACAAATCATATTTAGGTCTTCACGATGCACGCAACATTCGCTATTAAAATATGCACACTCTCTTTGTTACACTGATAAAAAAAAAGAATAGTAAATTATAAGATGTCATTGTCAAAAATCACGCCATACCGAATCAGCGTTGAATAGAGGATCGTTAGGAAAGGCCACTACAATTAACTTATCCTGCAAATTAGCGTACTGCGTGTGCAAGAAAGAATAAAACAAGTAATGACTGCACCAGTTAATACCATGTCATCCTCAAGATCATCCAATAGGTGGGGACTGCAAACGAATTTCGAGCACTTGTTTTTTTTTTTTAACATGAAGTAAATCAATGGTCTAGATTGAGTTGTGCGTGGTTAATTTGTATAGTCAGTGCTATATCGAGATTCGTCATTCAAATATATGAATTGTCCTCTCCAATCATGATGTAAAAATATACATCATTTTTTTAGAAAGTGCCCTTGTTGGTAGTATTTTTGATGTTTAACAAACAAGTACCGTTTGACGTAAGGGAAACCTTACAAGTCATCCAAAAAGCACTAGTTCTTGAAGAGATTACTAAATTATGATGCAGGTTTCACCTAACTCTTGTTTGTGATAAACACGAATACAGAAAAGTAATTAGCGTTTTAATCCTAGTCCTGGCGAATAAATCTTTTGTTACGTATTCCAAGGAAATGGGTCATGGGGTACAATGGGGCAGTTGCCTCATTATAAAAAAAATTAAAATATGTAGGATTATTTTGTGTAGGATATGCGGTGTATGCCTATATGATAAATGTACCTCCCATCCTTCTTGGAGATGGGTCGACGCCCTTGATTTATTGCGTTTAAAGAGAAATTTGTCTTCTTTATTTCACGGTTTTAATGTTAGAGGTTTTACGTGCATTTACAGTGGCGGATCCAGGGGGGCACAGGGGCGTATGCCCCGGCGAAATCATACCAGCCATACCTTTAACACATATTAGGGCATAAAACGATGTACTCCTCCTCCCCCCCCCCCCCCCCTCCCCGGCCAAATTTGAAATCATTTTATGTTCTGCTTGTCGACACTTTTTGACATCTATACCCCCTTTCAGAGAATTCTTAATTTATAAGGTTAGAGTAGCAAACATGATGACATTGTAAAAAACTGCCGTATATATAGCAAACAAATCTATTTTTGAAAATATAATATGTATCACTTTGCCTAGGTTTCTTTTACTACCTTGTTGCCCTCAAAGTTTTGAACTTTTTTTGAATCATTTTACTTGAAACACGATGTCACACTCTCACGACAATAACATAGGTCTATGACCAGATGACGTATATGAAATCAGGTTACCTGAGTTACCTCATGGAGGTATAATAACATGTAAAAATCATGTGCAATTCAGCCCTATGACCATCATGGCTGCGACATTAATTTTTTGATAAACCATTGTGCATGAATGAATGGATAAATCAATCAATCAATCAATTAATCGATTAATTAATTAAATATTTGATTGATTAATGAACATAAATGATTAAATTTTAAAACAAGAGGACAATCATAGTTCAATACATTTGTAATGCGTGACCGATGTTCTTCTGCGGACACGTCCGTTTTATTCCTGCATAAATAAATGTTATGCAATAACAAATACATGATCCAAACCCAACACAATTCCGACAAATTCAATTTCCAGAAAAGGGTAATTGTTTTGTACATTGCAAAAGAAATTTGGCTGTTTGGTATTTTTTCTTTTAATGCACTTTATCTGCAACATTATTTTTTCAGAGATTTTTTATGGATTTTGCGTGAAGGTTTAAAAGATGTACGGTAGTACCTTTATATCAGACATTACCCAATTTCTAATTTATAGTTCATGAATATGTGTTTTATATGCTTTCATTTTTGGTTTATTTTTATATAATTACATACTCGACAACATCGATTGCCCGATACCTTTCGAAAATTTATAACTAGCAGTTGTGGAAGTGGCATTTCGTCAAGGATTGAAACGAAAATTTCAACAACAAAAATTCTTTTTCTATTTGTTCATAATCAGGTTCCGAATATGGTGGGGAAGGAAGCGGTAGTGAACGCCCACAACAGAAGACTAAACGGATCCGGACCACATTCACAGAGGAACAACTCGAAGTCCTCCAGGCTAACTTCAACGTGGATAGCAACCCAGACGGGCAGGACCTAGAACGCATCGCCCAGATCACTGGGCTGAGTAAGCGAGTGACACAGGTCTGGTTTCAAAACTCACGGGCTCGGCAGAAGAAACACAGCACCCCGCACGGCATAGAGACTCCGGGCGGGAGGTGCACCCCGGTCGGTATGGGGACTGGTAGCGGCGTTGGTGGTGGTGGAGGTGGACTGGCGGCATCGGACGGATACACTGGTGGCAGCCGTGGTGGCTTGTCATTAGGTACAAGGATACCGTCCCCATTGCCACCCAAGTTCGGTCAGTACAACAGTTCATTGCTATAATTTTAAACCTCTTATCATAATAGTCTAAAGTTAACTTTAAATGCCAGAATTAGGTCAAGTGTATGAATGTATCGTTGCAGGGGGTGTCGATCCGTGTTCATTATTTGGGGGATTTGCATTTTAGAGCATCCCAAAATGGTTTTTAATAAAAAGAAGGAATGCACGGATCTACGCCATTGGACGGAACCCCTTAATTGAGAATAACAATGCGAGCGAACGAATTTTCTTCAATATTTTCGAATTGAAATTATGGCATTTCTTATTTCCTTACTTCTAATCATTAAAAAATGTGATGGTATTTCAAGATCAAGCATAATGAGTTTGGATAATAATTTGTTTTAAGTTAATGTATCATAATTCTTATTCATTTTATCCAAAATTATTGGGGGGATGATAATACAGGCCACCCCCCCCCCCACCTCAATTTTTTTTTTATATACCCCCATCCCCCCCCCCCCCCCCGGGATCGACACCCATGTATCATTGTATCTCCCTGATCTCAGTGAATCGGGGGGGGGGGTGCCATTTTGAATGCGGTTGTGGTGGTGGTGGTGGTGGTGGTATGGTAGTGGTGATGGGGAGGGGGGGGGGTGATGGGGGGGGGTGATGGGGGTTAACATCCTCACACCCGCTCCTTTTGTGACTCCCATGATTTAGATCTGGGTAAAAGACAGTTTCGTTGTTCATGCTTCCATTACTAGTCTTCACAATAATTATACATAAGTAGTTCAGTGGTGTATTTGATATGTGTATTTGGATACGTTGTAAGAAAAAAAAAGGTCTTGTAATAATTACGATTCAGTATATGGAGTTCCATTTCATGATGGTGAATACGTATAGCTCTGTGTCAGACATAATCGTATTTGGATAATACCCACTTTTCCTGATTTTTCTTTTTCTTTTCCTCTCCCTCTCCCACTTACTCTTACTCTTCTTCCTCCTCTGTCCTCTTTCTTCTTGCTAGTGTATCATCACTTCGTCATTTATTTTATGACACGTTCTTGTTCTTGTTCCTGTTCTTGTTATTGTTACTAAATAGCAATTGGTTCTTTTATTTTTTATAAACAGTTGACATGTTGGATTCCTGTGGCAAGTGCGGGATGATCTATTGCCTCTGCGAAAAACTCGCAATCACCTCCTCGTCATGACAGAACTTTTACGAATCACCTGACACAATTACGTAATGCACTCTACAATCACGTGATGCACTTCATCATGATCACATGACCCATTTAAAAGAGCAAAAATGATGACCAAAGACATACAACTTCTTATGTGTAGGAGAATGGAAAGAGAAACATTTTCACGCTCGAAAGGTACAAACAAATTTTTGTTTAAACTGACGAAAATGATAATATAATTTACTGCCATATCATATCGTAATGGAGCGTACATTTTTGATGACCAAGAAAAAGACATTTTTGAGCATACGACCTAGAAAAGGCATGTTTGGTGAATATGTTTTGTAACTTTGTGTATGAGGTTTGTAAAAGAGAAAGAGAGATTGAAATAGAGTGGGAGAATGAAAGAAAGAGAGAGAGGAAGAGTGAGAGAAAGAAAGAATGAAAGAAAAAGAAATAGAGAGAGAGAATGAGGCAAACGTTTAAAAAGTATTAGTAGGTTATTAAGAAATTTGTGATGAAAGATATTCTTTGTATGTGATGTTTTCATGGAAAGTTTTAGTGCAATATCTTAGAGTTTTGTGGGGGAAAGTTAATGATATTTCTACCATACAGAGTTTTTATTCTATTATCTTGTCATTCGTTTCGAACATGATCACGTTCTTGTACTATTTGTTTTACGATGTTTTACCACTGATATACGTTCAGAGTTATTGGTATGTATCATCTGTTAATTTTTGTTTTACGTAAATATCAACATTTTGGGGTGCTTTTTTAATCCATGCACATCAAACTCAAAGTCATCAAGACTAAGATATATTTTTATTTGGATAGGACTAAATTGTTTGTGTGACTGCGTTTTCTTGTGGTTGTTGTTTTTGGTAGTTTTTTTTTTTAATTTCCATCCGACGAAACTGCTTCTTTTTCAATGATTTATTTGTATGATTTTTTTTTCTTCAAAATAAAAAGAAAAATTTAATGAGATAGCCAAAGACAAACACTAATTTTAATATGAGTTGGCTTTGTATAGTACACATGAAATTATAGGCATCAGTATGTGAATTTGCGATTACATCATAACCATATGAAAACAAGTCTTTAAAAAAAAGTGCATTCGCTCGCTGGGTCCAGTAGTGCAGTGACGCCAAAACTGCATTTTGTATTGGTTTTTAAAAATATGTTGAACAAACGACTAATCCATATCAAACGATCGTATAAAATTGTAATATGACAGCACTAGTTCAATTTTTCCATTTAAATATTGGTCGAAACAAAGACAATCAATGCGCTTTGCAAAGTACAGATGGGGTCACATAATAACACTGATAATCTGACAGCTGTTGCCAAAAGCTAATTTATTCCTTGTGCGCAGGTGATCCGCGCATTGTTACGTAACGTCATGTATGGCTCCATATTATGTTTTTGTATATCGATATAGTTTTTCGTTATGGATTGTCCAGTGAGGTGGAAAATTTAGATTCTTTTAGCAATCGATGTAAGGTTATACACTTTGAAAAAGCTATTTAATCACTATGTTGGTTTGTTTTGCTCTGACCTCTGTGTTAGCTTGCTTGCCTATAGGCCGATAAATTCAAATTGATAAAGTCTTTTTTGAAAAATGATATGTCTCAGAGGCTTGCAGGTCATTGCACACCCTGAAATAAAATGGACTAAAACCTAGAGAGCAAATTGTCGGTTCAGTAAATCATTATTGTCTATAGGAGGACAGTTTACTTCAGAATAAAATGTCAGACACTGATAGTTGTTGTATAGTTCAAGAAATTGGACAATATAATCCAGAATTTTTCAACCATGAAAATAAATATTCTAGGCCAGCTTACATCATGTCAAATTATTAAGATTGTTAATGGTTCGGCTTTAATTACAAATTGATAAACTATTTTTATGCATGTTAATAACGAAAAGGGCCCTTTTTTATTGTTTGCTTTGTTGTTGTCGTTAATTTTTTTCTCTGTAATTTCGCGATGCTAAATTTTTCACCGTCGAGAAACTATTTTTGGTGTTGAATGGTAACTTACGTACACCAATCACAGCTGTGCACAACTAGGAACGCAGGATGATAATGATATTTTATTTTATATTGATCATGTCTGCAGAATATAATCTTGTCATTTGTAAGATCATCATGTTATTGTTTGTGAACCATCTGTGTCAAGTCATACCCATCATCCAACCACAATTATCATTTTAGCTCAAATGTTGATTGATCGGTGCTCAGTGGTAATTTACGTCGTTAAATGTGAAATTATATTTATATTTAAACTTTGTCATGAGAGGTATGATTAAATGTTCGAAACAATTCAGATATTTTAGTCGCAGTTTGCATTTTTTCTTCTATGAGTGATTGAAATAGTGATTGAATATTTGAAGTGTAGATATGAATGATATGATATTTATATTTCACCTAATTTTTAGAACATTATTTTATTCAAATTGATGCAAAAATATGCATAAAGTTAAATTAAGACTGAGAGAGAGGGGATGTGGGGGTGAGATAAAGAAAAACGAAGGGGTGCAAAAGAGTGGTAAATTGTTGGTGATTTGGGAGAGAAATAGTGAGAGTATGAGGGAAGGACAGAGACAGAGACAGAGAGAGAATAAAATACAGAGACTAAAAGAATTAGGCAAAGAAAGAAACCAAGAGGGTAAAAGAATAGCATCAAGAGAAAGAAAAGGAAGAGAGAGAGATACAAAGAAATATCAGATGGAAAGTTTTGAGAGATGGGATTGGTGAACTAAGTAATTTATAGTCGAGGATTGTAATTCCGAACAGATTGTATTACCGAACGTGTACAGTTAAGCGCCTAAAATGGGTTTTCATACGCTTGGGATTACGCGTATGAAAACCACACTATTGAAACAAAGGTTGTGTCTTTTTCCCAAAGGTTTCACACGTTCGGAAATACAGTACCTTTTTCAAGGGACCAAAACGCCGCGTCGTTGGGAAGGGGTTCACTAGGAAGGGAATATCGTATTAAATCTACGTTGTCTTTTTAAAATTCCATCAACTTCTTTTTCTGTAGGACTTTGAGCATTCATTATGTAAGTCTGACAGATATTGGTTTGATATTTTATTTGTTATCGTTGATTTTCTGAAAAGTGTTCGGACACTGGATCCACTAATTAAAGGAAAAAATGGGAGACTGAGCAAAGAAGCAAATACCAGCAAATTAAAGGGCAGTCCTACCTTGGTAATAAGATGATTTGCGTGAAGGTGGAAAAATAAGAAAAACAGAACGGTGAAAGTTTGAAAGAAATCCGACAAGGAATAAGAAATGGGTGTTTGAAAAATGAGATCACCACATCTATGCAAATCTCAAATTTCGAAGAAAAAAAATGACATTTTAGTCATTTTGTGTGGTGAAGAAAATGGGAGAGTTGTCTGCCATTACATCACAGTGACATTACCTTTCAATTTGAAATTCCCATATGTATATAATGATTTCAACTTTCAAAAAAATTCATAACTTTCTTATTGCTTGACCGATTTCGTTCAAACTTTCACCAATCTGCTTCTCTTATTTTCAGAGCAACTTGCCATTAAGGTTGGATTTCTCTTTTAAGCATGTTAAACAAAAGAACAGTTCAGTTCAGTTTAAAGACATTTATTACCAGCAAGAGCATAATGTCATCTATAATTTGTTATGACATGTATTGGATCTGATACATTATGACACCCATGAACACCCGGTCTGCGCCCTTTTTTCATCTATTTATGTTTGTTGTTGTTGTTGTTTTTTGTTGTTTTTTTTTTGGGGGGGGGCTGAGTATTGGATGTACAGTGCTTCCCAGGAAAAACAAAACCACAAACAAAGGATTATCGTGATCAAACTACGCATCTTATGAATACAATTCTTTCTTTTTCATAAAGAAGACGTTATATGCTTTCGAAATTGATACATTTATGACATTTATACATACACCCTTCATAGAGCAACATTGTTTGTTTGTTTTTTTCTTTAATTTGTGCCAGACTTTGGTAAAACCATGAAATCGTTAGTATTATGAAGGCATGCGAACAGTACATGGTTTAAAGTTTGTCAGCTTTAGAAAATATGATACATATTGCGTAATATACATCCAATCAGAATTTCAGAATGTTCATAAAACATGAGCTCATACCAATCGCCAGGGGTGGCCTGGGCGTATGCCGCCACATTTTACCAAATCAATAAGTATTCCTTGAGCGATGAAAAAATGCCCCTCTTGTGATGGAAAAGGTGTCCCTCCGTGGAAAATTGCCATAATCTGATATTAATTTTATTCTGCCTTATCATCCTGCTCATGTGTCTTTTATACTGTACTTTTTAAATTTGATGATGTTGGAAGGTGCTCCTCACTCTCATTTTAAATATCCCCTTCCTCTCCGCGTTGTACTTTCAAGAAATTGAAGTTCTGAACGTTACAAAAATTGCTGTTCATAACGACTGCATGTTCTATTTTAGTACAAAATATGTCCTTTCTATACCCCCACCATCGTCAAAATCTCAACCATCCTTTATTTTATGATGAGAGGTACCTTATTAAAAGAAGCACATGAAAGCAATATACTTTGATACTAACGTTTTCACGGTTTACCCAAACCAAGCACAAGTGGGTTTTTACATATCATATTCAAAACGATGCTGATATACAGATGGATGCCATCAAGTATCATTTGAAAGCATACTACTTCTACTTTATTTATGGGGAAATAGAAAATCATTGTCATGGAGCATATAGTTTGGTCACAATAACATGTTGTTTTAGGGTTAGGTGTTTTTTTTTTTCTGGGACGCACTGTATACGAAAGGGAAATGGTAACTGTTAAGTCATTAAACACGGTTTCATTTCTAGATTTCGACGCCACAAATATGAATTCTGTAACAATCTCATATTGAACATTTTCCCAGACAATGCTTTGACTTCTTGGAAGCTTTTCACTCTAGCTTGATCCGCCGGGCATTGAGCCTGCCGCATCCCGCTGCGATGTCGCTCCTTTGATCGCAGCCACCCCGCGGCGTCGAACAGTAGAATGGTGAATGCCCCCACGCTGAAAAAACCCTAAACCCCCTTCCCTCGACACAGGAGGTCAATCTCCTCTAAAGACACCCCTTGCCAATATCATCTGGAAAGCCTTCGCCCCTCTCCTAACAAAGATCTTCAAAAACCTTGTCTCTTTAACGTGTCTAAATAATACAAAGGAGAGTGGATCGGTTTTGAAAGTTTCTTCTCTCGACCTTTTACAGTCATTGTTCACTTTGAGTGTGACAATAAGTTTGCCTTTCTCATAATCTCTACCATACAGAATTCGTTTCGTTCATGATGTTTCGTTCATAATCAGCAAAGATGAACTCTTTCGATCCATGTACACCCCTTAAAAGAGTTTTAGTGAAATACAAACAAAGATTATTAAAATGCAAAGTATCTGTAAAACTCGAAAAGCCTAGATTGGGGCGATATTAGAAAGGATAGATATCTTTAGTGGTAGACGCTGAAAGTTAAAGTACCTCTTCTCACAAGAGTGTTTGAAGAGGTTTTCATCTTTAGAAAGCTCTCCAGCTTTGGTGACGGGCAAGGGTGCATTTCATTCTACCCTAATAAGATAATGCTCTTACTCAGTCAAGAGGACCAAAACGATAACTATCTTTCATGTGAGAGCAGTGTGGTATAGTGGTGAAGGCTCTTGACTCTTCTCATAAGAGAGGTCCTAGGTTCGATCCTTGCAAGGTGCTTACATCCTTGAACCCTATGTTATTTTGCCCCTTTCGACCCAAGGTGGGTACCTTGCAATGCTGAGGTAAATTGCAGAGGGGGGGGGGGGTACTCCTTTTCCCAAATGTCCGTTTTTCAGAAGGTTCATAATTCCGAAACACATATTTCCCATAGCAGGGGGTTTATAATTCCGAAAAATGGAAAATTGAATAGGGTTCATAATTCCGAACATTTGATGCATTACTCCGAAATAAAGTTCGTAATTCCGAAAATGAAAAAGGGTTCATAATTCCGAAGATTAGAAATTCCTAACATGCAATAGAGTCCTACATAACTTTAGGAATTACGAACCTTCGGAAATATGAACCCTTTTTTTATTTTCGGAATTATGAACTCTATACGCTATATCATTTTCGGAATAACGAACTGTCGGAGTAACGAACCTTCGGAATTACGAACCTTCGGTATAATGAACCTTTGGAAAAACGACATGTAACCATTGCAGGGTCATCAGGAAGATGAGTATTGATACTGATTAGGCAGTCCCGGTTATTAAGACCACAATATCATCATTTATTATCATCGGGACAGATCACTCTTACTCTTATGCTTCGCGCTTACTTTTTAGTTGAAACAGAAGCGATGAACACGATGGTATAAACATGTTTTACTTGTATCTATTTTCGGAATCAGATGTCCTTATTTGAATTCAACAGCATACATAACAAAAGGTCAACATAATATATTTAGTCTAAAGTAAACTTGTTTGACCAAATGAAAGAAATCGTATGTATATTGAGCTTCTTGATTGCCTTCTATAAATATTCGACACTCGACAGCCAATTATTTTACGGACTTCGTAATTTTACGAACGTCATTAAAGTCCTTGACTACCAGACTACAATGTAATTCAGAACATTTAACTGCAAAGTTACATCAGTTATGCTCATCTTATCACGACATACAAAAACATAGCGTGCACAATATTTAGAGAAGTTAATTTCTCATAGATATTTCCATCTTATGTTTATGGAAGTTTTATTCTTTGACATGTCACCGCAGTTTGTGATTGATTTGGGTATTTTAAAACTAAACTATAAACTACTCTTAGTTAATTACATTATTTATTAAAGTGTAAAGAATTATTAAGTTTTGCATTAAATTTCCAAGACTAAATTTAATGTCATGTTTGGCGTGATTTATGTGTTTTATTGCTTTTTCAGTTGACAATACCAATATCAAAAAATATTTTTGAAGAAGAAACGGATCATAAGAATTATTATCTGTGATATGAAAAATAATAATGCCAAAATATACATCAACTATTGGAGGAGCATTATTTAAAACTGAGAATAGCAACGTTCTTATATTTTATCACCTAAATAATTTCATGTGAAGAATGTATCAGAAATTCCTAAAATCTGCTTATTTGCAATTTTGTTACTTTTGTATTACCAAGACCTTCCAAAAGCCTGCTCACGATTTGTGGTCTTGTAGGTTTAGTGTATAAATGAATCAATAAAAACATATTCTGACTACAAACAATGATCTTAACAAAGATTGCAGTTTTGGTCTAGCATCTGTCCTTAAAAAAATACAATACTATGAATATGCCAAATTCAATTTTGCTTATGAGATTTACTAATGGTGAAAGGGAGAGTGCCCAAAACACAAAGTAAAATAAGAAATATTAAGATATTATACATAAAACTCCTCAAGCTTGTTTAGGATGAATAAAGCAATAGTTTGGCTACATGCGTTTTTTTTCTTTAAAATTCCCATATACTTTTAGCATTCCGATAGAAACACACTGATAATGATTGAAAATACTACACTTGCGATTTCGTGATCGTTGACAGAAAAACGATAAACGTTAGTATTGTCGCTCTCGGCACCCTCCTTAAATGTAAATCGATAAGTCTGTCACAGTGGCATATCGTATTTCTTTCCCCCAAATTTCCCCTCGATTCAACTAATATTGACCACCATAACAATCTTCTTGTATTCCTCTTGTTCCCAACACCCTTTAATTTCGATTTTTAAATCATCCTCGATCCCCTTGTGAAGCAATGAGTCCCCCGGTTGGCAATTAATTTGCGCCTGTTGCGTTGCATTATCGTGCTTTCTGAAGATAAAAAGCTCCTCTTATTACACGCTGACGGTTTTCTTTTCTTAGAGCTATTCGAGCATTTAGGTCCCGGGAATAGGATCGACTCCCCGCTATGTCTTTTTCAGTGCCATCTCCTTCCCTTCCTTCTTAAGACCATTCTTCTTTTCAGTTTTGGTATCAAGAAATAAAACCGAGGTCTGAGATCGGGAGATGTTTATAGGGTCGAGGCTAATGCTCTTTGAAAAGGTGAATTGAAATAGCAATAAAGGTTCCACATTTTCTCGGGCAATTAGTGATGCGAATTCGTAAATCGTTTTATAGTAATGTAAGCGGTTGTAAATAAGTTAACGACCGGAATATTTTGGTGTTGTTGTTGTTTGTGTCGTGGTATATTTTCTTTTTACTGGATGTGAACACTTTCGTTTCATTTTGAAAAAAAAAATAGCATGATAAAACCTATCACCCATTACGTTAAGATACATTGTTCATGATTCGTGTTGGAAACTAAATATCATATTTTATTTTTCTCCGAACAAAATGCGTTTTCATTTCCATTCATATTGCATAATCATTATGTTAAACAATCAAAACAGTTCTGTGCGGGTTTTAAGCTGCCATCACATTTCAATTTAACCTGCAAACATTTTTATTAAGAAAAGCAATAATTTCTATTTGAAGCAAGTAGCGAAATTGTGCATATTTACATAGTTTGGAATATATATTTGACATTACGCTTTAATGCTTTGATATGTATCTAATAAAAATGTGACACAGTAAAAAAAAAATGGCTGCACACATTTTCAGTTGTGCATGACAAAAGTAAATATAATTTAATTATATTGCATTGATAGAATTAACAGGCGTTAAAAGTTTGATCTATTGCAGCAATAATCGTAGAATTGAAAGTAGGGATCGACAAATATGTGTGTGTGTGTGTGTTTTTTTTCAATCCATTTTGTTTTCTCTCATAATCATGTTTTTCAATATTAACGTGTATTTCTTCCCTAGATATCTAGATTTATTCTTTCACTTTTCGTCTGTCCTTCGTCGATCCATCATTTCATCAGACGACAAGATAGGGTGAAAGGATGAAGCCTTCCAATTGAACAAAGGCGACGAAAACTGGACAAGAAGTGTGGACTTAGCCCTCATTAGAGAGGATTTAGCTCGCACGGTTTCCCTTCAGCTCCAATGGGAAGATTCTCAGAGGGTTAGAGAGTGGTATTAGGGGGGTAACAAAGACCCCCTACCTGTCAGTCACCTGCCAGCTCCGACTCATCCCGACCTCACAAACCAACATCCTATCACATCATTGCACCCCCTCTTAATCTCCAGTTAAATGCTTTAACCCCATGAAAAGCCACGCACGGTCTATGAAAGGCCGAGGCTGCTTAAGCCTTTTTCAACCATTTTCGAAACGAAAATATGCCGAGGATACGAGCTAAAATGAAAGAACAAAGAAAGTGACAAAACGATTCTAAAAGCGAACTAGTGAGGCATGGAGGTAAGTCTGTATATCTCTAAAGGAAATGTGTAAAGAGGGAGGGGTAAAACAGATTGAGTTTTGTATTGAATGCTGAGGTCTTTATAGGATCAGAGAGGTGCGTGAATGGGAAGAGTCCGGACCAGTGGCGCCGCGGTGTCGGTGGCGAACAGTGACGAAATAGTGCACGCCATAGAATGCATCCGAGGAGTCGCTCAATTGACTTTAGCGCCAAATGGGACATGACAATAGCCTGGGTCTGTTCTAGCCGGGGTATTGGGCCCGTATCGACCGACTTAATGCGTTGAATAGACTGTTTACCGCACACGTTCAGATGCCAATCATTCGTTTTAATGTGATATCATCTTGACAGGTCAGAACGACTGAAGCCCCATACTCTAAGAGTTCTCGCACTCTTTGAATCAAGACGAAAAAGGAAACATAGGCTGACGGGGATTACAAAAGCCCGCTGAGGACTGATGAAACCCCCTGCCAGTTAGACCATTAGAAAGCTCTCAAAAGAATTTACACTCATGTATAATGTATGTTAATCGAAGTACTCGGATAAAAAAAAATAATAATAAAATGATTTGTTGAGAAAGTTAGACCATAGTGCTAATTACCATTATTTGAAACACCTACCCTATACAAATAAAAACAAAAACAACAACTAAAATGCCCGTTATTACCAGCTACATTTGCCCACACAAATTTGATATGTACTTGACAAAATCACGTTTATCATTGTCAGGCCATAATGATCATCGATATAATAAAATAAGTTGATTTTAAAAAAATTGACGTAGTGATGTTCTTGTGAACATAATAGGTTACTTGATATATTTCTCAAGTAATGTGTATATCTCTATGACTCTATGATATAAACATTAATCATTTAAAATGAGACAATCGTGCATATTTATTATTCAGGCTTTAGAGTTTATCGTGTTTGATAAGAAGTTTTAAGATGATGGAATGAAATTCTTCGTTTTACACGCAAATTAGATACTTTTCTTTTGCTTATGTTGGCCTGATAATAATATCAAATAGTTCATTTAGGCCCTATATGAAATCACTTAATTTTCCCTTCTGACAATTAATAGCTTCTGTCCATGGTGAATGATAACATTAATGAGAATAATCACGACGAGGAAGCCTGAATATAATGAGCAAAACTGATAACAATGAGACTTGTTGGAAATTATTTGAGATATTGTCAGTCTATTTTCCACGATGAAAAATACTAATAATTGTATTATTTGCAATATTCATGATATTTGTACACCTTACGCAATAATATATGCATTATTATAAAGGACCGTGTGGAGGAACATTCATATTTTGTTAGTACAGCCAAAATGGGCTATCCAAATCAGGCAATAAAGAACTTTGCCTATTGTGAATTTGAATGAACTATTTATAAGCATCATTATTTCGAACCAAAAAACATGAAATAAAGTGGGAGACAGCAAATATCAGCAAAATAAGGACATTGTGACCTTCTAACAAAATTAAATCAACTTATTTTTAACAAAGAAAGTCGCGATCACCATCATGAAATTATAGATCATAATTTATGGGTTTGCTACAATTTTTATGAGACGTATTCCTTCTCCAAATTAAGAATTATGCCGTATGTAGTTCGACCCGTCTTGTATTTCAGAAAAGTGGCGTAGCGTGAGTCTAGCCATTGAGGGGGCCACTAGCGTGCCCAAGGAGGGGGGCAGGGGGCAGAGTGCCCCCCTGACAACTTTTGACAGAAAACAATAAATTTTCCCCCTTTTTAAGACTTTTTTTTTTTGCTTGTCGGAAAAATTCTGGACCCCCATAAAATCTGTTACCCCCCCCCCCCCCCCCCCCCCCGACTTTTGGAGAGCTGGGGATTTTTTGGGGGTTTTTTTTGGCACTCCTAGTAAAAAAATCCTGGGTACGCCACTTGAGGGGGCACTGGTGTCTTAGGGAGGGGGGGGGCGTTATAGGTGGATGAAATGTGAGAGAACACAGCCTACAAGTGAGTGAAGGGTGCGGAAGGAGGTCCTTTCATTTACTTTTCACGTTACCTTCCTCGACCACCTCCCTTTTTCATTCTCCCTCTTTTTAAGACCAGTTCCCCATTTCCTTTTGATTTATTATTTTTGTTTTAATTATTTTTTTACATTAAAAAAGTCGACATTTGAGGTAGGAGACGGGGTGCTCATTGTGTAGCTACCAAACAGTTTCAGAACCACAATAGCACCAATCAGGATTTTCAGAGAGGAAAACAAAATGTCCAGAACCTAACAACGCGCATCCCCAATGATTGCCCGGAGTGACATTTATCTTTTTCACAAAAGAATCTAAATTATTATGCAATCTCTATGAGCCGCGTGGTATTGGAAATTGACATTGGGTTAAAGTGGATAATTTTTAGCAGGTTGGAAAATTGATTTACCTCCAGACAGTTGAATAGGTAAACTGATTGCAACAGATGGCACCCGCATGAGAAAACGGAATATCTAGACAAGCTGTATTCAAGTATATATTAAATGAAGATTATCACGAGTGGTCACGTGTAAAATACATATCTGTGTCTAAATTCATAGGACCCCCTCTCTATCCCCCCTCTCTCTCTCCCCCTCTCCCCCCCTCTCTCTCTCTCTCCCCCTCTCTCTCTCTCCCCCTTCTCTCTCCCCCTCTCTCTCTTTCTCTCTTTGTCTCTCTGTCTCTGTCTCTACTCTGAAATTCTATAATTCTTCATATTCTTGTGCACACTTTTTTCTCACTTTCCATGCTTTCTGTTTCCTTTCCCTTCCTCAGCAAATTTTATAGCCAACATGTGACATGTATATTGAAATTGAAAATGAAATGTGGAAATAATATATGATACAATATACAAAATAATTAATGTACGCATTATAGTCATTCAATAATATGAGGTGGAGAGGAGGGGACACAAAAGAAGCAAGGGGGAGTCAGAAAAACGAAAAGGACAGGAAATAATGAAGGGATATATTTTAAAGAAAAATTGCATTTTACAAAGAAAAAATCAAAAATTTAAAATCTCAAAACACGATGACATAATTATATTCTTTGAAGAAACATATTAACAACTTACGATTTATCAAGTGATCTTTTTAAAATTCTTAGATACATAAACGAAACAAATATGGAGCCTATACATGTAAAATCACAAAACACAATGAAATAATTATAATTTGATCCACTTTTATTTATTGTAAAACAGATTAAATGTCTGTTTTCAAACAATACGCATTCATCTCTTGCTTGTCCTTTGCTTTATATTTCTCACTCTTCTCTTTTTTAAATTCTATTGTCTCAGTTTTGCAGCAGACATTGTTGTTTAATTCTATGATTTGAAAACAGCGTTGTTGATGTTCTTCTTTTAGTAACGTCATTCATTGTCGAAATCATTCATTCTTTAACATAAAGCGAAAACATATTTTTCCAAAAGATTATATCTTCAGAACATTCCAATGTTATATTTTCATAATTCTCGACCGTCGTTTTTCTGAATTTCAGTTTTAGATCCCTGTTATTTGTTTTGCTCCCCCCCTCTCTCCTCTCTCTCTCTCTCTCTCTCTCTCTCTCTCTCTCTCTCTCTCTCTCTCTCTATCTATCTATCTCTCTCTATATTTGTTGTAAAATATTGTTTCTGTTTTTGTCCAACACCAATACTTTCCAAATTGCGGCGCTCTTGGTTGCAATTTCTGTGAATGAAATGCATGCAACCGCAATGTTTAATAAGTTGCGGAGAGGGAGGGGGGGGGGGGGGGGGGGGGGGGGTGAAGGTGCATAATCGTGATTTCAGTTTATGATTGATATTAAGATTCTTACTTATTTAGCGACTTAACAGTTGCAGTGCAGCGAATGTATAAATCACTGGTCATATATTGGTTTTAAAGTACACATTGACATCATATTTCACAAAATTTCAGTGATGATGTTTATCGTTTATAATTTTCAAATGATGAAGCAGTAGAAAAAAAAGGGATAACCAACATTTGAAAATTACATTATGAGCGAGGGGTATAATGAAATATGGTAGGAAAACGCTAAACACCACACTGGCTGAATCCGTTTAAGACATGAGGTGTCTTCTTTCTGGATCTCAAGGTTTGCACATAGAAGCAACACAATGAGATGTTTTCCAGATCTAAACCAATATTTTGAAAAGCGGCGGTTGGTCTTCGAATATAGATTTTCAACTTTCTGTGTGACGGGAAGGTCGACCGGAGACGGCTAAGTTTCCGGTCGCTGTTTAGAGCTTTACATCGGAGTGACCAACAATCAATGAACACTTAAAATTTCAAGGCAAAATCAAACGAACTATTTCCCAGCCTTTTGAGCCTTCTCAGTGAAGGTATAAAAATCACTTTAAATTCTTTCATGTCAAACTGGACATGACAAATTATTGACAGAGCTGAGGACTGTGTTGATAATTGTGTTATTCAAAAGCCATTAGTGTTTTTAAGAGGAACATATCCATTCAGGAATGAAATCGAATATGTGTCCTTGGACACGATTAAGTGATCTTCCTGCGCAGACGATTGAGGTGGAAAATGAGCATCGCGATCGATTGATCGTATTATCAGTTTCCTGTATATTAAAGCATTAAAGTTCACACTTTAATGTTACGATGCGCTTTACAGTCGATAGATCACTCAGTAAGGATTATCCGTATGTTCAAAGCATCATTGTTGATTTAAGTGGGTTTAAATGCTGAACTAAGACCTCATTAGTCCCCGTTTTAAATAAATAAATGTTTTATTACATGATGGAGCCAAGACACCGGATAATCGATGTATCAGTGAGAATCAGAATCAGTACAAAAAGTAATGCATCGGTCATCACCACACGGATCGCCTCCATGGCCCCGTTGCATAAAACTTACCGTCAATGGTAACTCTGCTATCAGTGGTAACTACCATGGCAACATCACTCAACAGCCAATCAAAATCAAGGTTTCCATGGGAGTTACCGTTGATGGCAAAGTTACCGTTAATGGTAAGTTTTATGCAACGGGGCCCATATCTCCGTTTCTGCCCTTCTGTCTCTCTCTCTGTCTCTCTCTCTCTCTGTTTCTCTTGATCTCTCTCTTTCTCTGTCTTCCTGTCATCACATAATCCCTTCTCATTTCTACAGTTGCATCGGTTGGAAATTATATATATAGTGTGTCCCAGAAAAAACGAAACCGAGATGTATCGATGAATTATTATATTTTAATCATAATTATGATCAATAATCAATACATATTTTTAAAGCTTAGTCCCTCTTCTTTCATCACGTACTACTTCTATGACACATGCTTCACGCATGAGTGAATGAGAACAATATGAAACAGGGCTTCCAAAAAGTCCACTGCACAACGATACCTAGAATTCCAAGTAATATATTAGAAAACATATTTATCATTGTAATATGAAATTAATACTCCTTAATAGATAATTTTCTTCTCTTTAATTTGACACCTCAATGGATAAAAATGAGCCAGGAATGAGTAAGTTCTGTTTGTTTAAAGTGATGCTTGTGTTTCCATAATGAATGAATTCGTTTGTACTCGCTGCCTGCCATAGCAGTGAACAAAGAAGACAAAAGACTGCATGCGTGGTTGATCGTCAACAAAATGGAGTGGTCAGTATAAAACGTCTCCAAAATGATAAACGCTCATTGATCATGAAGAAGGTCTTCATTTATGAATGACATTCATGAAAAATAAAGTTATTTTGTACTGAGAGTGTTGACGGGTATGCCGAGTTTACGACTTATTAATTAGATAAACAAACAGCCATAACATCAACACACACACTCACACACACCTACAAATATACGGAGGGAGAGAATGGAAGTGTACATGAGGGATGAAGAGTTTTTAGTGTTCCGAGTGGTGTAGGGGATGGAAGTGGAAATGAGTGAGGGAGGGATAACTGGTTTGATCATGCAAGTTAAACGATTATGCAGTGGTGTTTGCTTAAATCTAACTAAAGATCATTGGACCATACACAAACATCCCCTCTCTCTCTCTCTAACACACATCCACACACGCACAACCACACCCACACACACACACACACTCCACACATAAAGTGGGAGAGGAAAAGAGAGGGGGAACTTGGGGGAGTGTAGGGTTTGAGGTTCCGGGAAAGATTGGCCTGATGGGGGGGGGGGGGGGGGGGTGGTGGTAATAATAGGCAATGAGGATGAGGAGGGTGGGATAGTATTGGTTTCTACTCGAAAGCTTTTAGACCATCCATGACTTTCTCCGCATCCATTCATGCGGAAAACCGATGCGGAGTTATGGAACAAAGGATTTTTAAAGATCATCGAAATGCAATCAATATTTAAATTCTAGTTATCTCTGTCATCCGTTGGTCATTTTTCAAGATTAAGGTGTCAAACGAAAGGGCGGAAAATGAATTTTTTAGACATGTGATTATCTTTTTAAAATTCAAACATCGTTGGCCAACTGAATTTTTGACATCCCAACTTCACATTGTTATTATTCACTCATGCGTGAAATATGTATCATATGAGTGGTATCGCAGGAAAGAAGAGACTCTAAGCTTTACAAATATGTGCCACTTATTAATCATAATTGTGATAAAGATATGATTATGCATCAATCAATCTCGGTTTCGTTTTTTCTGGGACACACTGTATATATAGCATGAAACCAAAAAATATGTAGAGGAAGATAGGCAGAGATAGAAAAAGAGGGAGGGAGAGAGTGTGTGTGCATTACCTGTTTGGTAAATGGAAGTGGAAGCTATACTAATTGTACTCAAAAAAAAAAAAAAAAAATTACAGCACATTTGGCTAAAATTCACTTTTCTTTTATTTGCTTATAATATCTTCTCCAGCAAACATTTATATATTTACATCTTTATATAGAAAATAATCGAGGTTTGCTGTCATATTTGCATAATATAAGACAACATACAGTCACTTTTTAGACAGAGGTACACAAATGCAAATTATATATCTCTACAGTTGAAGAATATAAAGACAAAGACAATGGAGACCCATTTGAAGTGAAATACATGTATAAGATGTGAATATCTGTAAGTACTGCGTATGAAAATTCACAATAATATGTTCTCTTCCGATGACAGAAAAAAAGTAGTTCAATAATTATTAGAAAATTGTCGGTGTTCATTTGCAGTATACATTGAAATAAGGTTCTCAAGGGGGCGAAATGTGTGGAATAGGGTTATACCAAGCGTTACGGAATGACATTCACAAAATATTTTCAAGTTTGAAAGAAGAGTATCATCAACATCATCATGAATATTTTCAAATTGACAGTGCAATACATAAACCAACACGAGGTACTTTCACAAGGTTGAGTTTCATCTCAACCGTTCATCAAATGTATGAAATATCAACTAATATATTGCTTCGTTACGGAATGACACAAAAAAGGACATGAATTTTCAACCAGAATAAACATTGCTCACACTCTGTGAACTTTGAATATGCATCCGGTTTTCAAAATTGCTGTGGCATTCTCGAGTATCTTAGCTTTGATATGACACCATGTTCCTGGAAATCTGTTTGAAAATATTTGAAATATGATGCAAATTATGATGCAAAATATGAAATGAAGCAGCTTTACGGAAAGACCGTTACAGCATGACTTCTGACAATCAATGGGATATAGACTAGTGTACAAAATTCGCATTATGTAAATAAGTAGTAAAAGCAAATTTTGAAACACAGATTGAGCAAACAATGTGATAATTTTTGATGACCTAAGATATCTGTGTTAATAATAGCTCTATTAGTGTTTAATAATCTACTATAATGTATGCAAATTTCATTCATAAATCCATATTTTTGTTAATAATCACATTTTTGAAAAATTATGAATAGTATTCATTTGTGTAAAATGCTTCTGGTATGTTTAAAAGACATTCAGATAGATTTTCATTACATCCATTTTATATTGCATGTATTTCATTGTTTTATGGATTCCTTATATATATGCATTCATAAATTTCATCATATGATCTGTTTTATTTGATACCATCATCTAGATCAATATATAGGTCTAAAATACAAGACAATCAAACCTATAAAGGAAAGAAATACATCTCATCCACATGGAATAAGAAAACACCATTTGTTTTGTACACAAAACCCAAGATATGCAAATTATTAAATTTCATATCTTTTTCATACTAGGAATTATCTCATCATCTCTACTTTAGTTGATAAGTGTCTGATATATTAAGCTGAACTAATGTATAGGTTCGGGGTTGAATTAATTTACGCAAAACTGAATTTAATGTCATTCCATAACACTATTTTGTTATGGAATGACATACATGTAATTAATCATATCATACTTCATATGTAAAATATTTCTTCAAACCAAAAGCACATACATCTTGTAGGTATTAGGTATCTTGATTTACCTATCAACTTTCAGAACAAAATGATGGTCCTTTTCGGAAATAAGTTGAAAATTTGTGTTTTGGGCTTTACAGATTGACAGTTTTTGGAGTTATAATTTCCAAGGTTACTGAAGTATGAGAGATTATGGAGAACAGAAACTTGTTCTATTCTTGCTTACTAACTACTTAAACTGTGTGTATTAAGTGTATTTCAGCAAACAAGTCATATCAATATGACCTTTACTCTTCTTTTACAATTTATCTTAATATTATTGGTATCAGTTATTGATTTAAAGATTATGTTAATCATTTATGCAAATTTTCAGTATTTATAAGTGTGAAAATACCTAAATTTTATCAGATTATGAAAATTTTGATATTTTTACGATTAATTTGACACCAGGGGCCTGTAACCTAAAGAGATACAATCAATCTTATAATCAATTGTAACTCTTCAGTACATGGTTTGCCATAGACTTACGACTGATATCAATCGTAAGATTGATTTATCTCTTTATGTTACAGGCCCCATATTTGATATGATCAGACAGATTTGAAATTCTGGGGTTCATGTCCTCTTTTGCTTGGAATAGACCCGTTTACTAATGCATTTCAATTTATGCATGTTTCTCTCCAGAATCCTTAGTTACCAACTATTTAATGCACCTGCTATGCATAATGGCATCTCTATGGATGGAATCCATTTTGCATACATTAATTGTTGCTATGTCAGGCAAGTCTTTGGGCCTGGCAAGCTTTTGAGTCTTCAAGAGAATCTTTTGTTCAAGAAGTATGCGTAAAATTAGTAAACAGGTTTATTGCTCAATAATGTTTCAAAAAGTACCATCATCTCAGACTATCCCTTTCACAATCTTTGACGGTCTTTTGTATGCCCTGATCCAATGGTGGATCCGTGGTAGAGGGTTATAGAGGCACGTGCCCCCATCCCTGGCCTAAATCTCCTAAATCTCACACGTGTGTGCCACATGCCAAGAATACTGTACTATGTCTAAAATATTCAGCAAACAAGAATATCATTCATATAACATCTGTGAGCGACCCGTCTAATACATCTTTTCGAAAATTTTCTTCATAGTATGGGGGTTTACTGTTTATCAGTCAAAATACTGTTATTTTTCTGAAGGAAAAAGAAATGCTGATTACGTGTATTTAGTAGAGTGGTGGGATAGTTGCCTAATTGGGAGTTGACAAAATTTGGCATTTCAAACATTTTAATCCTTATTTTTGAATGTCAAAAAGCATTTCTATAACCGACTTCAGAGGTTATGTACTGCTCAACATCATAGAAATGAAACAGAACAGCCCTCCTCCCCCCCCCCCCTCAAATTCATTAATCATCTTACTACCATAATTTATCTACACATTATCCTGCCATTTCACATTAACCACTATTGCTGCTTCCATTTCTTTGGTGAGAACTCCTTCTAAGAATTCAATCATAAGTTATCTTTGATTCCAACAGAGATGGCAAGATTTTGCAAAGTGAATGATTCATTATTACTACATCGATTACACAATTTTCACACTGAATATCCAAAGGTAAAGCACATAATACAAAATTAGTATGGTGGTCACTAGAAGCTTTAACAAAAGGACAGCCTTTGTTAAGCACTGTATTACATCAGACTCACTTTTATAGATGAATATTGTATTTACCAGTCATTTAATTTATGTGAATATTTTGGCACTTTTTGTAGATTGTCTCTTAAATATTGTCTATATAGAGAGCTTCATTTATGGAGAGTATTTACAAACAAGTGCATATACTGTGTAAAAATTTACATTGCAAGATGTAAATTACATTTCAAGTGATTTCCAGATATCAAACTGCACACACAGAGATATGGCCGGCAATTGAATTAGAAATTAGACGTGAATGCTAAATTTCAATTCACAAACACAGTTTCCCTTTCCTGTACAACACAGTGAGGATAAATATTTTTCTCTATTTTAGAAACACCTCTCTTCTATAAAATCTTACATATTGTCTGTTGAGAGCCAGAAGGGTGTTAACTGACATCTTTTGTACAGAGTTAATGCCCTTCTGGCTCCAAACAGATGATATATATATAAGGGAACATCAAGGTACATTTACTTGAAGTAAAATTACTCATAGGTAAATGAGGTATGAAAAAAATTTGTAGGTAACAAAATTTCAATAACCATCAATTCTAAAAGAGTCTAACAATAGAATTAAATGACACAAAGGAAGGTTACATGTGGGTGAATAGTTTAGCAAGCAGTGCCTATTTTCAAGTACTCAAGATTTTTTTTCTATAATTGGTGAACTGCACAACCCAAGCTAACATATCACTGTCATTCTCCATCACACTTAAAGGTATTGTGTTTTTGCTGTGTGAAGCCTGCAGCAATAAAGTTACTATTGAATGCAAGCCACCATTAAATGGAACATTCCAAGCATCAGCCAATCAAAATCAAGCAATCCAATTTTACTTGTTGCATGGTTGATTTTAATTGGCTGTTGTTATGAGAACAAGTACATTTGATTGTCAATTGCTCTAGATACATTCCAATTTCACACTGGTCACACAACCCGAAGTATTACCTATTTGAGCCATTCTCTTTTTGATTGCATATTTCATCAATTGCCCTTACACAGATAGTGATGTCTTGGAAGTACCACCTAGATTGGTTCAGCTTAAAACGAGTCAACTTTCCAACTTGTATCTATTTTCCCTATTCCTGTTGAGGGGGCAATCTATCAAAAGGATGGTTGTTCGGGGTAGTTGTCCGGGGGTAATTATTGGGGGGGGGGGGGGGTGGAGAAGGTAGCTGTCCAGTGGGTGTCAATCTACCAGGTAGTTGTCCTGCTATGGAGAGTGAGATATATTTTGGCTTAACAGGAGAGATTTTCAAAAATCTTTAAAGTAAGAAAATTATGCAGAATTAGTCATCTCTGTAGTCTGAACATGTCACTTTCCTACACAGATTCCAATGAACTAAAGCATTAATTTTGGAAGCATTTGGATACAGTCCCCTTTCCACATAAAGCTCGAACACACACTTAACATATACATGCCTCTATATCAATTAGCACCCAATATCACAAATGTATATATTGATCAATACTGTCTAAAATCTGTTGCAACACTTATGCTTGATACATATGCAATTTGGTTACTTTAACTTTGGTTCATCGTAGATAATTATAACTGCAACCATAAATTATTAGTTGAGAGTCAGGAGGTTGCTAACTCTTACCATTATACATTAAGTTAATGCCTTTCAGGCTCTAAGCTGATTTGAAGGTCATTTCTACCACATGCATGATTCTGTGAATTGAGTTGATCTAGTGGACAGAAGGGAAATCAACATATTTTGCATGGTTACAAACATAATGAAATAATTTCCATGGTAACTTACAGTTTTCTATACATCATCCATCTGCGACTCCCCAAAGTTAACACAAACGATGTGTCATCACACGAGACGAAATACTTTTGTTGCTATTGGAGGTGAGAGTGTACTTGCAACTTTGAGCAGTTCAGGTTATAACGAATTCAGCTTTGGCTGGTTTTATATAACCTTTGTTGACCTACCATCACTCTAGATTTTTATGCAGTGCATTTCAGATCCACATAATACAATCATACTGCTGTCCAAACGCACTTTTTCATACTAGCAATGCTGGTGATTTGTAAAGGTTCTTGCAGCTTACAACAGCAAACCGTATGATAGCGTCCATTTTCTATAAAGTGGTCCATTCGGCTCTGAGTTGGTGGTAACGCAAGTCTCGATGAATCCAGTTACAGTGAAACATGCTTAGGTTTCTGAGTATTGCCTTGATCATGAGCAGAACTCTCTTACTTCAATGGCTTTCTTCAGAAGTTCATGCATGTCTATTGCTGGGTAATGCTACAAGAGAAGTGAGAAAGAATTAAGAAAATGTCAAAGATCTTTGAAACAAAATTGAGAGTAGAAACCAATTATAATGTTCGTTAAAAGCAATAAACAACACTTAATTGTGTTTTCCAGAAGTGAATTTGATATGATTAATCATGTTCTAACCCACTCATAGGCCCTTGCCTATGTGGGACTGTGTCCAACATTCACTGTTGCAGCAGTCAAACACAGACAGCAAAATTGCTCTAAGCAAGATTTAATTTTCTTAAATTTGCTAGATTGCCTGATTCAAGGACTCTATCAACTCTTACTGTGCCACAAATTTGGGGATTCAGCATTGAAAGTGAAATTTTAAATAATTATTTTCCTCTCATGTATGAATGATCTAGACTGGAAAAAGGCCCGCTGATACACGCAAAAGCTATTGAAGCCTATTCACCCGTAAAAGCTAGTCTGGAGTACAAGGTTATCTTCAGATAAGCATGTACATGTATAAGTGGTTCTAACCAAATGTATCTGACATTTTTCCAGTTATTTTTCTATGCTATATATATCTCTCAAAGCTTATTTCCTGCAACACAAAATGCACTCTGTCCCTATATCTGTGAATTACATAAAGTGCTTATGAATAATCAAAGCACAATACAAAATACATTCTCTATTCACTCAAAATATTCTAAGTGAATTATCAAATAGTTACTTTCAATTCAATTGTAAAAATGGAAAAGTGATAACTGTAAAGAACTGTCAAAACAGCAAATGATTCCTCCAGGTATCTTATCAAGTTATCCCACATCATACAAACGCAAGAGCATTCTACATTATTTATTAACTCAAGTACAGTCAAACTGCTTTAGCGGCCACCTGTATAGAAAAGACCACAATTTTGTTTTCCTTGAAAAGTGTTTGTCATTGAAACGTGTATTAATGGAACCTGTACATAAAGACCGCCTGCTCAAAAAGACCGCTCTTCTCGTCTCCCTTGAGCTGTACAAAAATACTCATAACATCATTAAGAAATCCTCTCATCATCATGACTTTATTATTTTATCACAACGACCTACCTGTAACATCTTGATATTTGTAGCAAAGTCTCCTTCTAGGATGATATTTTTCTGGGACCTAGTGGTTTACACAGAAATGAAACATGCAGACGGTTAATATTATTTACTTTTAGATATCAAATACATTTATCAGTGAAACCTGCTTTAGTGAAAACCTGTATAAAAAGACCACATGTCTATAAAGACCACATTTTTTATTTCCCCCTTGAAAAATGTTTCCCTCTGAAACCTGTACTAAAATAATCATGGAAACAACCTGCTTGCCTTTAATATAAAGATGGCATTTTTCTTGTCTTCTTTAAGAGATCTTTTTGACAAGTTTCAGTGTACAGTATCTACACTTTACACAGCAAATCATAGAGAACCAAGAAACATCAATAAAGATAAATGGAAAATAAAGATGGCATATCAGTTAACTTTTAGATAATGCATTTTGTCTGCTGAGGGCTAGGAAGGCATGAAGTCATATCCTTTTACACAGAGTTATCACCGTTCTGCCTCTCAGAGGACAATTTACATCTTTACATACAGACTGTACACAATACACAACGGACTATATATGCAGGCCCAGTCCTATGGAACATCTTCTCCCAGTCACTCAGATCTCAAACTAGTTGTGAACTTTTCAAAAAAAACAACTGAAAACCCACCTTTTTCGTGCAGCTTACAACAATTGGTCATTTCTTAAGTGCAATATTGCATAATTATATACCAATAATCTTCTACAGTAGCTTGTTCTTTTGCATGTAATTGTAATTGGTTCTTTATCTAATTACCTGCTTTATTCAAATGTACTTTACGTAATCAGACGTCCTACCTGAACGTTTTCATTAGATTAGGACTTTATTTAAATCTAAATATGTAGCATACTTTTGTTTGTAAAGTACTATGAGAACCAATTCTGTGTTGCATTGCACTACATAAAATCATAATATAATTATTATTACATTACAGCAAAACATAAAGAAACATGAGATATAACAATAACAATAATAATGGTGAAAACTTATGGAGCGCACACACCTTCCAAGGACGCTCATGGCGCTAGCCCAGCAACTGTTCTCTTTAATCCAGGGACATGTATACTACTAATTATTTTTAAAGTTGGATTTTTAGTACTAAAAACTTAAAACAAATTCACAACATTTGCATCACCCACTGCGACTCTCAGCTATCAATCGAAAGGAAAAATTTACTGGTACAATACAGTCAATAATATTTCTAACCTTATTTATATCATAAAGTCCCTTGTGTATTCTGTACATGTCACTGGTATTCTACTTGTGACTTTTTTGTAAATGAATAAGAGAGGACATTGTAAAAAGTTCAAACCTCAAAAAGAGAAAGAGTGATAATATAAAAAGGACCCAGTAAAAGCCCTGATTCTTCTGGTAAATTCTTTACAGACATTGAATTTGTTTCTACCATGCATCACAGGAATCAAGTTAATAATTAAAATGTAAAGCTTGATGTCTATCTATATGTATATCTGACTTTACTTTACTTACAGAATCATAGCACAGCATACACATAGAAGAAACTCTGGCTTGCCTTCATCACACAGTAGAGAATCCCATAACCTGGTCACATCTAGAATGCAGGCAAAAGCAAAAATAAATGAACAAATGATAAAACAACAGGAGAGAAATGGGCAAAATGAATACATATTGTTGAGATATTAAGAATATAACTACTAAGGGGACATCTAATGCAAAATTGCAGCTCAAGCAATTTAATATATGGTTTCTCTAGCAAAGAATTTCTAAATGTGATAAGGAGTTTGAAACTTTGTATCCTAGTCTACATATGGGTTTAGCCATAATTAGTGCACACATTCTCAGGATTATTGTATTAGCTTCACATACAGAGGACAGTCAATATACCAGCATTATATTGTCAGGCAACCAGGCAATATAACGCTTCCTGCTCGCAAGGGCAAAGGAAATCACTGAGTTGCCAATTTGTGTTTTATGGACTTACAGCTTTAAAAATTCATAAGTTTCTTATCCCGTACCAAACTTTCATCCCACTTTCACTGATCAGTTTCTCTCATTTTTTTTAAAAAACAAACTTGATATCAGGATGGACTTTCCCTCTACCACTACTCGAGAACCTCACCTGGAAGAGGGAACTCTTGTGTGAGCCACAGGGTCAGCCATCGGAAGGCAAAGAACTGAGGCTTCAGGTCCTGCTTCTGGAACCTCAGCCAGATCTTTGCATCACACTTCTTCACCATCTGCATCAGCTGTACCATCTTGGCATTGATCCCCGTCGGTGAATCGTCCAGCGTCTTGATGAAGGTGTCACGCATCTTGGACATGAGGTTGGTGAAGCAGAAGAAGGTGTCGGCTTCAGCATGCTCTGCGGGATAGGTGTGATAGTAGACAGGGAGGAGTTACAGAATAGTTTGTTTGTCTTGGATTTTTTTTCTCCATATGTTTGCATAAACGAAAAATTATAGGACACTTCGACTATAAGATTAAGATTATGAAATTTATAACAACAATATATTTAGAAAGAAATTATCAACCTCATTTACATGATGGAGTTCTAAAGCAACAGAATATACCTTTTCACTTTAAGAGGGAAAGAAATACAGAGAGAGAGAGAAAGACAGACAGACAGAGAATAACAATGTAGATAAATAGAGAAAAATAAAGAGGGAAGCTAAAAAGGAGAGAGAAAGAGAGAAGAGTAGAATAAGCAAGGAAAATACTTGTTGAATAGAAAAAAAATGGGTTAAAGAAAAATAGGTAGAGAGAAAGGTATACCTCGCCAACTCAAGTCCTTATCAGCTGCAAATGCATAGTAGAGAGGACCTATGATCTCATTCATGCCTTGTACATAGCCTTGACCGGGGTTTAGCTTGGCATAGATGAAGAGAATCCTTTCTAAGACTTCCCAATGAGCCTCTTGACCTTCCTCTAGAGTGTCATGACCAAACTCCATCTTTATGGGCTTCTTAGAGGTAACCATCTGAAATATGGAGAACAAAGAAGCATCTCTTTCACCCATCTCCACATTTTCTCTGACTTACAGTTGTTAGCAATGTTGATTCAACTGGAGTTAGATAAACATGACAACATGTTAAAGGGATAAATCAGCCCCCCCCCCCCCCCCCCCGAAATAAAAAATAAAAATCCCCCCCATACAAATATATAAGACATTCAAACAGATAAGGATTAAGAAGCACAGGGAGGAAATTATTTCAAATTAAGACCTGCACAGAATTAACTTCAGGGTAAACTTCTGTGTGCATGCTTGAGTGTGTTGACAAGTCTACTTCCTAGTCACTTTCACCTTTATTTGGGAATGTAATTTTGGTATTTATTAAAGTGTATCAATCACCTAAAAAAAAAAATTGTGTACAGCTACAAAGTATAAAATCAACCTCAAAACACTTTACATGTACCTGGCCTTCTATGGGTTAACGGTTGAGGAGTATTAATATATTTTAATGATCTTCTTAAAGTTTCTTTTTCTAATTCAAAACAAGAAATGAATGGAGTTCAAGGGATCATGACAGACCAACAGTCAGAAATTAGAGGGGCTTCTCAAAAGTGGATTTAGATGAGATTCTTTAAAAGATATTTCAAAGTGCAAAACAAAGTGTCATTCAAAATAATAGGTCATGGCTTTGACCAATGCCTGATCTACCCTGAAATCCTTTTCAAATCCAGAATTACTTCATCTTTCATCATTCTGGACAAGATTCAGAAAACTCCTGCAGCACCTGATAACAGACGTGATGATCATGGCTCAGTGGTACAGCAGTGGTCTCATAACCAGGTCTCATGCACTTCCGCCATTTGGTAAGGCTTTATTCTTCAATTACCAAATCCCTCAGATAGGACTTCAAGATGTAAATCCCCTTGGTTGATTACTTACAAGCAAATACTTGCTTTCAATGCAGCCATTGCCAAGTAAGAGATAACAAAATTTCTAATAAAGATAGTCAAGCCATAACTCACATTTGTGATACCAGCCCTAGACCTCGCCACAGCAACTGAATGGAGCATTGTGTGTTCTATCCGCTTCCTCAGCGTTTCCAGTGATGTGGACGCATCGACAAGCTCCTTGCATGGGTAGTCTGTGGCCGTCTGGAAAAACCCTATGTCGGGTTGTAATCTCCTACAACAATAATCAGGAAATTGGAGAAGTGAGGTTATGATTACATGTGCATGTAAGAAATGTGATAAAGGTAATCCAGTTAGATTTACAATATTGTGATTAAGTAGGATGAGATAAAAGATAAAGACATACAAGAAGAAAAGTCACAGTCCTACAGTCATTCAACACTACGTAAGCCAATTTGGCAGGCTGTAATTGCAGTGATCTGATAAGCCTTGCAGAAATACAGCAGGTGAAAGCTTTACATGAAAAAAAAAGTATATATAAATTTATATAAAAGATAAGAATTTTTTGCAAAAATATGTTTCACAAATATTTTTAAAACAAATATTCTGATTTTCTTTAGTTTCTAGAGATCCTCACGAAAGACAGCAATAAGCTTATGAAGTAATATGTTGCATATTTTAAATGGAATTGAATTTATATAAGAATAACATATATTAAAAAGACTGAAGTTTGCTGCAAAAATGCCTCATCTATAAAGCACCTGTAAATACGTGTACATGTTGAGAGAGATACTTGATGCTGAATTATTTTTGTTTACCCTAACATCAAACATTCACACTGTAAACTCTTTCAAGATGCTTTTACCAAATTTGTAAGTCATCAATGTGGACAACTATTGGTTAAACCTTGTGCGCCTGGCAGAAGGATTGGAACACAAATTTTGTAAAAATTCAAAACATTTCAGTTTTGATTGCTGAAGTACTAAGGAATTACTGTTAACAATATATGATGCACAGATTGAAATGTAGTGTGTTGATGTAGGCTGTAGCCAAAGACCAGCCAAAACTTGGGACTGCATTTTTCTTGAAATGTACGTCTACTGTTCATGCCTCATTAATGCCCTTCTGTCAGACACAAGATAACAATAATAGTAATAATAATAATAATAATATTAACTGTTTGATTTTATATAGCACTTTTCGAAGGAAGTAGCTGATAAAAGTGCTTTACAGTGCATTATCATGTGAATCAAATTGAGGAAGTCAATGGACTTATTACATACCTAGTGTCTTTGTCAATTTGAAGAAGAACCTCGTTGTCTTTGAAGTACTGAGACCACTGGCTGTCTGGCTTAGGATTCAAAGGCTTGAAAAAAAAAAAGTAAGGGCACAAATTATTATTATCTTTATAGATATTATTATTATCATTATCATCATCATCATCATTATCATTACTATTTTATAAAATAATATAATAATAATAATATTGTCATTATTATCATTATCATTATTATTATCATTATCATTATTATTATCATTACTAATATCATTATTACAATTATACGCTTATCTGCAACTTAAGGCGAATCCTAACAATGCGGTTTATTCTGTCACAACAGAAATTCAACGGTAAGGCAAAAGCGAAAGTGGGTTAAGGCGAATATGAACAATAGGCTGAGATAAAAGATTTCGCCTTAATGCCACATGTAAAGTTATTATTATTATCATTATTATCATTATTAATTATTATTATTATTATTATTATTACTATTATTATTATTATTATTATCATTATTATTATTATTGTTATTGTTATTGTTATTGTTATTATTATTATTATTATTATTATTATTATTATTATTATTATTATTATTATTATTATTGTTATTATTATTATTATTATTATTATTATTATCATCATTATCATTATCATTTCATTTGGCAAATCAAAATAAAACAACATATAAAAAAAGAACATATAATACAATACTGGAAGGTTGAAAATAATATAATTTGACCCCAAAGTGTATGGACAAGTTGCCAGAAATGAGGCAGGCAAACAAAAACACTGCCCAGTCCCCATAGATTGTAATCAAATACCTATTTCATAACATCTAAATAGACGATGAGACATGTGACAAAATGCCAATCACTGCCTGCCTGCAAAACACGTCCTAACATGAACAAAGAAAAGGAGGAAGTTCAAGCACATTAAAAAGAGAGAGAGAGAGAAAAAAAATTAGCATGAGGCTTAAAACCAGTAGTCTTACATGATCTTCCATAGTCACATCTGTCCTCTTAGTACTGTATTCCTTAGACCCAGGCTGAATAATCATTTCTTCAAGAAAGTCATTGTATAATTGCCTAGAGTAAAGACAATAATAAAACAACATGAATTAAAGGGAAGCTCGAGTTCTGGGAAATGCAAAAAATAAATTGTGAGCTTTCTCATTCCTTTTATGCCCGTTTTGAAGAACATCATATTAGAAATGTCCCCTGAAAAGGATTTCTCTTCAAATACCCTTGCATTCAAAATATGACCAAAAAAAAGATGAAGTGTTCGGGCCGAACATTCATGCCTGTGTACAGTCCCATATGCCCATTTCTGTGTGCAGTGCATGTACTTTTGAGCGAGTTTGGATTGATTTCTTATCATTTTGATGATTCCAAAACCTCACAGTATACACCAATCCTTATTAGACATGATCAACCCTTCCCAATTGCTTCCAGACAGTTTCTTTCAGTGTAATCGCATGACCAGAACTCAACTCTGTCTTTAATATCTTCTCAGAAAAAGGTGCAAGTATACAATCATTCCTGCATTTATGTGTAACAACAAAAAGAAAATATTTTTCATAGGATTTCATATGACCTTTAATGGTGATTAAACATGATCTAAAAAATAACTCATATGGATGATACTATCAAGGATGATGTTGCAGAAAGAATAGCAAAACTAAATTTGCATGACCTTTTGCACCAAAGAGAACTCTGAAAGTTCTATTGTTTGATAAAAAAAAAAACAGGAATAGAAAAACCCCTAACAGAAAAATATCATGCCTGTATGAAATGCGGTATATAAAAAAAAAATCTTTTCACCATTTTTGGCATTAGAGGGTACAACATTTGATATCCTCTAAATTAAATTACATCAAAATGCTGAAATCAATCAAATAATAATCTTTAAAAATTATTCAACAAGCAAAATATACCCTAAAATGCATCCATTATCTCTAGAAAATAAAGCAATTTAGACATACCTCTGTTTTCCTAGTGAATTTGGCCATTCTGATTTCACTGGTGGAAGGTAATTTAACAAGATCTGTTTAAGAAAAATTGAATTATTAAGCAGGTATTTGTATTATATGTGCAATGGACAAGGGAAAGAAATATCATTACAAACAACACATGTCCATTAAGTTGATAAGTTACAATTCTGGAGGGATTGTCAAATACATTTTCAAAAAGAACAGACTTACTGGCTATTGTAATATACTTTAATAAACAAAGAATGCTTCTTTTCGTTCATAGAACCACAGATCAAAACGGCTTTCATCTCCTCACTTTCAATAAGAAGAGTATGTATCCCTAATCAAATTAGTCTCAGCACTGTTTCAGCTTGCATGAACCTGTGTTAGATAGCAATCATGTGTTCAGTTTCTATTAAAGTAACTAGTTATGATTTAACTTAAAATGTGTTCAGTAGTTCTGACAAGACATAGCAGATGCTCATCACTGCCAAATATAAACCACAATCTTGCCAAGGATGATAAGTGGAAGTAATTTTACACTAAGATAAGGCCTATAGTTTGAAAGAGCAGCAACATTTGTTGGCTTGAATTCTGATATACCGATATATTGTGATAAATATGATTTGTTACCAGTAATTTTTCTTATATAGCATCTGTTGATCATTAATATCAAGTCAAGGGAAAATCAAAAAATTAACAAGTATGACATACTTTCCAGCATATTGATCTCATTCCAGCAGAGTCCGGAACACCTGAATATAAAGTTGAAATAAAAACAACAAAAAATTATTACCTTATAATGATAATAATAATCTACACATGTATTTATATAGCACATTTTCCTTGTAAATGTTCAAATGTGCTTTACAATTATGTTAACAGATCGAATAGGTGCGTTCTGAGATTTTTTTGGAAGGTATTGAGATTGCTGGTTGCTGAGAATCCTAGGTAGTTTATTCCAGTTTGGGAGCAGCAGTTACCTGGTGGGAAGCATCTTGGGAGATAGATAGTTATTAACTCATCACAACACGATTCCTCAACTCGTTTAGCTGAAGACATGTGAAACTTTCACTGTATCATTTCTTTACTAGATGCAGCAAATAACCGTATGAATCCAGGATTTTTAAAGCCAGTTTTAATGTCTGAGATGTCAAATCAATTCATTTCACTTACCAATATCAAATCGCCGACACACTTTCTTTACAAAAGTTGCAAATCAGTCATTCTTCAGTCAATCAGTGCCATTTTCTTTTTATATTCACTTCCTCTCCTGGATCACTGTTCTTCACAACAGCAGCGATCATCATGATCAAATCACTTCACATTTCACAGACATTTCATCTCTAGCAGTAGAGGTAAAATCATCTATGAAATGTTGCAATCAACCTCCGAACTCAGAGAAGATACCATAATAGATAGTAGAGGTGCATGGCCAATATGGGAGACTCTTTCCCATTTGACAGACTGTCTCCACTGTTAGACTACCAAGAATTTTGGTAGCCTGTTTGGGAGACAATCATCCACTTCGGATACCAATTTTCTTTGTTCACATTTGCTGCAAAGGGATCACCTTGGCTCAACTTGAAAATGTCATAAGCAGATGGCTCAAGAAAAATTCATCCTTTTGACTGTCTACTTTAAAAATTCACAGTCTACTTTTGTTTTTATAACACTTTTGTCGTGATCCACCTCAGAGAGGAAAAAATTTGGCTGAGAAAAACTGCCTTGTTGTTGTTGTTTCTATCGTCTTCTTCTTAGCAAAGTCATTAATATCTGAGACTGTCTCTTGAGTGGGAGAGAGTCTCCCAAAATGGCCGTGCATCTCTACTGTCTAGACAATAGTGCATTTTGGCATTATCGTAAAACATGAAACCACTCATTGACTCATTCATTCCTCACACTCGGTACTTATTTTGTCAAGTGCTTTGCCATTTGCATCCGATCCAATAACCTCGCATTAGTGTGAGTGCATGCACACTGACAAGTAAGTGTCATGACTGAATTGAACGATTTGTTTCCCATTTTGTTTCATGATGACAATTACAGTACTCAGTAGATCTTGTTGTTGTTGTTGATTGGTTTTAATGGCTCATGACATTCAATTGTGAATATTTACACCTATCTCAACATCATGGTAGAGTAGCCTAGGGCCCACTCACGGGACCATCACTATATGGGGCTGTGTCAATTTTGGCCTGTCACGACCTCTAAGTTGAAGAGGTATAAACACCAATATAATTGGCAAAATTTTGAGAAAATACTTCCTTCTACATTTTAGAATGATAGAATATCTAATTTCATGCCAGATCCTTCGATAGGATCTTTATAATCTTGATCAAGTGAAATTTTCAGGCTGTTTTTGGTCGGTGATCTTGCTCCTCTCCTGGACACATATGGGCAAGATATCACTCACTTGCCTATGGGAGGCAATTGCTCACGGTATGAAGGTACAGAGTGCGAGGTTATCTCCATAAACCTCGCATAAGTGTGAGTGCCTAAGGCCTAGACTCTAGCTCTTTAATTTTTTTTCTTTTTGTAGCACTCAGCTAACACATAGAGTCTATCACTATCAGGATCGATAAAATCAAAGCTATTTTTTACTAGATATATATCGTGTTTGAGGAAACGGTGCTGATGCACTTTCGTATCCAGCATGCATCTCCAATTTTAGAAAGTTTACACAGCAATATGCTGTAGCACACCTCTAATATTGCTTTATTCCATTCCAAATGATGAAAACCTTATTTAAACAAACCTTATTTAAACAGATATTCTAAAGAGGGTTTTCATCATTTCGAACGGAATAAAGCAATATTCATGATATTAAGGTGTGCTTACGTGTATGTAGGATAGATGCGGGCTGGATACGAAAGTGCATTAGCGCCGAGGAAATCACTCCTTCCATCATTAGCATGCAGAAATAAAGTGCAGTCTAAAAGTATGTCTATGAAAGGGGAATGAGGAAACCAATGGCAGTTCTGTTCATCGGACATCCAGGACATATGGCGCATAGCAATCACCGCAAAGGGACAAACAAATACACAAAGTTCACAAAGATGGCCAGTTTTTCTCCTTTTTCTCACTTCAAACCCGATGACAGTTGCTATCTCACCAGTTATTAGCACCCAATTCTGATTATTTTTCCCTTACTTTAAAATCCCATTTAATGATGGTGTGTAGAAAGTTTCCCCTTTGGCTTTTCATTTGCCAGTTGGCGTGGTTGGACTTGGACTTGGAGACTATTGTGCTCAGGGCCGAGTGATGTCAGCCCAATAAACAGACATGACAGAATGCGTGTTGTAACGGCTGTAACGTCTAACACAATTGAAGCTCGGCCATCTCGTGAAATAAGCCACAGGTCATCGAGTGTGTACACACACACTGCCGTGTAACTGCAAGGAGCTCGAACGCGTAGCGTTCGAGCTCCAGGTACAAATAACCGACGTCTGCATCGCCATGAGTTTGGTTAAATTCATTTGTTAGTTTTTGAAGGTAAGATGAAAATTTGTACTTACATGTCAGGATAATTACTTTATATATGCAGTAGGCTTTCAGATTTCACGATTTGACGATCATTTCGATGAAAAAAAGATAAATTTCCTCTCCGAGCCGATCTTTCCCCGTGTAGTATCGTCGATGCAAATGACTCGTATTCACGGTGCGCATGCAATTCAGCGCATGCGCATTGCGAATGCGAGTCATTTGCATCGACGATACAACACGGGGAAAGATCGGCTCGGAGAGGAAATTTATCTTTTTTTCATCGAAATGATCGTCAAATCGTGAAATCTGAAAGCCTACTGCATATATAAAGTAATTATCCTGACATGTAAGTACAAATTTTCATCTTACCTTCAAAAACTAACAAATGAATTTAACCAAACTCATGGCGATGCAGACGTCGGTTATTTGTACCTGGAGCTCGAACGCTACGCATTCGAGCTCCCTGGAGTGTGTAACTGCCGTGTAAAGTCAATGGAGGATGTGAACCCTCATAGACATTTACACGCAATAAACTGCATGTACAAAGTGAATGCGGGGTGGCTTATTTCACAAGAATGCCTTGAAGCTCTTCTGTGCACAGTGAATGGTGGTTTCCTAAACCACGATAATGCCGTCAAACACGATACCCCGTATGTGGGACAACGTTATGTTTGCTTACCGTTAAAACACATTTTGGACAGCTTCTCGATGTCTATCTTTGGACCTTTTAAGACATCTTCGAAAGATGAAACCCTGAGAAAGAAATGAAGATATATAATTATAATTTATCAAAAACATTATCATGACATGAAACGGGCCTAATAACATATTATTCACAATTTTATTGAAAAAAGGAAACTCCCACCTTTCTGAGTAGGAGGCTGCCATCTTGAAATTCAAGACGATTAGCAAAAAATCTAGAATGAGAACCAATAATAAAATAAATTGAGCATTAGTGAATCGTAAAATATTATAGAAAATTACAATAAAATATTTAAAATGTTTATTTACATTTTAAAATGTTTATTGAGTTTTAAGTAGATCTAAATTTTTAGTTTTTATCTCCTTTTTTTGGTGGTCGCATGATACCTTCTGCTAACTTCAATATTTAGCCAATTTAATAATTGGCTATATGTGTAAGGGGGGGGGGGGTGGATGGGCGTGGTTACAGGTCTACCGAGATCGTCATCGATGGTCTTGGCAAGGAGGTTCGAACAGATGGAGTCTCAACTAAAGATAAATTAATGCAAACGCCTGGCAGATTATAAAGGATGTATAATTGAATTAACTGCCAGTTGATTCCTTTTTGACGTCGATGTCTGATGCCGTCAAAGTAAACGGGAAAGTTTTAGAGATGTTTTGACATATGAATGTTTACGATGCGCATGCAGTTACATTCATATCGGCAAACACAGAAAGTGAATGTGCAGTTTTAATGTAAATAATTTTGATTTCGTTCTGAAATTCCCCTGCCACAGGATGAACAATTTTTTTGAGATATTACGGCCTTAAAAGTGTCACAAATGTAAGTCTTTAAAGGTCATGTAAAGTTTTGGTAAGCCCTCAAAAACTGTTCGTCAGATTTCTTCAGTTTTTGTTGATAAATAGCAAGATACTAGCAATACTAAGACACTGTGAAGATTTCGCCTCCTAAAGTTAGTAAACAAATAAGAGGCAAAAACTAATTTATGTGCCGGGACAGGCACGTAAAATCCCAACAAAGGCAGCATGTGCTATACACCGTACACACACGTGTAAAACCAATGATAGCTACACACAGTGCACACACGCTGTCTCTTTGCGAAGCCCCAAGATTGCTGTGCGGGGAGCCGTCGGGGTGGAAGGGTCCTAGCATAATGGCAGTGATCAAGCATTCTTTACAGATATTTACACTGAAATTCACTAGAAATCATAGATGGAATACCAATGATCTCTTACAGACATCTTTTGATACAGGGAGAACAACATGAGACTATATTTAACATGTTCAAGTTCTTTCCAATTTCCTTTTTGCTACCAATACTCTACATGAGCTTTAAGCACAATTTTAACACCTCAGTTCAGCTTAATCCCGATTATTAGATTTCATATATACTATCATGAAAGATGGCTCTATATATTGGGAGTTAATGATGGCAAAGTTACCGTTAATGGTAAGTTTTAAATAACGGGGCCCAGTGGCGTAGCTAGGATTTTTTACAAGGGGGGGCAAATTCTGCTTGAAGGGAGACCCGTACATTTTTCTTCTCGCCAGCGCTCCAAAAAAAGTTGCTCTGGGGGGGGGGGGGGGGGGGGGGGGGGGGGGGGGAGTTATCAGATATTTTCCTCCATAATTCTCTGACAAGCATTAAAAAAAAAAATCTAAAAAAAAAAAATCAAGGAAAAGTTGTCAGAGGGGGGCACTCTCCCCCCCCCCCCCTCCCTCAGCTATGCTAGTGACGGGGCCCTGGTATTTTTGCTAAATATGTTCGCTTGAATTCGAACCTTGTTATATCATTCATGTGCACTTTTTCGAAGTTACATTTGGGTCTGCGAAAACTAATTATCATTATAACAGAATATCCTCCATTGTATGTATCCATGGTTATGCAATAAAACAGAATTTGATTTGTTTCCTCGTTTGGAAGAAAGTTTTCGGAGAGCGCATACTTTGTTGTGGCGGCATCGAAGCTCGCTTCAAAGAAAAGCTGTCTGTAATTATGACCCCATCTGTTTGAACCTTCTTGGTCGTGGAGTTGGCCTCCCCATCTAGGCGTTAGCCAGGGGGCACGTAAGGGGCCAGGCCCCACCCCCCCCCCCGTTCATCCGCAAAAGAAAAATAGAGTAAAAAATCCAGTTCCCCTCCATAATTCTCTGAAAAGCAAAAAAAAAAAAAAAGGGGGGGGCGCAATAAAAAATAGGGGGGCACAGTGCATACTTTTTTCCAAGGGGGGGCACGGGCCTGGTGTGCCCTCCCCCCTAAATCCGCCACTGGCATGAGTCATTGTAAAGTTGCTAGATTTAAAAAAAAAAAAAAAGCAGCATAGGCGATAGGCTTACGAGGTGGGGGCTGCAGCTCCCGAAAATTTTAAGCTCCGCGATATTCGATGGCAACCGCCATATTCGGGCACCAAATGTGTGATTTCTGTATACATTTTCACTATACAAAAAGTGTCAAAATTTTTGTTCGTTTGCTCGCTTCGCTATTTAGAAACTAGAAAGTTGATATTCGGGAAAAGCTTATAGTCCCCTAACAAAATATAATGCCTGTACGCATAGCTATATACATGTATTATTACTTGTAAATTATGAATAGATGGGTGGAAGGAGTATCAGACGACTTCCCACCACAACTTCCAGAAGGATTTTTCTCTGGATCGTCATCGGTTTGGATGTTTTTTGCCCCCCCCCCCCCTCCCTCTTCATCAAAAAGTATGTCTACGCCATGTGGGCCTCCAAGTGCGATCGAGAAGGGTGTCTGGGAGGTTGATGCATCATCGATCATCATCATCTTCTTCTTCTTCTTCTTCTTCTTCTTCTTCTTCTTCTTCTTCTTCTTCTTCTTCTTCTTCTTCTTCTTCTTCTTCTTCTTCTTCTTCTTCTTCTTCTTCTTCTTCTTCTTCTTCTTCTTCTTCTTCTTCTTCTTTCTTCTTCTTCTTCTTCTTCTTCTTTTTCTTTCTTTCTTTCTTTCTTTCCTTTCTTTCTTTCTTTCTTTCTCCCTCTCTCTCTCTCCCCCCCCCTCTCTCTCTCTCTCTCTATCCCATCTCTCTTGAAATCTCTCTGTGCTAAGGTCATAACTCCAAATATTAGCAGATTGGGAAATATCGAACAGACCTTGAATTGCTGGCGTTCAAGATCATTATCCCTTATAGGGAAGATAACTGTTGTGAAAACTCTTGTATTGCCCAAACTGTTGTTCTTATTTACTACTCTGTGTATTCATATTCCTGAAAAGTTTTTTAAAAAGCTTGAATATTCCTTTTTTAAATTCATTTGGTCAGGCGGCAATGATAGGATAAAACGAAAATTTTTGTACAATGAATATGATCAATGTGGCTTGAAAATGTTAGATATCAGATCATTTGCCCTGGCTCAAAAGTTGGTTTGGTCAAAACACATGCTGAATGAAGATTTTAAAAGTGATTGGAAACAAATTGAAATGAAAAGTCTCACTGAATTCCATACAGACCCTTTCATTTTATTTAGAGCAAGTGCTCCTGACAATCTTTTAAAGAATGTAAATTTCCAGCTGGGTGAAACCATTAAGGTCTGGTATGTGTTTAGAAGTAGATTGTTGGCCAACATGAATTTAAGAGAGATGCACAAAATGGATGTGTTGTGGTTTAATAAGAATATTTGTTTGAAAACAAAGAAATATTTCTACTATTCGGAGTGGTATGATAAAGGTATTATAACAGTACAGGATTTGATGTTTAATGGTAATCGCTTTAAGGAGTTTTTTGAATTGGTATCGGAATTTAATATTTCAATTCGTGATAGAAGGAAGTATTCTTTCCTTATCAAGTCTATCCCTTTGTTTGGAACGTGGTCCAATGATTCAAGGGACCCATATGATTTAGTGGTTAGTAAGTTATTCAGTTGTAATAGTCTATCTAAATTTTCTTATTCAATCTTTAAGGACCAACTGTTACCCAAGGATAGAAGCAGAAAGTGGAATGACATTTTTGGTATAGATTTAAATGATGAAGAATGGATGTTGGTCCATAGGAATAATCTTAAGTGCACAATTGAAACCCAACTAAGGTCTTTTTATGTTAAAACTTTCCATAAGGCTATAGCCACTAATGATTTTCTGCATAAAATTAAGAGGTCTGACACTGAATTATGCAGTCTTTGTAATCAATTAAATGACTCTATTCAGCATTTTATGGTTGAATGTGTAGTTGTAAATCCTCTTTGGAAATGTTTGGAAAAATTTTTGAGTTCAAAATTAGGGACACGGATACAACTCTCATCCTTTCAAAGACTTTTCGGGTGTAACAAAGACCAACAAAATTGTTTATGTATAAATTTCTTTCTTTTGTGCACACGTTTTTATATTTATCGCTGTAAGTTCAGAAAGGAAAGACCTAACTTTCAATCTGCTTTGTCATTTTTTAAGATTAAATATAAATCAGAATACCTGATAGCTCTCAAGAATAATAAGATGAGACAACACTTTCAAAAGTTTGTATTTGATATATGATGCAAGAGTCTGTATTTTTCCTGTAAGCCATGACCTGAGTACTCATCCTAAAATCCTATTTTTATACCCAGTATACCATGTATACAGCAAAAGCATTATTCATGTTACATGCACTTAATACACTGTTGCAATCTGGCCTGCGGGCGATTCCCGCGGGTCAGGATATAGTATGGTTCAGATTCTGAGCGATTTTATTTTGGGAGCGGTCTCCGGGTGCGCGATGTCCCACTGCTGCTGCCGGGCTGGGGGATGGCGTGGCCCGGGTTTGTACGGGCGAGGAAAGATTTTTTCCTCGCCCGTACAGGTTCGGGTCGCGCCGTCTCTCGGCCTGGCGGCGGTGGTGGGATGTCGCGCATTTGGGGATTGCTCTTGGAGTGGAGTCGTTCAGAATCTGAACTAGATATAGTATTGAGATATAGGGCCTACATGTACTTTGTTCAGTGACCGTACCTCTTATTTGTTTTGTTTTGTTTTGTTTTGTTTTGTTTTGTTTTGTTTTGTTTTGTTTTGTTTTGTTTTGTTTTTTGTTTTTTCTTTTCTTTTGTTTTTTCTTTTATTATGTTCATATTTATTTTTTTGTACATATGTTATCCATTGTTTCTACTTTCAATAAAAACATAAATAAAAAAAAAAAAAAAAAAAAATTCCAAATATTAGCCTGCTCGGCGAGTTTTTAGCCAATTTCGCCCGGGCACCGCTGGTTTTTAGAGCATCGATATATATATATATATAGGTCGCCGCTGAAGTATTAGCGAGGAGTTAAAATTCTGGCGGCGCCTGCCATGCCCACTTTTTACTCGCCGCCCAAAATACGCTCCGATGTGGGGGGAGGGGGGGGGGGGGGGGGGGGGGTGTCCAGCGTCTATAGTCTATATATATATATATAGGCCCAGCGTCCAATCTCCCTTCATTTATGTCGTTGAGTTGGATACCTTCTTTACCCTAGCTGTTATAACAGAATATAATGTGGGTACAACTATAATTTTCCATTGAAAACTTAATCATGAAAATATAACAACAACAACAAAAACACAAAACAAAGCAAAAGAAAAGAAAACGAACATTTTCACTTTCTACAAAATGGAAACGATGTAAATCTAATTTTTTTCATTCAGGGTATCTGCTCCTCGCTAAAATATCGTGAGCTGCTCCATGGTAACAAATTCTGGCCGGAACTTATAACGGTCTGACATTTTGCTTTACAAAATGATCTACGGCCTATATTTTTATTCATCATTAACTTGAAGAAGAAGAAGGAAAAAAAATACAGGTGGGAGGAATAGGCCTACCCTCTTTGAATGGTTGGAGGGGCTCCAGCTGGGGCAATAGCTTTGGAAGAGATGCCAAAAGGGTATATTTGCCGAGTATATAAAATGAAAAACATTTATCTTTGAGAAAGCAGAACTTGACGATGGGAGCAAAGATAAAAGTATATAAAACATTTCTGAACAAATCGTTTGGTTGTAAACATTCTCAGTCATATTCTTCACTCTAAAAACTAAAGAGGGTTAATCACCATTTAAAATGGCCGAGGGGTGACCACTTTTTCAAAATGGCAGATTAACTCTTTTAACCTGCTGCAATGGCTCCAGTCTACGTAGTGTTGCATCCAGCATGTTAAAAGTGTTAATTTACCATTTTGAAAAAGTGGTCACCCCCCCCCTTTAAATGGTGATTAAACACTTAATAGGTTTTAGAGCCTTTCTGCATTAACCTTTTTCTCCTATGCACAAGTTTTTTGTATGTACCGTTCTAAGTTTCAGCCTAAAGGTATATACCCTCCTTTCACCCCCTCCTTTCATTCCTAAGGATGGAGCAGAAGACTGAGTATAATATTGATTCAGAAAATGACAAGCTTGGTAATTATTTTGATAAGCTTGTATTTCAGGTTTAGCACCTCAATTTGCAACCTGTGCTCTGTGTCCTTTTAATTGCGTATTGACAGAAAACGCCTGGTTAAACAAAAAATCCGTTTAAATCATTTTCCCTGTATAATCGCATTAGTTATACAGGAATTTGGCATTTATTATAGAGAAGATGTGCTTGAAATAACCAGGCAGCGGGGTAAAATTGACAGATTTGTGTTGACTATTAGTCAACCCGGAACTAGTTAAGTTTAACGCTTTATTTGTTAACTTGAATTTTCCAGTTTGGAGCATTTAATCAAAGGTGATACAATTTTTCCGGATTTGGGCATTTGGTCAATCTGGATTCATTGACATTTCTAGACCTATTTACCATGCAAAGCTTTCAAATAATTGATTTCCTGTGAAATAATTTATTGTCACAGTGTATATTTCTTGTTGTTTTCTCACCAATTAAATAATAAAAAATATATAAAAATGATGATATTATTGAGTGGATTTCTCCAGTTACAGCCCCCCCCCCCCGAAAATCCGTGATCTGTATGCGGCTGGCGGGATGTGATCCCCCGGTTTGATGATGGTGTGTGTCTGTGTATCATTGAATATTTTCCAAAACGTAGGCCTAAGGCTATATGTTAGCCGTATTCGTTTTGTTTTTTGTTTTTTGTTTTGTTTTGTTTTGTTTTGTTTTGTTTTTTTTAAGTCATATGAGTTTCTAAGTAAACTGCACTAAAAGGTAGTTCTGAACACACATGCAAGCCTAATCCTGAAAAGTATAGTATATTTTTGTATCAGAATGTAATCATTTTTTAAAAATTTGATTTGATTTCTTTAGTCTGTAGATCCCTCCCCCCCCCAAAAAAAAAAAAAAAAAGAAAAGAAAAAAAAAGAAAAAGAAAAAACACAACATCCAACAACACAATTGTCAGTAGATAAATGCAGAAATTGCTAGAATGATCTTGTGTTCAGTGATCACTGCTAGGTTCAGTTTTGGGAAGTCCGCGGCCTAGCCGTATACTAGTCTAGTTCTGGACGTTTGTAATTATTTTGTCCGTAAAACCCCATGTACGTACGTGCACCCAGCGTATGAAGGGAGACGGCGCGGAGTTACTATACGCTGGGTGCACGTACATGGGGTTTTACGGACAAAATAATTACAAACGTCCAGAACTAGACTAGCCGTATACATGTACATCGACGTATATATTTCACGTACGGTATACCGTATGTACGTAACGTAAGGATCTATTTATACGATGCGCAGCTAGCCAGCGCTAGCGATAAGCCATATATAAAGAAAACCTAAGGCTAAGAAGTAAGGTCACTGATTAGACATGACACTGCACGTTCTGGTCTGATATCGGGTAATGTATAGAGTTATAAACCTCATTGTTCATTGATTTATTTGAGACTAAGCCAGGCAGAGTGAGGCCAAACTGTGAGAGTGAGCTGTTGTTGTCCACTGCAGATTGTGTGACTCCTGTGACTGTGACTGTCTGACTGTGTGAGTGTGTCTGTGACTGTGAGTGAGAGAGTGAAAAGAGAATGAAGACTGAACTTTTGCCTGGACTGAAGTAAGGCAGTGTGGGTGACGTAGTCCTGTATGTTGTAACGTAAGTTACTAAGTAACTGGGGGTCGTTTCATCCAATCAACTCCATGACAGTCATAACTGTTAGTGTTGTCGGCGATCTACGGAAATGTCGTGCACCTGAAAAACTGTTTCACGAAGACATGATAAACGACAACTCAGTGATATCGATACTCACCGGCGAAAAAACATAGTCTATATCACAGTCCATTGGAATTATCGTCTATTACCCAAACAGATTTTGAGGCTCAGTTTTTCCCAAACTATTCCAAAATATCAAAAATGGCAGCGAAGATGAATGCTGGTGATACAAACATCCCGCTTACATGAAGAGATGTGTTTTTTATGGCATCTTAGAATTTATAAAATTGAGAAAACTCAAGGAGGCTTTTGCGATGTACGAATCTAGATTTGTATGGTTTGGTGCCCCATGTCTGCACAGTGCCCATGTCTGCGCATACGCGTAACTGCGCGATTCTAACATCACAAAAGACGCAACGAACACCACACAATCATCTTCATATCAATTTTAATGATATGTATCAGCGAAAAAATGAGGAAAAACTGGTGAAGCACGTCTATTTTATGCATTTTTACTCACATGCCTTGAAAATGCCACCTTTCATGCAAAATATCCCGAACTGCGTGTTAAGTGAATGAGTGCGCAGACAAGGGAACCTTCCCTTTTTTAGTGTCAAAATGACAGCGTCGCCTATTCTTGTGAAAATGAAATTGTGCTTATTCGAATTTTAATCAGATTTTCGGCACAGTTACTCTCTAGGATATGAGGATTAAAATGAGGTCAGTCATTAGAGGAATACGAATACCAAAGGAAAAGCTTGTCAATTTCAAGTGAAATGTTAGGTGCGCAGACAAGGGGCCCCCCATCATAGATAAGAGGATACCGTAATTGACTAATTATGGAAAGAAGACCCAAATCGTGTTCACTTTAGAGAAAATGAATGAATTAAGATATTTAATGGCCATATTTTTAATATTATTCATATCAAAGCATTGCGTGAAAAAGGAAAATATAGGGAAAATACATGATAGATTGTCGTCGTTCACATGGGTCTGTATATACAGACTGTTCGGTTTTCGATGCTGATTCTATGGTAGACGAATGTGGGTATTTTCAATATAAATCTCATTTACTTGCTGGGGGGTCAAGAAGCCATAAGAACATATTGTCCGTCTGTACAATATTACAATACGAACATTAGTAACGCTATTTGATAAAGGAATGATAAAGAATAGTGCTTGCAGATCAGGAAATAAATGTTCTCTTAATTTACATTTATTTTTTCGCAGCCCATAGACTTACTAAAAGCTAGCTTGTGATGGCGTTCTAAAAAGATATGACAGGTCTGGAGTACCGACAAGTCACTTGTCAGGGAAGTTGTCGCTGATCTTCGCAAAGACGGCTTTGTGAAACACTTAGCGGAGAAGTTGAGCGACATTGTCGAGATGTCGCTGATCTTGTCGTTATGACGCTTTGATGAAACGACCCCCTGGGCACTAATGCACTTTCGTATCCATGGCATTGGCTACCCTACCCCTACCCCTACCCCTAACCCTAGGCTAGGGTTAGGGGTAGGGGTAGGGGCACTCACACTTATGCGAGGTTATTGGAGATAACCTTGCACTCTGTACCTTCATACCGTGAGCAATTGCCTCCCATAGCAAGTGTGTGATATCTTGCACATATGTGTGCGGCAGAGGAGCAAGATCACCGACCAAAAACAGCCTGAAAATTTCACTTGATCAAGATGATAAAGATCCTATTGAAGAATTTTAGCATGAAATCAGCTTTTCTATCACCTAAAATGTAGAAGGAAGTATTTTCTCAAAATTTGGCCTATTATATTGGTATTTTCACCTCTTCAGCTCAGAGGTCGCAACCACCACCGAAATTGACACAGGCATTGTAACAGGCATTGTAACAGGCATTGTAACTGGCATTGTAACAGGCATTGTAACAGGCATTGTAACAGGCAAAACATGGAATGAAAAAAAAAAAAAATTCTTAGTTCTGTAGTGTAATCCCCCCCCAAAAAAATTCTGACAAATTGGGGTGGGGGGGGGGGGGGATGAAGGATATGATTATGGGGAATTTTGTGTTGCATTGATTTTGCATTGTGTAAAACTTCAGGTAGATTTTGAATGCTTAGATGTAGGTCTAACGTTAGACCTACTTTAACATTTTGTCAGATAGGTCTTTTTTTTTTTTTTTTTCTTGTCCATTTTTTTCTGAAACTTCTAATTTGTTCAACTAATTTTTCTGCTGAGACACAATTTATTTGGTTACTGTTAGCCTATTGTGGGGTAACATAAAAAAGGTTTTTCTGCAAAATTTGACCATGTGTGAGCAAAATGTTCATAAAACAAAGTACCTTTAATTGGGAAAGAAAGTGTAAATTTCATTGTTATTTTCCCTCTTTCTCTTGCTACAGATCCATAGATCACTGGCAACAAGGACACACTATCAAACAGGACTGGGAACTCTGGGACATCCATCATGGCTCTTGGGGCAGAAACAGGTGACCCAAGTCCTCCAACTCTGCAGGAATTAATGATAGAGTACACCCTGAATGATCTCAGAACAGTTTGTGTGGTAGACACGAACGGAAAAGTGGTCTCTTTGCGTGAGGATGCATACCTTCCTAGCATCATTAGTGATAGGATCATCAACACCCTTGCGAGAAGAGGAGCACTGGACGACAGCAAACTTCAAGCGCTCTGTGACAAGAGCAGAATCCAGCTGAAAAAGATCAATCTAAGTAGGACATCCCTTTCAGATGAAAGCCTTGAGAAGCTCTCCAACCACAAACTTGTTGAACTTGATATTTCAGAATGTGAAAACCTGAGTAAAGACTGTCTACCGTCTTTGCTGAAGTTCACGTCGCTACAGCTACTGAACCTCCACAAGTGCAGAGATGCCCTGGAGAAATACGGACTCCCCCTCTTTAACTTTCCCTTGAAGAATCTAAGAAGTCTCAACATAGGATGCACAGACTTGAGTGGGGTACAACTGCATTGTCTGGTCCAGGAATTGAGGAATCTCACGGTACTGGACGTCTCTAAAGTAGTGAAGAATGGGGATTTATCTTTCCTAGAGCCTGTGAGGCATCAGCTTAGATCCCTAGTTCTTCATGATTGCGTTCTTGTTGAGAGCAGTCTAGAGTATGTATGTACCATCCCAGAGCTAAGGTAATACACCTGTTGCAAGCCAGGATGAAAGTATACACATGTATAGGAACGGTGAATTTAACTCTAGAAAGTATAGTCAAGGATTGTAATTCCGAACAGATTGTATTACCGAACGTGTACAGTTAAGCGCCTAAAATGGGTTTTCATACGCGTGGGATTACGCGTATGAAAACCGCACTATTGAAACAATGGTTGTGTCTTTTTCCCATAGGTTTCACACGTTCGGAAATACAGTACCTTTTTCAAGGGACCAAAACGCAGCGTCATTGGGAAGGGGTTCACTCAGAAGGGAATATCGTATTAAATCTACGTTGTCTTTTTTAAATTCCATCAACTTCTTTTTTTGTAGGACTTTGAGCATTCATTATGTATAGTTTGACAGATATTCGTTTCATATTTTATTTGCTATCGTTGATTTTCTGAAAAGTGTTCGGACACTGGATCAACCACCATATTGGAAATACATAAAGAGCTCTGGTAGAATCAGTGAATTGCATAAAATTAGCTCAACAGCTCACAAGGTCCAAATGGACCTGCCGTATTTTTCAGACTGCATGAGATGCAGAAGAAATTTGATGTGCATAAACATGTAGGAAAAGCAAATGTCAGCAATGGATGGTGTTGCAAAGGGCATGTATGTAGCTTAAAGGGAAATCCTACCTTAATGGCAAGTTGTTCTCAGAGTGGTGAAAGTCTGAATGAAATCAGACAAGTTATGAATTGTTGAATGTTGTAATTACTATATGGAAATTTCAAATTGGCCGAATTGGTAATGTCATTGTGATGTAGCGCTTATCGGCAAACAACTCTATCATTAGCTCCAACACACAAAGTGACTAAAATGCCAGTTCTTCAAAAAGTATAAATCAGTATGATCTTTTTCTTTCTGGAGAACCTTGCAACAATATATGCTGTCTACAATATATTTTGAGAACAGTGCCAAGGGAATGGTGCATAGGTGATAATAGAAAAATGATGACAATTTAGTGCACGACAAATGGGAGAGTTGACCGGGAATACATCAAATTTATTGACCAAATTGCCGATTAGAGATTTTCATGTAGATTTAGTGATCAATCTCATTTTTCAAAAATTCATAACTTTGTTAAATTGTTATTATTTGTGTGATTTCTTGCAAACTTTCACCACCCTGTTTCTCTAATTTTTCTGCTTTTATATAAATCAGCTTGTTACAAGGTTGGATGCCCTTTAGCTCAGACATTTCATCTCTGATAGTGACTCTCTTTTAGAAGCAGAACTTATCTCCTAAAGCATAATTTGCCTTTCGGCTCTTCTGTGAGCTTACATACATAGATTACACAAACTACAAACCACATAATAAGGTACAGATACTTGAACTGTTCGCTTGTGTGTTGTGACATGAGACAACTTTTCAGGTCCCCCTACAGCAGTGGCGGATTTAGGGGGGGGGGGAGGCACATCCGGCCCATCCCCCCCTCCCCTTTTGGAAGAAAAGTATGCATTGTGCCCCCCCCCCCCCTTTTAGAATCCAAAACCTTTTTTTTTTTTTTTTTTTTTTTTTTTGCTTGTCAGAGATTTATGGAGGGGAAGACCACCCCCCCCCCCCCACTGAGTGTCTTTTCAAGAGCTGGCGAGACGAAAACAATAGGGGCCTCCCTCCAAGCAAAATTGACAAATCTGCATTTGTGTGCGCCCCCCCCCCTTTATACAAAATCCTGGATCTGCCCCTGCCCTACAGAATGATCATTTTCCTACCTCTACTACATGTACATGTATATATATATATATATATATATATATATATATATATATATATATATATACATGTATAAATGCTTTTAAAGGCAGATAAAATGGATAGAAAGGTATTTTGTGACAGTGGAAGATTTAGGGGGGGGGAATGGCGCAACATGCCCATCACCCCCCCCCCCCCCCCCCCCCCCCCCTGAAACCTAATTGTCATGCCATACATGTACATGTACATGGAAGTACACAACAAAAATAACTTTCCTCTTTGATTATGTAAGTTTTACAATTTTTGCCCCCTTTTTCAAAACAAAATTTTTGATCTGTCCCTATTTTGTGATACAATCTTGATTTTCCATAGATTATCACTATATATTGGGGGCTTATGTTGATGCAGTTATGTACCATTTATTGTTATGGCTATTATTACTGTCATTTGTTGCCAATGATATGTAACACGACTTGTCTCCATCCCAGGCATTTGGATATTTCTGTCAACAATGAGGGTAACAAACTACCGCTGACGACGCCCATGTTGAAGTGCCTTGTGAAAAGTCTCCCCTCGCTCCTGTCCCTTGATTTGTCTGGAAATGATATCAGGAATCGCCAAAGAAATGACAACCATGAGTGAGTAATGAAGGATCAGCGAGAGTTAACCTCTCAGAATTAGGCTTTTAGCCAGTATTTCAAAATGGAGTGTCTAAATTTGAAGAAGAAAAAAATGGTCCAGAAAGGGCATCCATTGAATGATGTGGATTAAAACATACTTATAAGGTGTCTTCCACAAGGAATGGATATTGTTTGGACACGGGCAATTCCAAGCAATTTATGTTCTCCATAATTTTTCATATTTCAGTAACCTTGGAAACAAACTCCAAAAAAATTGTCTTTCCGTAATACCCAAAGCACATAATTTCAACTATTTCCACAAAAAATTCATTTTTTTATAAATTAATTCAACCCTGAACCTATAATTTAGTTCAGCTTAATATATCAGACAGTTATCGACTTAAGTAGAGATGATAAGCTCACTTTCCAGTATGAAAATTATATCAAATTTAATCATTTTGATATTTTGGGTTTTGTGTACAAAATGAATGGGGAAATGGTGTTTTCCTATTCCATTTGTTAATGAGATGTATTTTTTCCTCTGTAGCTTTGATTGGACTGTATTTTAGATATAAATATTGATCTAGATTATAGTATCCAATAGAACAACTCATAAGATGACGTTTATGAATATTGAAAAACGATAGATTACAAGAAATTCATAAAACAATGAAATACATGCAGTATAAGATGGAATGTAATTAAATTCTACACGTATATGAATGTCTCTTTAAGCTTGCCTAAAGCATTTTACACATACTCTTCAGAATTTTTCAGCAAAAAAAAATACCAAAGAAAACAAAGAAATTCGTACACCTTTCACATTGTCCGGAGAATCTAGCATGACTTTGAATGACTTGTAGCTGATAAAAGATAACCATTCTGTTTAGGACAACTCACATGATAAAGGGCTGAAATATGAGGTGTTTGAAAAACAAAAATTGTAATTGAATGTATTGCCTTTTAAGTTAAGGTAATATATTTTCTACATTGAGCTATTTTTGGTTTTTCCTTGGGAATCCTTTATTTACAGTGGAGATGTTGGAAGACCTGAGAGAGTAAACGAGATTGGACTGCAAGACTTTGCTCGAGCTGTAATGGACGATGATGATGATGATGATGACGATGATTCGTCATCATCTTCATCATCAGAAGATGAGAGAGCAGTGGAGTTAGACTCCGATTATGAAGTCGAGGAGGATGACGATAACGGTGCTAATGCTGCTGGTGGTGGCAAGGATGATGTCAACAGTAGACCTGTCCCGGTAGAGAGACCCATGGAGGTCGATGATGATAATGAGAATGTGGGAAATAGAAGGGTGGAGAATGGGAAGAAGGAGAAGGATGAGGTGGAGGATAGTGTTGTTAGTAGTATAGAAGGACTCAAAGGATTAAGACATAAGCTTCATTTTCTTGGACTGGTTGGAATGGAGGAGTGTGAAGCGGAACACATACCAGCTATCAAGGTGACTACAGTAAACCAGTTTCTTAAAAGGCTTTCTGAGTAGTTTCTTATTTGTCAGTGTTTTGATGTTACAAGAATGTGTAGAATGCTGCAATGAAAGGTTTATTTGTCTGACTGCCCATTAAAAGAAATTTGAGAATCACAGAATTTGGAGGAGAAATTAGATTTCTTTTAAATGTATGAAAATGACTCCCCCCCCCCCCCCCCGGACTAGCACATCCTGGAAAAGCACCTTGTGAGAGGGTAGCGTACAGACAATACCCCTGTAGGACAACTGCACCATAGAGATAACTACCCCTTAAGGCAATTTTCCCTTGTTCATACTACCCTGAGAAGGTAGTTATCCAAAGGGATGAGTGTCCGAAACAGTAATAAGCCAGTTTGTAATTACAATATGCGCTTGTGCAGATAAAGGTCATTTGTACCAAGTACAATTGACCATATATGCTTTGATAGTGGGCGCACCAGGTGGTGGTAGTCCAGTGAGAAGTTGATCTGAAATCATTTTTATCTTGTGATTAACTTTATTTGTCGTATAAAATGTGTAAATAATAGTGGTTCCCAATTACCTTTAAGAACTAGTGTCCAAAAGGCACGAATACTTGTACGCGAATATTTGTTTCTCAAAACTTACTAATTCTAGTTTCAACAGGAAGAACAAATGAGGATCCATAGGTCAAAAATACTGCAAGCTTGTTCAATTTGGGAGACAATAGGAAAGTATTTAAATTAATGAAGTAGTGGACCCTGTCCAAATCATTCCTCTATCTTATACTCTGTTCTATCTCTTAACATCATTTCTTTTTGTTGCTGTTTGTTTGTTCCAGGTTGCTGGTCTAGCCAATGAAGACCAGATCCTCAACACAATAGAGACGTACGTTGAAAGGAGAGGTTTCCTGCTGAAAGGTCTTAATGCCTACTTTGATATTCTGAGAGTAATCAATTGCCAATTACCTCTCAGAGCAGTACAGGTAATATTTTGTCAAAAGAAATTCAATTTTGTTTTAATACAAGCAGAAAATAAGTGAGATGCGTCAAAATAATTGAAAAGTAATGAATTCTTTAATATCACCACACAAATAATTAAGTGTATATTTTTTTTTGTGAGCTATTCTCCATTTTCCATTACAAAAATTTCCAAAATTTGTTCCCCTTATTAATTGTTGATGAAGGATTAGATTTATTTTAGAGAGAATATACATTGTATCATTATCATGTTTCCATTGGTATGTTTTGACATCAGATATGAGAATTATTTTGAGAGGTTTTGAATATTTTGCTGATCCCGCAGACTGATCTACTGCCTGTATGATATGTGATTTACAATCAATTTAAGCCAGTTTCACTCGGAATGATGTTTCATCACCAGAGCTCAGAATTAGCTTTAATATGATAATTTTAAAACTGTTATGTATTGCCAAGGAAGTGTTTGTCAAGTGTACCTTTTCTTTGATTCTTTTTACAGGGTATAATAGATGGCATGAAGAGGTACCCTACAGATAACCAGATCCAAATATCAGGAAGGTAAGCCGCAGTTCATATCTCAGGCATGACTGTTATACGTATAGCTGCAATATTATTGTACATGATAACAACTGAGTACATTGTTTGATAGAACACTGTTGTAAAATGTTGGATTTGAATATTTAGAAATATGTTAGTATCTCAAACTTAGCTTTACAAGATTTCAGGTATCCTTGTCCAAATGTTACATTTATGTAGCTTACTACTATGCATCATTTTGAAAGTATATGATTCACCTAATGTCGATGGTTTCATGTTCATTTGGTAGTTTCCAGTGAGTTTCATCCCAAGTGATCAAGGCTAAATGTATTCAAAAGGATAAAAGGAACATCAAAATGACTTTTTAAAAGAGATTTTACAATTAAAGATAAAGTTGAGTTCCGGTCATGCGATTACATTGTGAATAAACTGCCCCAAAGCAATTGGGAAAGGTTGATCATGTCTGAATAAGAATGGGTGTATACTGTGAGGTTTTGGATTCATCAAAATGATTTTAAAAATTGACCCAATCCTGCTGAAAAGCACATGTACTGGACACAGAAATGGGTATATGGGACTGTACACACATGTGGCATTAATGTTCGGCCTGAACATTTCAGATATTTCTCGTCATATTTCAAATATTAGGGCATTTGAAGAGCAATCCTGTTTAGGGGACATTTCTACCATGATGTTCTTCCAAACTGACATAAAATGAATGAGAAAGCTCACAAATTATTTTTCACCTTTCCCAGAACTCAAACTTCCCTTTAAATATTACTATGTGGGAGTAAAATGTGTAAGAGACATAGTTATTGATTTATATAATGCGACCATCTCTCTCTCTCTCTCTCTTTCTCTCTCTCTTTCTCTCTATTTCAGTGCATCATTATTTCATCTTACAAGAGGAAACTACAAGAAACAACTCACAAAGTCATGGAGACAGTAAGTGAATGTTTTGGTATTTATTTGAATCTGATGAAAATAAAGGATGTATATATATATTCCAGATCACAAACATCATTTCTCTTCCAGTTTGAATATTATTAAAGCAGAAAGAATGTAATTATTAGTATATTTTCAATTTGAGAATTACAGAATTTCAACATAATAAAGTCTACATAACACTTTGGTCACAGCCAAACAAAATGTTTAACTGTACAGTACTAGAAAACAACATAAGAATACAATAGGAAATACACATTGCTTCTGATCATCAGGAACTAGAAATCTGAAGAAAATATTTACATGTACATAGATATTTCAATAGATTTTAGAATCTTCACGAAAGGGAATTACAATGATTTTAATTTTTATCATTTAACAATCAGAGCTGTAGTCAACTGTCTGTTGGATGCCATGGAGGGCGTATCAGACAGCGTGACTCTACTGCGAAACTGCGGCTTGACGCTCTTCAATTTCTCCATCCCCGACGACTTCCAGTTCCAATTTGAGCGTGTGGTCAAGAATCTGGTAAAACTTGCGGTAATGGAGGACAGAGAGGGCCTCCTCCAGCGTGTGTATGTTCACATGTGCAATTCCATCGTGTGTCATGTAGAAGGCAGACAGAAGCTGCTTGTTGGCAAGCTAGGTATTATCACAGTAAGTGTCAATGGTATTGGGGATGGGAGGTTGAATTAGTAACAAAAATTTGTATCACAGTTGCTGGATCTTAGTGCTTTTTCCATACGATACTGCCAAGTTTGGAGAGAAAGATAAGAAGTTTTTAATCATGGTTGTGTTTTTTTTTGGGGGGGGGTTCATTGTTCATCATGATAACCCTGTTTTCATGATATCAAATTTTCGCTCGGGCCCATTTTAAATTTCAAGAAGGTATACAAACCTTTTTCTTTGTTTCGTCAAATAGCATTAGATAAGATATTATAATTTGGGCTGGAAACCACTGACAGCACAATGAAGCCCTGTTGAGAAATGATATACATTACCTTTCCTTGGAAACCTCAACTTTATTCCTTCTTTTCACAGTGTATTGAAGCTTATCAAGCATTGTTTTTACCGTAAGATCTGTGAGATTAAAAAAAAACTGTGTTCTTTGATGCACAAAGACTAAACATTTTCCACCCAAATGTATAACCTTGATCAAATGTAGATAACCTTTACTTGGTTACCTCAAGCCTCACCTCAGCTGTATTCTAATTTTGCAGTGTATGCTGAAGCTAATCAAGGAGCGGTTGGACCGGAAGATCTGTGATGAAGTGATGGAAACTGCCTGGAGTACTCTTTGGAATGTGACAGGTTTGTTGAAAGTTAAGGGCCCTGTTGCATAAAACTTACCGTTAATGGTAACTACCATGGTAACATCACTCAACAGCCAATCAAAATCATGGTTTCCATGGGAGTTACCGTTGATGGCAAAGTTACCGTTAATGGTAAGTTTTATGCAACGGGGCCAAGATCTTTTTGTTGAATAATATGGGCCCCGTCTTGTAAAAGCCTTGTGACTGACTGACACGATCAATCATGTCTAACCTTTTGTTTGATATCAGTCGCGACAAACACCTGTTAGTTTTGAACCCAGCTATAAGACAGAAAATTTGCACAATTAGTCTTTAACGATATTGCTAATATCCACCACATTGTGACACTCACAGCACTCCAATAAACTCTCCATAGAACTAGACTATAATAGTGCTCGTAACATTCAGGAATTGCTTCCTGCCAAGTTCCCAGCAAAGCGTTGTTTTTATTTTAATAATGTTAGAAACTGGTGACATTTGTCATTTTCAAATGCTAGTAAGAAGCTGGCATGACTGCACATGATCAGGTATTTATTTATTTACTTACTTAAAGGGAAATCCAACCTTAATGGCAGGTTGTTCTGAAGGGAAGCAGAAAAATCAGAGAAGTAGATTGGTGAAAATTTGAATGAAATCAAACTTGTAATAAAAAAGTTATGAACTTTTGAAAGTTGTAATCTCATATGGGAATTTCACTTTGACCGATTTGGTACAGTCACTGTGACTCTCCCATTTGCTCCAACACACAAAATGACTAAAATATCATTGTTCAGAAATGTATAACTCAGTATGATCATTTTCCTTGTTGGAGGACCTATAACAATATGCTATCTACAATATATTTTGAGTACTGCCCCGAGGTAAAAAGTGCTAAGGAGAAAACTGGAATTAATGATATTAGTGCAGAATAAATGGGAGAGTTGAAAGTGGATACGTCATAATCGATACCCCAAAGTGCCAATTTGAGGTTCGCATAGATGTAGTGGTCTCTTTTTTCAAACATTCATAACTCTCTTATTCCTTGTCTGATTTCTTTCAAACATTCACCATCCTGTTTCTCTTGATTTTCTGCTTGCACACAAATCAATTTGTTGCAAAGATTGGATTGCCCTTTAAATGTGGCCTTTAGGTATGTATTATTTGAATGAAATGTTTCATTTTTTCCTTTCAGATGAGACGGCACACAACTGTGAACTGTTTTTACTTGGAGATGGCATGCAACTCTTCCTGAGATGTAAAGAGGTCAGTAATACTTCCAAAGAACATTAATAATTCATATGATACAGCATATAATGTCTAGATTTCTGTTTCCTAGTGATGTTCATATGTCCTTTACTTAAACCACTATCTAAGCATTAACTCTTTCATTGCCGATGTCACATATATGTGATAGATAGACTTGTCATTTTCATTCACCAATTGCTCGACCATGGGAAAGGTATATGGTGGTCAATGTACATGTATATCAAAATTTTGAGCATAAATCAAGCATTCTAAATATGTGATTTCAATTATAGGCTACCATAGAAATTTTCAGAGAAAATTGCAGATTTTTAAAAAGATATTACATTATTTCAACATTAAACAATAGTAAACAAATGAGAAAACAAAAAATAATGGACAAAAAACGAAACTCTAATGTAATTTTCAATCATTGTTATGCATAAAGTTGGATAAAGTAATAGCGTTTGGTATCATAAGAAATGGTAATATATATTTCCTACAAGTTTTGTACACAATGTTTTGTGAAATAATAGATGAAGTACAGACATTTGAAAAGAAAGCATTGATCACATTTTGGTAAAATTTTGAGTTACATGTAAACCCCTTGGCACAGTAAGAGTTTAAAAATTGCAGCAGACAAAGGAAGTATGGATCATTAATTTAACCTTTTGTAAATTCAACGAAAATTACAGAGTAAGAATCAAGGTCCTCAGTTTATGCTGATAAATTTCAGTTTATGATTATTTGAAGTCACGATGTTTGCTCCTGTTTATTCTTTTTTTTGTCATAGGTCCTCAAACATCAAAGACAAGCAAAATGTGTTATAGATTAAAAGCTATTTTGGTCACTAAATATAGGGGTAAACTTTTTTAAAAGAGTTCATCGTTTTCTCTAGACATTCAGGGAAAGACCAGAGCTACTGCGAAACATGATGGGGCTTATGGGTAATGTGGCAGAGGTCAAAGCGCTACGTTCTCAACTCATCCCTCATGTTCCTGTCTTTGCGTAAGTCTGATGTATACCCCCATCTCCCTCATTCGGCTTTCATCCTCCCTGTCATCAATAGGCAGGGAGAGGTCCTGTTGAATGTTTAATTCATGGCCCTACATCAATATTTGAATTTCGCAAGACATGATGTGATAGAGTTTCCTTTTGTTCATAGGTAATTTTGAAACAAATAGTGGTCCATTATTATCATTCTGATTCCTATGTGCAAGTGTCAATTTTGTTTTTCTGTTATTTTAAGGACACCAGATAGTTTTGTTTATTTGTTTCATTGGTACAAACACCCACTTTATAATGAGTAATAGGCTATTCTTCTTAGAATGCTATTCTGTTACCAAAACTCAAGATAAGATTTAAATATTGTAACCTGCATTGTAGGACAAAATACATTGATGTTGTAATTATTCACAAAGATCAAGTTTGCTTTAATCCATCCCTTTTTGCGATATCCATTATCCAGATCGCTCCTGCAGGATAGGACAGACGGTATTGAGGTGAGTTACAACGCGGCTGGCGCGCTCGCTCACATGGCTTCAGACGGTGAGGATGTATGGAAAGCAAGCACTAGTAGGGAAGAGGTCCTAAACAAGATGGCTGACGCTATTGAGTCTTGGCGGCTTGATGAACAGAGGAACATTAACTACAGGTCAGCCTTTAACTTGACCAATACTCCGTAACAATAAATACTGCAAAAGTCAAATATTATGTTCAAAGATATAAAGCATTTGCAAGATGAATCCAATATTGGTTGAGCTTATTTATCAAGAGTACAAGATTATCACAAACTTATAAAATCTCCCTCAGTGCTTTCAATACAATTTTCAGTATAGCATAATCAATGCCAAGATAATGTCTTGCTTGGCCTGGAGTCCGTTGTTCGCCTGACGTATTAAAATCCGTGCTGCCTTTTTGCCTGTAGCAAACTAGCAATACATGGACTTTCTGTTATTCATACTTCTTTGCATTACCACATAAAATTATTACCTGCCGCATGGTTTCACGATTCCATAGCATTAAGAACAGTGATAAGATACTCAGTAAGGATAACAGACATTCAATTTTGTCTGTCAATAGTCTCAATGCAAAGCATTCTTAAATTCATAACAATGTGCGACCGTCACAAAATCTTTTTGCTATAGAAATTGTCATCTGTCTTATCTGAAAGATCTCAGAGTGTAGATACAATCACTTAACCAACACTGTGGCTTACCTTTAAACCTCATCTGAGTGAGATAAACTTTTGTTGTTACTGTGTCTATTGTCTCTCTTGAACAGTGCATAGAAATAACTAACAATAGCAACAATATTGTCAAAAAAGAACATCACTTGTATAATAATTGTATTGAAAAGTATCACTTGTATGATAAAATATCAATTGTATAATAAAGATATCACTTCTGTAATACTATGAAAGTAATATAGAAAAATATTAAACTGCAAGTAAGTATATGGGCCATTCATTGTAAAGTGAAACTATCTGTCACACACGTGACCATCTAATTTTGGCTCATTGCCGGAAAATCAGATTACATTTTATTGATTTTTTTATATTACCAGTTTCTTACATGAAAAAGATATTCAATTCAATTCAATTTTCCACAGATGCCAAACATATACATATAAAGAGAATACATACAATAAAATACATGGAAACTTTCCCCGCTGACCGTTAGTTCGCGCACTCCATATCTAGAAAACATGTGCGCGTACGTACGTGGAAACAATGTCAAAGATGGCGAACAATAGGGACAATAGACCTACTGACCCGGAAAATCTAACAAAATTCCTCCTTATTATAAATGTGGGAAAAAAATCAACATTTTTCTTCGTACACTTTTGGGGGGGAGGGGGGGGGGGTCTTGAAAAGTGTATGGTTTGTACACTTGTGAAAATGTTGATAATTGTGAATGACCCCTTACAGAGACATGTAAAAACGCCCTTTTCTGAGTGGTCACACGTGTGACCGACACAATTTCACCACTAAAAGAAAAGAATGTTCATTAGTTTATGGAAAATTGCTTTCAAACTGTTCGGAACAATCCCACCATACAGCAATGAAAAGTGGAAACTTGCACTCCAAGGGAAATTCTAGAAAAGTACGTTTGAATACCAACAAGTAAGACCCTTTTTCGTGCGAGCTCCCACACGTGACCGACCTAATGTTGACCTCTGAAAGAAAATAATGTACTCTCATTTAAAATAATTACCCTTCATCTTTTGGGGGTAAGATTGTTATTCAAATATCCAAAATGAGAGACTTCTACTACAAGACATATACCGGAAAATTAGGTATAAAGGAACTATTTTTCAGGATTTTCGTCACACACGGGACTGAGAATGGCCCATATCGATAATCCTAAGTAGTTCTGTTGCAAGAGTGATATCAAATAATAAATAACTCTCTACAAAACATATTGTGAATCAAAATGAAATTATGCTAAACTCCAGCCTAAGTAAATTTATGCTAAACTGTAAACTAAGGTAACTTATGCTAATCCTCAATATAAATAAACGACTTCTAAACCTGCCCTAAATATACCTAAACCATAACCAAGAGCTACACTCTAACTTTACCAAACTCGAGTTAAACCCTCTCCAAAAGAAACTTATACCAAAGCCTCATCGTCATGTGATGGCTGCAGCCAAGATGGAATCCACTCTTCAATGCCACTTGCTATTTTCTAATGTGACCTTAAGAAAATATCATCTGTTTCAAGATTATGAATTAGTGTGATTATATCCATTGTGGGAGTGTCGGCTCCTGTTTGAGTAGAGTAGCCTCCAGCAGAGTCACTTGATACAACAATCCCACACATCTCCTTGCCTTCCTCTTGATCCACCTTTGAACATCTCTTCATCACCTTCCTGCTCAGCCACTACTGTGCTTATGAATTCATGAACATTTACAAATTTACAGTGACCTTTTTTTTTTTTTAGTTTTCAATCATTCTTCATTCTTGGGTGGCATTTACTGCCTGAGCACAAAAGGGGGTAAACATCTGCCCTGTATAAACATATATTTTTTTATACCTTAGTAAGTGTGTTTAACATTCTTTCTGCAGGTCATTTGAACCCATTCTTAGATTGCTTCATACCTACCACACACCGCAAGTTCAACTCTGGGCTACATGGGCTCTAGCCAACTTATGTACTGTCTCAAGTAAGTATTTCATTCATTCTTCTTCTTCTTCCTTCTTCCTTCTTCCTTCTTCCTTCTTCCTTCTTCCTTCTTCCTTCTTCCTTCTTCCTTCTTCCTTCCTTCTTCCTTCTTCCTTCTTTCTTCCTTCTTCCTTCTTCCTTCTTCCTCTTCTTCTTCTTCTCCTCCTCCTCCTCCTCCTCCTCTCCTTCTTCTTCTTCTTCTCATTCTCCTTCTCCTCCTTCTCCTTCTCCTCCTCCTTCTTCTTCCCCCTCTTTTCTCTTCTGTCTGCCCCTTCTCCTCCTTCTGCTCCTCCTCTTCCTCCTCTCCACCCTCTCCCTCCATTTCCTCTCTCTCTTCTTCCTTTTTCTCCTCCTTCTCCTCTTCTTTCTCTTCTCACTCCTTCTTTTCCTCCTGAGGTCCATTTGTTTTCTATTCAACTAAGATACGATCTGTCAGTGAGCCGGGTTTTGCAAGGATTCAACTTCAGCTTGCATAATGAAACAGACTTTAGGACCTCATTGATCTTAGAGAAAACTGTATGATGTACATGTAATGAAAAAAATTATATGCCGTATTTATAAAGTGCATATTACAAATATGTTTCTGTGCGCTGCAAGAGTAGAAAAGAACAAGGCAAACGAACATGATATAGCACTGTATAGAAAATGTCAAATTGTTTTCTCCATTCCTTTATGCCAGAGGACAAGTATTCTCCACTGTTGGTGAGAGAGGGCGGGCTTGCAAAACTTGAGGAGCTGGTGTCAAGGCCGGGTACTTGGTCACGAGTAACGTACTTTGCTAAAATAGCCATCAGATTGTCGCAGGAATACAAAGGTGAAGCTCCCATTTATGATTCAAGAACTCATTAATTGCTATTGGCAGCTGGAGATTAATTGGAAAAGAAGATGTCATAAAAATGATTACATTGTGGGTTTATTTAACTCTTTGCCACATTAGATACTCTCTTGTGGGATTCATGTATAACTAATTAGAGTGTGTACGAAACTGCAGCAGTGTCACTGTAAGGATTAAAGGTTCAAATTCTGGTTATGGAACTGCATTGTGATAGACCATTCTATATTATATATTGTTAAGCATGCATTGGTTGTTTAGGCCAGCAAAATGTATCCCAACTTGTGAAAACTTGCTGAAAACCACCAACTCAATGTATGCAGAAAATGGAACTACTTGTTCTCTTGTTCTTCATGACCTGCTGGAGTTAATCATATTTTTTTCTTTATTACTAAGCTATTATAACTTTGTTATCAAACTGTTACACATTTGCTTTAAATTTTGTGGATTCTGTGAGAATTTATATTTTTCTTCTATTACTAGAACTCAAAACCTTTAATGCCATAAATAATGAATTGTCATCCATGCAATATCTTATGTGTTTTCTGCATATTCTGTTTTCATTTCCCCATACTTTAAGGGTTATTTAGGTTGTCAATTTTTTTCTAATTAATGTTGTAATACATATTAGAATAAAATATATATATTTATGACTTAGTGACGCTCATGTGATGGCAATTAATTTGTCCAAATTATTGAGCAGATATATCATTATTTGTCGAAAATTCTATATTTACCTTGCATTTACTTTTAGGTAAGGGCAAATAACTTGTCCTAAAGATGCATGGGAATATATAGATAGCAGTATTTTTTTCTTTTATTAGACAATTTAGGAAAATTTATGTGCCATTCATTGCTTTAAAAATGTTGGATTCACTGAACCACTTCTTGTTCATGTGCAAGTCTGTCTAAGTGACTGCTGTAAGAATTCACCCTTTTATATATATATATATGTTACCTGATTATATTCTGCACTGTAGAAAAATGTTGGAACAAGTTGCATTATCTATATGATCTCATATTCCAACAGGAGCAGAACTATTCAAGTTAGTTTAACCCTTTCAGGACAGGAATTATTTAAGGGCTAAATTAATCACATTTTGTTCTTCAAATTGGCAACAATAATCTTTTACTTTTAGTGCTACATGGTTCTAATAAAATGTAATGTCTTTGAAAACAATGTACATGGTTAGAGACTTTGTCGAAAAGTTGAAATAATGGCCAATTTCGATAAAAATCAATGATTTTGAATCTCTCATTGTGTTGCCAATTTAAGGATCTTCAAGCTTATTCTTGTTTTAAAAATTCCTGCCATCAAACGCAATATGGTCATGCAACAAAAATGGACATAATGTGTGCAGAAATTTTTGCTCTTTCTACTCATGCATCTGGTATATTTTTTAGAGCTCTGAATCAAAAGTTATTGAGCCAAACCACAAAATGTGGTCAACTGTCTTGAAAGGGTTAAGTGCAGTGAATATTTAATGCAGCCGTTACGCATGATCCTGATCGAAGCAAGTACATGTAACAGTATGTTTTCTTATTTAATCAATTTCAATGGGTGGCAAATCCCGCCCAAGAATTTGAGTGTCAAACAATGTGTTGAGACTTAAAGGTACTTCATTCCTTTTGCAGCCCTAAATTTTGAAGTTGTTGGAATGTGAAATAAATTACAAAAGAAGTATAATTGGAAAACTTGTATGGATGTGAAAAGGATTATTATGTGCTTTTAAGCAAGTAATAACCACAATTTGGTACATGTAACACTTATTATTTTCTAGACTTGCAAAAAATTGTGTAATTAAAAAAAAATTTTTTTTACTGTTACTAGTATGTGTACTTTTGTTAATCTCTGAACAGTTCCCTCTGTGACAAAAGCAAGATTTTCATTTCTTACAAGGAGTTATAGAACTTGTGACCTTTAAATTTCATAGGCAGTAACTACAGGTTGTCTACTAAACCTGTGCAAAGTTTCACAGAATTTTGTGTAGGTCTGCAAAAGGGATTAAGTACCTTTAAAATGGTTCTGTTTTTCTTTCTGAAACATAAACATATATTTTGTATGGAAATTAACAATGTAATAAGCATTACTAGTCTAGATTCATTCCTTGATAGTTCATTAATGTCAAGTGTTCAACATTTGGTGGCACTGGAGGGCAGTGGCGGAGATTTGTTACGCAATTCTGTTCATCAGGGGGGGGGGGGGGGCGACCTATTGTTATGTCCCCCTCTGATGAAAAGAATTTCCTGCATATTTATGCCCATGCTGGGGGGGTTAAAGGGAAAGTCCATCCTGTCATCAAGTTGGTTTTTAAAGAAGGTGACAAGTTAAAGAAACACATCAGTGAAAGTTTTAGCAAATTCCGGTGAGAAATAAGAAAGTTATGAATTTTTGAAGTTGTAATCAATCAAACACAAATTGGCAACTGCATGACGTACCTTGCAAGGTCCTCTACCAATTGCCTTGTACTAAAAAATAATAAATTTCCACTTTTTCTAAAGAAAATATTTAATCATACATGCAACCTAGATACAATCATTGCACATATGTTGGTTTTTTTATGCAAAACCTGAAACAAATAATTCATCAACAACTAAGAAAATGAAAATTTAGGAAAATTTCTGTACAGACGTCCAAATGGGTGAAGAGTTTCCAAGATACGTCACAGAGTTGCCAGTTTGTGTTTGATTGAATACAACTGCAAAAATTCATAACTTTGTTATTTCTTGTCAGATTTTCTTTGAACTTTCACTAATCTGTTTCTCTCCTTTTTCTGTTTTTATTCAAATCAACTAGATATGAGGGTGGACTTCCCCTTTACGAGTTATTTATGATGGGCCCTCTATTTTGTGCACTCTGTATGCTTGCCCAGATCTGCTTCTACAATACAGCAACGATGATGTCATAATTCTGTTATATTTGTGAATCGGGTGATTTTTTTTTTTTTTTTAAAATGTGTATCTGTCTCCATGTGTTGGAGCATACCTCATACATCAAATCTAGGCTAACTCGGCACTTGGGCGAACTCGGCCTAGCAAAGAAGTAATGTTGAAAATTTCAAGAGGTAAAATTGTACAAACATGAAATTTAAGACTATAAAAAGGTGCGACGTGTAGAGTGGACTTCAACTCGTGAAACATAGTCACCGTGCAGTGCTGACTTCGCCCTAGTGCCGAGTTAGCCCGACCCCATTACATTTGACTAACAAAGCAGTATGTTCGTATCAAAAGGTGTAGTCATTTTATCCATATGTCCAACTCACTTTTTTCCCATTAAGTATGTGTCATATTGCTCCAGATATATTTAACATGTATGACGACGTGATATAATATGAGCTGTGTGGAATGGGTGTCTCAAGGTTTTATGACTGTCAATATTCTATATAATAGAAGAGCAAATCTCCTACAATTTTTGTTTGCATTTCAAGGGTTTGTTTCCTTTCTTCATATCTACACTCCTTTCTTTATTTTGTTGGTATCATTTCAGAAGAATTTTCTCTGTACCAGAATTAGTGTGAGCATGAACGTATGAAATATATACATACATATATTTAGCTTTTAATTTTGTTTGACATAGAGGTAATGGAGTGGTCATGTATATGTACTAAAAAAATTAAAAAATAAATGTTAGGGAGAGAAAAAATAGAGAAAAAGAGAGAAAATATGACATGCTTGTATATGCATGTATACGTGTTTCACTTGATACAATACATGAGTGTACATGTAAAAACTGTCAAATTTTCGTTGTGGAATATATAAGCAGAGTCTGCCGTAATATGCTTTTAATTTATTGTCTACTGTAGGGCTAAAATGGTTGATTTTTTTCGAAGTCATAATTGCATGCTTCCACAGTTTGCTCATGCCTATGAAGGTCTTTGTAATCGCAGGCATACTAGAAAAAACACAGCTACGGAATATTAAAATCAAATTTGAAATGGAACTATTTGATATCTTCGTGGTCTTATTCATTTGTTTGCATTACAAGTAGCTGGTGTGACCCTCGAGGTAGAAATAATTGCTTTGTGTTAGTGAAATTTATTCAGAGGGAAATTAAGAAGTACTAATACTTGTCCAAACTAACACATACCATACATGTACATGTATGTAATCATATCTTCATGTGGGCACCAAATGACAGACTTCCAGAATTCCAGAAAAAGAAGTAGCATAATATGTTCCCATTATTTCTATCTATTTCATATTTTATCTTGAGAAATAAATAAGCTACGAAGTTTTGATATTTACGGTAATAAAAATGAGACAGTAATAAAAATGAGTCGGTAAAAGTTGAAGGGACTGGAACACGGTTCACAACATTCATGTTAATAAATCTCAAAATATTGAAATAACTATTGGAATTTCCAGTATAGAACAATATACGGTATGTCTACTACTACATGTTTGGTCTAACAGTATACTAGTATGGTGGTTGATCCAGTGTCCGAACACTTTTCAGAAAATCAACGATAGCAAATAAAATATCAAACGAATATCTGTTAAACTTACATAATGAATGCTCAAAGTCCTACAGAAAAAGAAGTTGATGGAATTTTAAAAAGACAACATAGATTCAATACGATATTCCCTTCCGAGTGAACCCCTTCCCAACGACGCGGCGTTTTGGTCCCTTGAAAAAGGTACTGTATTTCCGAACGTGTGAAACCTATGGGAAAAAGACATAACCTTTGTTTCAATAGTGTGGTTTTCATACGCGTAATCCCACGCGTATGAAAACCCATTTTAGGCGCTTAACTGTACACGTTCGGTAATACAATCTGTTCGGAATTACAGGATTGTAATTCCGAACAGATTGTATTACCGAACGTGTACAGTTGAGCGCCTAAAATGGGTTTTCATACGCGTTTGGTCATGTAACTAGATGCAAGGAGGAACCAATGGCAGAAGAAAAAGGGGCAGACCGACTTTAAATCAATAGACAGGAATGTCATTTGAGCAGCTAACAAGAACAGCTGTTCGGAAAGAAAGGTTTGAAGAACCTGTGTCTTTACATCCATCACATTGTCGATCCAACGGCCTCCAAGCTATGGGGCGTAGATAGATAGATAGATAGATGTATTTGAAAAGAAAACAGATTCATCTAGCCGGACACACACCTCGAGAAAAACACAATTTCACCAAAAACCGTGACATTGATCAACACTGTATTATTACTGTACTTCAAAACATTGGTACATTTTCATGACTTAAAGTAATTAGGTAGATATCTTTCTTTATCAGTTTATCGCATAATTCTGTTGACGATCCCTTATTTGAAAGTCACATGAAATGTAGATGTAGACTATTCTGAACATAGATTTTTGTTAATCTGATTCTTTGGTCATTGCATTTAATCTAATGTAAAATATTCTTCACTCTGATTGGATAATACATTTATTGGTGCGTTTCTGTAATTTCGATTGAAAGTAGATATACATGTAGTTCATTGTGGTTTCATAATACATTTTTCCATATCTGTAACTTAACATCTAATGATATAGTTCACTATGATCTGATAATACTTATTTCAATGCACTATTATTTTACATCAGATGTTCATAGTACTTCATTTTGATTTGATAATACTTTTGTTCATGTGTTTCTGTTACTCTGTATCTAACGTAGACGGGTTAATTCACTCTGATCTAGGCCCGTTTCATAAAATTTGCTATTAATAACAAGTTACAATAATTGTTATAAGCTACTGAAATCCTTGAATTTTATTGGCTGAGAGCAAAGTTGTCAAAGAAATTGGGCAGTTGTTATTGATAACCAGTTTTATGAAACAGGACCTTGGGCTCCGTTTCATAGAACTTATGATCAATAACAATTGCCACAGATCTATGACAAGTTCGCTCTCTGCCAATCAAAATTCAAATATTTCAGTAGCTTATTTTAACTCGTTATTGATAAGTTTTATGAAACAGGGCCCTGATAATACTTTTACTGGTGCAATCCCATAACTTTGTATCTGAAGTTGATATCTGATTTGATCATACTCTTGTCGACGAATTCCTAAGACTTTGCATTTAACAGATAGTTCACAGTAATCCTTTTTTCGAAGCATTTGTGTAATTTTACATCTATCGTAGATATAATTCACTCTGATTTTGCCTATATTTCATTGCTATAATAATATTTTATGCATACACATATATCTTTTCTGTGCATGATGGTAACACCCTCATTAATGAATTGATTTATTAATATAACTGTATACACTCGTATGATGCTGACTTGATCATTCTTTTGGTAGTGATTTTCAGAAAACGTGTCATCTACAGAAAGACAAATCTCACTCTGATTTACATTCTCTGTGTAGGCTATTGATATAGTTTAACATCTAATGTAGACGGTAGCCCTCTCAGACTTGATGACCAACCTCCTTGACTGACATCACCCAATTGGATGTGGTAGCCTAGCCTCCATCAACAAAATTCAGTCGTCTTTTAGTGTTTTCTTACAATCTTAGTGTTTGATCCGGATTAGCCGTGCGTTAGTCCCCTCGCCGTGCGTTAGTCCCCTCGCCGTGCGTTAGTACTTTTTTTTTTTGCACGGTCACGTGGTGTTATTTGACCAATCAGGATGGCTACATTCTTGAACCCGTTTTATAATCCCGAATAGCACGTAGTGATATATTCCTGTAAAATAAGTAGCTTATTTGTTTACACTGATGAATAAGTCAGCGCTAACCTACACTGTCATGTATGAAAGATATGTATTTCCTCAGAAGAGTGAGACTATCCCTATATGCATATAGGAATGTAGTTGCAGGTTGAAAGACCACAGGTGTGTTACAAGGGTGAGAAGAAGTGAATCGTCATTGACCCGGTTCGATTCTTCAGCGGCGGACGTCTTAAATCGTCTAGATGAAGAATTAGCAGATTGCATAATGATAACTGGATAATCCTATCACACTGATATTTACTTTTAAAGCAAAAATACATTGGTAAGACGTATAATTATGAAGTAAAGTACATAAACTTGCACGTGCTTTGTCGTCCGTCGTTGCCATCGAAGCTAGGTCCAGCCCTATATATATAAAGTCAATGAATATGTATTTGCTTTTCAGGTCTTTACAGGGATTAGGGTTGCGTTTTAGGAAATGTTTTATGCACATTTGAGGGACGAATTAGGAAATAAGTACATTTGATCTCTCCACATCTATCCCTCTCACTCTCTGTTTGGAAAAAAAAATTGTTTTATGAATTCTGTGAATCGTGTGTCCAAGGAGCGAAACAGTCTTTCTGGTAAACTGGTGTCACAATGTATTCTTCAAGTTGTCGTGGAAGCTCTAAAGTTCTACAGACATCCCAGCTAAGCCGATACGGTCGGAGGGCTCTCCTCACGGCTTGGCGGCACAGAAACGTTAGCGATCGAGGCGTCCTGGCGAGACGATGCAACCAACAACTCAAGTCGAACGCTTCGGGTAGAGTCAGCAGCCTTGGTAGTCGGCCATCCTTGTCTGTGATCCTGATGTAAGTCGTATGGTCCATGAGTAAACAAAACCCAGCAGAGTGGCGGATGTTCTTTCCCAAGTCTGGAAGCCTGATGCGTTGGAAGCGAGATGGCCTTAAGACAGGTTGATGTTGCTGCTCGACTACCTTGCTATTAAGGTACATAAACAGAGCCGATTGGCCTTGTGCGTTTATTAGATCCGGGTTGGCACCTCGACTTAGGAGGCGAGAGATGATATCCGTCTGGGTACATATACTAACTGCGAGATGAAGAGCAGTATTCATATCTTTGTCCGGTTGGTTAACGTCATCAAAAGCAGGGAGGAGAAGCTTGATGCATCCAAGACCTGAATGGGCATAGTTCCTGGATGCAATGTGCAGGGGTGTTTCACCTCGGGCGTTTCCTAGCATCGGATTCCCGCCATGGTCAAGAAGTGCGGCTAGGGTTTCAGAGTGACAGAACATAGCACATACATGAAGAGGAGAGTTCCCATTAATATCCTGCGCATCCACTTCAGCACCCAACCCTATGAGAAAGGACACGCAGGATGGAATGTTGTAGAAGGCCACTAAATGCAGAGGTGTTTGTCTGGAACCGTCCAAACAATTGATATCCGCACCGCCCCTAACGAGCGTCTCCACGCAACCAACCGTCATGTCGAAATCCCGGGGTCGACTAGCACATGGACTCGTGTGTGACATGTTTGAGTGTATCCGGTTCATCAAGCAATGCATGGCGGTTCGACCGAACGTGTCCCTGAGATTGAGGTCCAAGCCTGAACAGAGCAGCATCTGCAGGACAGGGCTGTCCAATGACACATTCCTTGACAAGAACATGGTGTGAAGAGGTAGCTGGTTTGAAGTGAATTTATTCCTACTGTCAGGGATGAGGATTGTATGCCAGTCGATATTTTGCTGAAGTGATTAAGATATAAAATAGAATCTGTAAGATCCAGCGGCTAATAAACTGTATCCCTATTCACTGTATGAGAGTAACGCGATCATGTATATACATTTTTGGCACAATTTTATTGGCATTTGACTGTCTGTTTTAAGTTGTTGATAGTTTCATTGATAGGGAAGTGTTCATCATGTGACAGTTTGTGTAAACTTGGAGTGAGATTTAAAACAAACAAAAAAACAAAAAACAAAAAACAAAAAACAAAAGACGTTGCTTCAAACAAAATTTCTCACTTACCGAAAGGAAGTATCTACAAAATTCAACGTCTCCACTTTCGATAGCCTCACATAGCTTCTCGCTAGTTTGGGTCACATCCGGGAAAGCATGGGCCAGCCGAGGGTTACCAATTGGAAGACCGCTTTGATGGTGAAGGTGATCACGGATCCTACATGGTGCGTTCATAGGACACTGCCGATGGCTTTCTGAAGGAATGCTAAATGGGTTCCTCCGTGACCGACACTGGTCCGACAACTCCAGATCATCTGTTTTGAAAGAAAATTGATAATTCTGCAGCTTTGAAGGAAAAATGATAATGCGGTTATTAAAAGGAAAATGAGAACGGTCCTATACAGTTTCGAGTATTGTGAAGAAAAACAAGAGCGAAGGACATGGATGTCGTGGAATAATGCCGGGCTCTGGTAAAATTCGTTGTGATTTGGGAGCAGATGAGAATGATGAAATCATATACTGAAGATTGTAAAAACTCGTATATGGAATCTCGCTGAAATTATATCGGTGATTGCCATATTGGGGGGGGGGGGGGGGAGCACTTCTCATCTAATAATGATCCGCCATCTCTTTTTAGTTTACCTGTAGATTTTAGCTAAATCAAATGAACTGAGAGTTATAATATTTGAATCATATCCAGAGTCGTCATTTATTACTACTGAATTACCATTCTTTGAAGCGTCCTCGCTCATTGTTTCCTTATCTGCACAGCAATTGGTGTTTTCTTCACATGCCTGTCTTCTTTTATGAAATGAGAAAATATACGCTGAGGAAAATCAAGAATGTGGAATTCATTTTATTTAACAGCAGAAGATTTGCCGCCAAATTATGTGCAAACTTTTTCATTCGCGCATATATCGCGCTTGTAATTTTTTTTGTTTTACGCATTTGCATACTGCATGAACCCATGGCGCCTTTGCGTCTAATGTGCGCATGTTGGTTACATGCGCACTTTCATTTTTATAATGAAAAACAGTGGAAAAATATTGGCACAGGCGGAATCTTTCTTTAATAAGACTAACTTTACATTGAGAATAACCTTTTATTTGAAACCACGGATTCATCATGTAAATGGCCATTAAGTTTGTGACAGTAACAATGATGGTGACGATTGATGCATCAAGATGCAACTGTTATGGATAATTCTATTCTCACTGTGTCATCTGGCAGCTTGTAGAGCATTATCAGGTAGGCGAGTGTGTTGGCCCAGCAAAAAAATTAAGTTAACCCCATGTCATAACATTACATTCTTTCACAATTTCCCCTTATTTCTCCCCATTTCTTACGCTTTTCCTCCATTTCCTCACAAAAAATATATCTTCCTTATTTATTCGCTGATTTGGATTACAAAGGTGATCTCTTACTTAATAGGAACCCTGAATGAATGGTGAGTCTTGATGATGTGTCCTGTTGATATTTATGACGTTGTGCATTATCCAGACATCTTGCTTATCCGGACAGATAATTTTCAAACAAACAGGAAATCATATTTTTCCTTCAAGATATCATTCAATGTTTTAAAAGGTATGTTGACAATATTCTAAATGACAAATAGGTCTATTCAAAATATTACATGTAAGTGTTCTGGATGAATGGTTTTTGTAACATTCAACGACAAAAGCGAGAGCTCTTTGTTAAGTTTCTGGACACACATCCTACAGCATTTTTCAAGGTGCATACTTTTATATCTTTTTAAAGATAGGACTATGCCAACATACATGTGTAATATGTAGCTTCTATTAATGCCAATTTGTAGATCCTGTCGATGGCACAGTCGATGAAGAAAATGTAGGACGAAGAGAGGTTCGACTTTTATCTGGAAGTCGACGGCGCCAAGAAGTTGCCGAAAGAGTGATCAGTGATGACGATAACAATAATCAGTTACTGGAAGATCGAATAAACTCCAATGACGACGATCTAAGACGATCGCGCATTACGTCTGACAGTAGATCTACTGGAGATGTTAAAGATGGGGATCAAACCAGTAGGGGCCGGATAAGAGTTCTTAGCGCTGGTTTCAGGCGGACGGGCGATTCCAATTTAAGACCCCTCCATGATCCAACCCTTACAGACAATGACTTCGATAGATTTGATGATCATAATATCGAAAATGAACTCAATGCCTTAGCTTCCGGACTTAGTCAAAGCCATGACGTTAAAGTTGCTGACGACACACAAGATAATTATGCAGGTTTAGGATTCGGAGACACAGAGCTAAGTTTGGACATCAAAGATTTCACTGATGATGTCATGGATGTAAACACCCATTTTGGACCTCCATGGACAGAATGGCGGCACTGCAACGTCACATGTGGCGTTGGAAAACAGTCAAGATGGAGGCGATGTCGGGAAGATTTGGAGGGTGTTTGTAATCGGGTAACGGGTCGTCAGGTGGAATGGAGGAGATGTCTTGGTATGGACTGTGATCGGAAGACCATCGAAGAACTCGGAGGAGGCTGCAAAGGTATATGCCGAGAATGCCACAGATATTTTCTTTTTGAGCTTTCTCTACTGCCCTTGCGGCTTCTAATTCCAGCTAATATTAAACATTGCCCCCGGCACCTCATTCTCTTCCTTTATTTCTTCTTCATCTTCTTCTTCTTATTATTAATTTTCTTCTTATTCTTCTTCTTTTTCTTCTTCTTTTTCTTCTTCTTCTTCTTCCGTTTCTTATTTTCTGCTGCTTTGCCCTTTTCTGTCTCTTTCTATATATCTCCACTTCCATGTTTTCTGTGTCTCCCCCCCCTCTCTCTCTCTCTCTCTGCATGCCCTCTCTCTTTCTTTCACTTAGTCATTCTTTCGAGTTACCTCATTTCTTTTCACTCGTTTTTCTCTTAAAGTTATGTCTTCTGAAAAAAATATTCCTGTTAATCTTCCTTATATCTTTCTGTTATTTTTTTAAAATTCTTATTTCACTATCAATACAATGATAATATATTTGATAATTATATTTAACATTATAACTTACTTATTTTCTACAAGTTTGAAATATAATATGAGTTTGTTTTTGTTTATTTTTTTCCCCTCGTCGATCTGCAAAACAGATCAGCTAATGATGTCGCTGTTGGTTGGTGTATTGATAGGGACATTGGGATCTATGTCATTATCTGCCATCGTTAGCTGTCTTTATGCATGTTGTAAAAAGCCTATAGATTGGTAAGAACCGTTCTCACGTATACATGTACATGTAGGCGGATCCACAGAGAGGGTGAAACGTCCCCCCCCCCCCATCGCTTTAGAAAATACATTTTTAAGGGGCAAAAGGACATAAGCATCCGCATTTGGAGCCAACGGATGAGCCAGTGGGAATATTTTTTCTCATACCCCTCCCCACTAGTGATGTCAGACAGTGGCGGATTCAGGGGGGGGGGGGCAATCCCGGCCCGTGCCCCCTCCCTTTTGAGGGAAAACAATGCATTGTGCCACCCCTATTTGCGATTGTGCCCCCCCCCCTTTCGAACAGAAAATCTTTTTTTTTTTTTTTTTTTTTTTGCTTGTCAGAGAATTATGGAGGGGAACTGGACCCCATAACCCCCCCCCCCCCCCCACTGAGTGACTTTTGGAGGGCTGGCGAGAGACCAAAAAAATATGGGAATCCCTCCAAGCAGTTTCCCAAAGTTGACAATCCTGCATTTGTGTGCCCCCCCCCCTTATACGAAATCCTGGATCCGCCCCTGATGTCAGAATACCTATAAGGAAAATGTATTGGAAATTTACCTTGTTCACTGTACCCCATCCCATACCAGCTCACGTTTCTTGGAAAAAATACTGTCCGGGGGGGGGGGGGGGGGAGGGGAGGGACGTCGCCCCCGCGCCCCCTTCGGACAATTCTGGATCCGCCCTGTACTATATCACTGGCGAGATTAAAATGGTTGAATGGATGTATTTGAGGGAAAATATAGAAGTATATAAGCAATAACCCCTACCCAAAAAGGAAGAAGAAAAAACAAAACAAAAACATTATTAGTACGGATGGGGTTCGAACCCATGCGGACATTACGTCCATTGGAACTTAAGTCCAACGCCTTAACCACTCGGCCACCGTACTGAAGTTATTTACAGATGACAAAATTTATACATTAGCATGATTATCTGGCGTACCCGTTCAACCAGCGGATTCCTTTGATTGTAGCTTTAAAGTCTCCCAACTCTCAGTGCCTTCCAGGTTGTTCCTTTTGTTTTAGCTTTATTACCACATGTATCTATCTTTATTGTTTTAAAATAGTTTGGCCTATAAAAATTCATGAAAGCTGTTTGAAAAGTGTCTGCATATCGAGTCTCCAGAAGAACGGGTAGGATAATCGTGAATTTAACCATAATTTATTTGTTTATTATTGTGTCACAAACGAGAATTTAATTTTTAAATGGACTTTTAAAGTATGTTTAGATTAATTTTATTTCGTCAATATCATTTACATGTTTTAATCTCGTTTTTCTATAATCTTGTATTTTTTATTCAGGAAATTAAGGGATTTCTGCCCCGAGTCTTGCACTAATTGCTGCGCTGGCTGTGGTGAGAATTGCACCGAGTGTTGGCGAGGATGTTGTGATCCCTACACCGGGTGTTGTGCAGGTTGCGGTGGGCCATGTCTGTGTTGTTGGTGTCAACCGTGTTGCGACCCATACGCACAGCAGGACAGGTTGTACTACCACAAGCAGATGAGGATGAATAATGCGTATCAACTGCAACACAACTTCGGACCATCAGGACCTGGGGGAAGGATACCTTACAAACGACCTCCAGCAGCCCTGTAAGATTTTGTTCGTATAGCGCGTATGGTGAGGAGGGGGGAGGGGGTAGTGGCCGAATTGGCATGATCCCCCCCCCCCCCTCGAGGAAAAACAAAACTGAAAAGAAAGCCTTTAGGGGAAACTATACCTCACCCTTTTGAAAGCTTGGGAGGGTTGGCAGGAAATTTTTGCCCCCTCCCCCCCTTCTGACAATTCTGAATCCGACCCAGATAAATAAAGTCAAACAGTCCTGTAAGAAGAGACCACACAGGGTAATGACAAAAACAACAGCAACTAAACTGCAATAATGGCAAGTGCATTTTTGATGCATGTTCCCTTGAATATCTGCATGCATACGGATTCAAATTAATGGTTACTGCTAGGAAAAAAAAACTAACAAAACAAACAAACAAAGGAACACGTTGGTCTTTATATTGGCAGGTCGTATACAGGTGGTCGCAGAATCAGATTAGAATGTAGGCCCACACTCTGTTTCTCCTCCAGTAATACTTTGCCAGGATCTTCTTGCTTGAGTGTCAGTTTATTCTCCTGAGAAAAAAAATGCAGCTATAATCTCTTAATTGCTAATTTCTTCTGTTAACTTTCTAAACAAAAGGGACCCTTTTCTAATGTTTTACAGACCCAGAGAAAGTGTAAAAAGGAAGCCATATTACGACGATCCTGAGTATGCTGAAATCGATCAATTCTACCAGGACAGTCCTAGGAAGAAACAAAAAGAGAAAGAGAATTATGTCAAATTCACGTAAGTTAACATTCTTTTACCCCAAGGTTGTTTTATCTTTTCCTCCACGCGCAGACGCATTTTCCAGCTGAAAATATGTCCTTCTGCTGATAAAAAAGTAGATAAATGTATCCCCTTTAATTCAAGAAATAAGCATAATTATTATCACATTTCTTTTATGTGTAAACTTTCACACTGTTTGGAAGTTCCTTTGTGAGTTTCTATCTACAATTTCCGGCGATTATATCCCTGTTAAATGATTAACGGTAACCTTGCGAATTCCTTATCAAAATGCCAGCAGTAAAACATGTAATCATACATGTATGGAAGCCTATGTGTGTGAGGAGATCAGCCCCCATCCCGTTCCACACTTTCCAAATACGCCGCCCCTATTTGCCATGTTTTCTTGTGAGGACTTGTCATGTTGCAGATCTATTCACCGTAAAATAAACCCCTCAAAAATTATAACTTGTGTGCTGGAAATGCAAGAGACTTGTAATGAAATGCGACTTTTGACAATAATAATGCTATTTACAATTTGAATGAACTTCTACTTCATCTCAAATGAGCTCTTTTTATTCTTATATAATATACAGTAAGAAACCAGTTCAGCAATACCACGATTCATTCGATGAGGATGATGGTAGAAAACAAAAAGCCCCGCAGCAAGTGGAGAATGATTATCTCGATATCCTAGGCGACGACGATGTCGAAAACGCTTACCTAACACCGACGATGAGGGGAGAAAGATATGAGTGAGTACAGCCTTCTAGAGTGAAAGTAGCAATCTTCTCTGTAGCATTTAAATCACATAATAATCATTATCTCGTCTGAGTAAAACTTGTAAAAATACACAAATATACGCTTAATGTTTTTATTGCATTTTTTACGACCCCATTTTTGGAAGTAGTCGACTCGAACATGCATGATTGATATCAAAGCTAATGCTGTTTATAGCTAGCTCAACACATGTCAGGGCCTGCATCGCCATCGTAATCATAATAAAGGGAAGTAACGGTCGTAGAAGTTTTCGACCTGTTCTTGATAGCAGTGACTTTTATTTTTAAGAATAACTATATACAATACTTGTTTTTCTTTTTCTTCCTATAGTTCTCTCTCTCTCTCTCTCTCTCTCTCTCTCTCTCTCTAGCTATTACTCCCATTCTTTTTCTGATCTTTTCCTGTCTTATTCTATCTATACTCTCTCATATTTTGGGGTTTTTTTTAACGTTACGTAAATTACATGTATATGAATATTATTATGTCAAATTGTATATCTAATTGTATTTTGACTTGTATTTTTATACATAAATATATGTATTTTCCATGTAATTCAACTCTTGAGTTGCCTTATGGATTTCAATTCAATTCAATTCAATTCAATTCTCCCCTATTTCCTCTCAATATTTTTGCTTCTATTAAAAAAGTGTCTATTTCTTTCTCTTTCTTTCTCCCGTTCTCATTATATCTCTCCTTCTCGTTCGTATATTACAATTCTATCTCGCTCCTTTATATGCTTCTTCCTTATTTACAATCAGATCTGATTTCGAGCATTTGGATGAACCACCCAAACGACCACGATGAGAGATTAATGATCAGTCCATATATTATTTACTCGATCACGTCGTCATCATTACGACTACGCCGTCCGTCCATCGTGCTAATCAATTCATTCATATCGTCAATTATAAATCCACTTTTTCTTGAGCGATAAACACTACCACGGCCTCGTGGTAATACTGTTTAATCCATGTAAACGTAGTCTCATGAAATATTCAGTGATTGAAAAAAAAATTGGATTTGATTTGGGAATAAATCATGTTATCATGTACATTTGGAACTTGCAATTTGGGTACCGTTTTATGTAAAGTGTTGCGATTGATTAAAATTCATCGCAACTGAACTATCTAGAGAATGATATCAATCGAAAATCAGTATTTAATTGAACTGAATTGACTTTATTAAACATCATTGACATAGTACATCAATATTTTGTTTCAACAAGAAAACGAGAGAGAAAAGATAATAACAACTTATGTACATTTCAAATAACAAAATATGTAAACATATCAGAGTAGGTTAATAATATTTGATTCGTATATACATGTGCACAGATTGATATGATATAACTCGTTTTAGAATTCACCCCTTGTATAATTTGAGGACTTGCCGTCGATTCGGATTTATCGTCTTAGCTCTGCAAGACGGGGTCTGAGATATTATTGGCCAACTTTGAGCACCAGTGAGAAAACAAAGATAATTGTCCCCGCCGAACGAAGTTCGCGAGGGGACTATGAAACGGGCTCCGTTCGTGTGTGCGTGTGTGTGTGCGCGCGCGCGTGTGTGTGTGTGTGTGTGTGTGTGTGTCCGTCCGTCCGTCCGTCCGTCCGTCTGTCCGTGTGTGCTCAAATGTTAGAAAATGCTACTTCTCCGTCATTTCTTGGCCGATTTTGATTCCGATTGTTTTATCTGATAGGGCTGGGTGGGGGCTTCCAAACTTCTACACAGAATTTTGAAATTCATTAATTATGCAAATTTATGCAAATTTATTCAAAATTGACGAAAAATGCTACTTCTCCTCTATTTCACATCGGATTTTGATTCCGATTGTTTTATCTGATAGGGCTCGGTGGGGGCTTCCAAACTTCTACACAGAATTTTGAAATTCATTAATAATGCAAATTTATGCAAATTTATTCAAAATTGACGAAAAATGCTACTTCTCCTCTATTTCACATCGGATTTTGATTCCGATTGTTTTATCTGATAGGGCTGGGTGGGGGCTTCCAAACTTCTACACAGAATTTTGAAATTCATTAATTATGCAAATTTATGCAAATTTATTCAAAATTGACGAAAAATGCTACTTCTCCTCTATTTCACATCGGATTTTGATTCCGATTGTTTTATCTGATAGGGCTGGGTGGGGGCTTCCAAACTTCTACACAGAATTTTGAAATTCATTATTCATGCAAATTTATGCAAATTTATTCAAAATGGCTGAAGGTTCATAATGTTTTCATGTTTTATATTTCAGTTGTATACATGCATTGTTGGTATTCTCTTCTTTTGCATGCAGTAACATTATTATTTTATTCACTAAAGTTTTTCACTGAAGTTTTAAGGTTCAGGCTAGTTAATTTCCACAGATCTGCACTTCCGGCGGGGACATTTATTACGCATTGCGTAATTTACTCATTCACTTGTTTTTCATTGCCAAATCGTTCTTGTCGGGTCGTTTTGGCAGGGCTTCCATTTTTAATCCCATTCAAAGTTAAAAGTTTAAAAGACTTGTCGTGCTAAACTAATTAGAAATGCGTCTTCTGAATGCGAAACAAACAGAAAAATGGGGCTCAAACAATATATATTTTGTTCATATATGTATCAACCGGAATGATAAAAGACTTGGACTTAAGCCGTGACTATCGTCTGGCTAAGATCAACATGGCAATGTTCTGTAACCATTATAATCTACAGAAAAATGCTTATTTTGGGTACGCTGAATTGTAAATATTTTATTGTATAGGCAAGTATGTCAGATTAAGAGTCGTACAGTGGAAATGTTCATGAATAAAGTTTCCAAAGGAATTACAATCTGAGGAACAATAATAATGTGTTTGGATTCTGTATAATTTGTTAATTTATGATATTTTCATCCCACTATCATCGTTCTTCTTCTCTTTGCTTCCCTATCTTCATCATAATCTTCTGAACTGATTTTTCGCGGGGGGGGGGGGGGGGGGGGGGGGGGGGGGGGGGGGGTTCGGTGGTCTTGTTCTATAGTTCTGATAAGCCCACCGCACACTATCGACTGTCAGAGTTTGGAGGTAAATCGCAATAGTATTTGATTAATATTGGCATTACAACTTAATAATCTACCTGATTCAGATTCTGAGCAATAATGAATTCAAAACATGGGATTTGGGTGCGCTGTCGGCCTTATACCGGGAATGAGGGCCAAAATAAGTTTTAAATCGTAGACGAGGCGCGGGGGGGGGGGGCACTCAGTATATAGTGTGCGGTGGATATGTGCCGCGGAGAAGACCCCCATTTTTACACTCAGATTTCCGATCCAAACTGAAAGCATACTATTTTTTCTAGTTGAGAAAGCACCACCTTTTTTCATTCCGTCATACTACGGCCGTTCTAGCCACCCCGGCCCGTTTCGAAGAATATTATTTTTGGTGAAAAGTTGAAAACGAGTTTCATTCCAAGTGCTTCCTCCGGGCTTTCCCCATTGCTTCCAATCCGGTTCCAATCCACCCTATATAGGGGATTCAGTTTTCATTCATGCTGAGCGCATGCATGCGAATTAACCCCGCTTATATGAATACACACACCATAGACTTGCCATGACACACAGCGTATTTAGCTAATAAAAACAAAACAAAACAAACAAAAACCTAGTTCTGAATGATTCTTATATTTCAATAACAGCCAGTTCCGTAGCATCATATTTATAATGTAATCCACTTCCAAAGACCCCCTTTAGTAGTTCCGAAGGCCATCATCCTTTTCATGATACGCTAGTTCCGAAGCGCCTTTATTTTTTTGTCTTGCCAGTGACACATACCTACCACATTTGGGGTCGAGTGCCCCCCCCCCCCCCGACAAGGCGGGGGCCTAAGACCCTAGACCTATGCCTAGGGCTGCTCTGACGTCACTACGACTCGGAGCCGATGGCCTTTCCTCCCTTTCCTCTGACTAGAAAGCTCGCAATAGTCCGTGTTCTATTTTACTATCTAGAGTCTATATGACTATTCAGAACCTCAATAAAAAATATCAAATATCAAAATATATCATGTGTTTAAAGTTTATATCCAATGCTTTTATTTTCTTCTGAAATCGGATAGCAGACCGTGCGGTGCGGTGCCGTGATCATAGTGCTTTAATTTGTATCATCAAAAGAAGAATGATACAATTTTTTTTTTTTTTTTAGAGCGCCATCTTTTGATGTAAACATTACATCTTTTTTGATTGAATCAATTGATACGGCGATCCTGAAATTTTCACATGAATTTACGTCGTGACGTGGTAAGGACAGATTTTATGAAAGTTGCTAGTATTTTGGCATAATAATATTGCATAATACTTGGTTGTATGATATTTTCTATTAGCTGCTTGACCTCGTATTAAATAATCAGAACGGCAAACTCCGTCCTGAGAGTTTGATCAAAGCTGGGTCTCTGCCCTGGTCCCACTCGCGTTCATTTGCGTATTGTTGGTTTGTATGTAAGAACGGAAAAGAAAAGAGACTGAAAATCCTGTTTGGAGATGAAAACTATACGGGGGGGGGGGGGGGCAGAGGGGGCGACCGCCCCCCTATGAATTTTCAAGTAGTGAAAAAAGAAGAAAAAAAAGAAAAGGAGGAAGAAAAGGGAAGAAAGAAGAAAGAGGAGTATTAAAAAGAGAGGTCTTAACATATTATAACTCTACCCTCTAGGCCTAATTATTAGCCCTGTTAATAGTTATGGAGAAAAAATATGTCATCTTTAGGTCGTCTTGCCCCTCCTATCAAAATACCCTGGGTCCCTGGCGCCGCCACTCACACTTATACGAGGTTATTGAAGATAACCTCGCACTCTGTACCATTAATACGTGAGCAATTCTCCGTATCGCATAATTATAGCTCTCCGAATCCGAACGCATGCAGCACTCTAATTTTTGGGCATGTGATTGCTGGCAACTGAGCTTCCGAGTCCGGCCGGAGCGTCATTGACAATGTGTTAGAAGACGTGGTCAGCCTAGCAAAAACTCCCTTTTGTTCCTAATCTAGCAAATAATCGTGTTTTTATACAGTTGATATTTAAATGGGATTCTTCTGTGAGGCCACCCAATGTGGGATGTTGAGCCGAAGATGCAAAACGTGTTTTCAGCAGAACAATCTCGCACGAAAAAAGCAAGGAAATATCAGTGTATGCTCACTATAGCTATAGACTGGAACCGGAAATATATGTGCCAACATCGTTGTCCCCGATATCGGCATCAGGAGCTGATATCGGCTGATATCGGCTGATATCGGCTATATGCGATAGGGAGAATTGCTTCCCATACTATAGGCAAGTGTGTGATATCTTGCCCATTTGTGTGCAGGAGAGGAGCAAGATCACCGACCAAAAACAGCCTGAAAATTTTACTTGATCAAGATAATAAAGATCCTATCGAAAGATCTCGCGTGAAATTAGATATTCTATCATTCTAAAATGTAGAAGGAAGTATTTTCTCAAAATTTTGCCGATTATATTGGTGTTTTTACCTCTTCAACTCAGAGGTCGTGACAGGCCAGAATTGACACAGCCCCATATAGTGATGATCCCGTGAGTGTGGCGCCGCCCCTGGGTGTGGCATATATAATGTGGATATCTACCTTAGATTGGTACATCAACTTAGGCCTACTCTAGACTCCCCCCCCCCCCCCAAAAAAAAAGGCAATAAAGTCATTAAGTCGATAGATCTATTCTCAATTTGTCTAACTTACACTTACAGACTTAGTCTAAACTTATTTCCAATAACCTCGTATAAGTGTGAGTGCTCATAGGCCCTTGCCTATGTGGGACTGTGTCCAACATTCACTGTTGCAGCAGTCAAAAACAGACAACAAAATTGCTCTAACTCTAAGCAAGATTTAATGTTCTTAAATTTGCTTCATTACCTGCCTGAATCAGGGACTCTTCAACTCTTACTGTGCCACAAATTTGGGGATTCAGAATTGGAAATGAAATTTTAAATAATTATTTTCCTCTCATGTATGGATGATCTAAAGTTAGCTAGACTGGAAAAAGGCCTGCTGATACACACGGAAGCTATTGAAGCATATTCACCCGTAAAAGCTAGTCTGGAGTACAAGGTTATCTTCAGATAAGCTTGTAGTATATGTACATGATCATTTGATGTATAAGTGCATAAACATCTTTGACTTTGTGATTGACAAAGGCTTTGAAAAAGTTTTGAAATGAAATTCAGCCAACATGACCGGTTTATTACATTAATTGTTAGGGTAAGTCCACTTATACATGTACAAGCTTATCTGAAGATAACCTTGTACGTACTCCAGACTAGCTTTTACAGGTGAATAGGCTTCAATAGCTTTTGTGTGTATCAGCAGACCTTTTTCCACTTTCCAGTCTAGATCATTCATACATGAGAGGAAAATAATCATTTAAGATTTTTCTTTCAAATTTGAAACCCCAAATTAGTGGCGCAGTAAGATTTGAAGAGTCCCTGAATCAGGTAATCTAGCAAATTTAAGAAATTAAAGTGTACCAATCACCTGAAAAAATAATTTGTGTACAGCTAGAAAGTATAAAATCAACCTCAAAGAACTTTGTCTGGTATTCTATAGGTCAACAGTTAATGAGTATGAAGGAAATAAAGGAGAACATGAAAATGCTCGTGCGGAACCGAACTCAGAGTTTGGTTCCGCGCGAGCCTTTACCTTGGCGAGCGTGTACGGGTGTGTCGAGTAGTCTACTCACGAGTCGCTTTTACACTTATATAGAGTGTAATTGCAATATCTCTTTTATAGAATCAATATTTAAAGCCCATATTTTAAATATAGCATAACGACATGCAACCTCTAACATACAGAGCAAAATTATTTTTGGTGATTGGTACCCTTTAAAGGTTCCCTTTTATGGAATTACAAAGGAACTTCAATTAGTAGACTTTTCTACTGTGAATCCAGATCTGTCAACCATTTTACCTGAATTCCATTCATTAATCTGTAAACTTGAAAATAAAAAATTAATTGGGAACGCCCCTAAAAATTTTGGAAAATCGGTCCAGCGATCGATGACGTCATGTGACGTCACACTCAGAATGCTTGACTCCACGCAAGCTGAAAGTGTGTGTGTAGGCTATTGAACTTCGTGTAGATCCTAGCTTCGACTTCGTGCCATTACAGCCCTTCATTTTAGTTTTTTTTTAATCCTATATCAACGAACGATAACATCTTCTTCAGACAGAAGAAATAAAAGAGGAATTAGGGGCACGGCCGTATTTGTTTGAACCAGACATGTCGGATTCTGATTATATGACAGAGACGTCCCTGATTTCAATAACGGAGAAGATATCGACGGGAGACTTGGGAATTATAACTAGTAATTCCTTTTGATAATTAGATTGCCGATTAAATTTTAATTTACGGATATCCACCAATTATTAATCTTGTTTGCGCTTGCAAAATGCCCCAGTCCTGATGAGGCTGAGTTGAAAGCTGATCGAGGCAGTGAGCTCGACGTGCGCAGGTGTACACGCCGTGCCGTTCGGTTGTTCGCCTGCTGACCCTGCCTGGCCTGGGCTTGGGTAGGGTTTAATGGTGCATGGGGTGGTAGCGTTTAATTTGTTTCTAGTAAATTCTAACATTGATATCCAGAAAACCCTTAGCTCTCCTGTTACCTTGCATGTTTTCATTGTGCTGCTATGAATAATAAGTACCGGTAGACTAAGTTAGTGTAGGTACAGTGATAGTTGATCAATAGATATATGATCAATAGATACCGTAGATCAAGTTTGATTTTGGGGATGGCATCTTGCTTCAGGGACGGCCTCTTCTTGATGCCAAACGCCGCATGCAGCCCCGTACTATCGAGGAAGTCCTCCGCACAAATGTGCTCGTAACACACGGACACTGCGGTCACTCGGCCCCTTCCAATTGACGCGAGTTAGTTTCCCTTTTGAGGTCCATTTTCTTCTAATATTTGGGTCTTTGAGGAATAAATGTAGACTTACACCCTCCTTTGTGATGTTGCTGCAACCTGCAAAGACACAGCGTTGCGGCATACTTCGATTTAGAGGTGGTTTCCGAGGTGATATATAACTGCAAGTTAGTTTGCACGCGTGATATATGCAAGATATTGTAAACAAGCACCGGCGATGTCGGTTTGTGACGTCACACGTCAATCATGCTCGAAGAACGAGAATTCGGGGTTTAAAAGGGGGCGGAGCTTAGCAGACTCTTTTAGGCCTGAATACGTGGGGAAAATATTATTTTAAAAATATTCAGATACGTATTCATTGCAAACGGATGTCATTTTTCAATTTAGATGAGTATCATGTACAAAATAACAAGAATTAGAATTTCATAAAAGGGAACCTTTAAGTCTTGCTTAGAGCAATTTTGTTGTCTGTTTTTGACTGCTGCAACAGTGAATGTTGGACACAGTCCCACACAGGCAAGGGCCTATGAGTGGGGTAAGTCCTCTCTAGATCTAAGTAGGGGAGCGTTTCATCAAGCGTTTTGTCAGTGATTTTTACCGACAAATTTGCTCTCAGCCAATCAGATGCAAGGATTTCAGTAGCTTATAACAGTTGTCGGTAAAAATCACTGACAAAACACTTGATGAAATGCTCCCTAGATCTAAGTTGGATCAAGGGCACATAACAAGGCACGTAGCCAGGGACAGAGGGAGGGCGGTCGCCCCCCAAAAATGCCAACTTAAAACAAAAAAATTTTAAAGCGGGGTGAAGTGAGAGAAAAATAGCCTAGTTAAAAGGTGCAACGAGCCATTATCTTTCTCTTTAAAAAAAACCCTGAATATAATCATTAAAATTATGTCAGACTGCCCTTGAAATATTGAACAGTCAGTAACTTTACATGTCTTCTATTTTCTTATTTTTCATAAATTACAGGTTACAGGTAGATGTAACAGATAATGGGTAAGCCAGGGAAACAATGTCCACATTCAGCAACTGTAGAGAGATTCTTACAGGAACATCTTCTTGGCTTCAAACAGGTAGGTAATTAAAAAAATATATCATTACAAAACTCTCTTTACCTTAAGCACCTGGCAAAGTATTATCAGTAATTTATGATATGTCTCTGCAGATCTATATCTTTTGTATGTAGATTAAAATTTCAAGCAATAATTAATTAATTTATTGATCAAAATTGTATGAATTTTTAAAATTTACCAATTTACCAAAATATTTTAAATATTTTTCCATTTGTTTTTGTAGATTTAAATGTTTTTGTTTCTAAACTTATTTGTGAAGCAAATTCTATAACCATGTTAAGGTTATCGATAAGACTCAAATAATTTGCTGTCTATTTTATTCAGCTGAGTGTGTCAGGAGCAAGGTAATAATGTTCTGGTTACCCTCATGAACTGAAAACTATTTGGGGAAACTTTGTCTCAAATTTCATCCTGTTTCCCTAACCAGTGTCTTTAACCCTTTCGAGAGAATTGACCACATTTTGTGGTTTGGCTCAATAACTTTTGATTCAGAGCTCCAAAAAATATATACCAGATGAATGAGTAGAAAGAGCAAAAATGTCTGCACATACTGTGTCCACTTTGTTCCATGACCATATTGCATTTGATGCCAGGAATTTTAAAAAGGAGAATAAGCTTTAAAATCTTTAAATTGGCAACACATTGAGAGGCTCAAAATCATTGTTTGTTTTTTTCAAAATTGGCAACTTTTCCAACTTTTCGATAGTTTTTAACCATGTATGTTGTTTTCAAAGACATTACACTCTATTAGAGCCATGTAATATTTAAAGAAAAATATTTTTGTTGCCAATTTGAAGTACAAAATATGTAATCTGTCTAAAAGGTCTTAAAATAGATATAATATTTAGGAGGACTCTTAAAGAAAGAAGTTGAAGATTTGGCCTCTGCCTCAGGACTTATTTTCCCCAATTGTTTTCAATAATCAAGCTACCTTTTCTTTAAATATAGGGACGTTGCCATGACTGTGATGCCAAAGGGCCTAATCTGTGGTTGTGTTTAGAGGTGAGTTTTACTGGTTTCATAATACACGATGTTTATTGATACATCATAATATACAGATAAATTTAACCTTTATACAAAGTTTGCATGAGTGGAATCAGAGAAACAGCTAAGAGAAAGTTTGAGATATATTGTACAAAAGAGAAGAGAGTTGTGATTTTTAAAAGAAGTTTTGCTCACTTATGATATGGATATTATCCTATTGGTGGTCTGGTCATCTTAAAACACTCTTTTCTCAATATCTGTGATAGAACCAGCCTTCTCGCCAGTACATAACACCCTTGGTGTTGATACCAACGGCAGGGAATTTCTGAAAATAAAAGCCATGTTTAGATTCCCAGAACAAGGGTACCGACATGGGTAATAAATCAGTCACTGCCTACTTTCAATCTCCAAAGTTGTTTTGGTCCTTCTATGGATATACATGTACTTCCGAACGGATATGAACGGTAGTATATCCGTGGTCCTTCCTAACCACCTCCCTCGGATGTCATAAGGCCATATTTCACTCAATATGGACCAATAAATGTGTCAGTGCATACTTTCAACCTGCAAAATTGCTTTGGTCCTCTCACATCACCCCCATGGGATTCGGTATAGCCATATTTCTGTCAATTTGAACCATGAGTAAACTATTTTCTGCAGAGAAGCCTGGATGGAACAGGTGTATTTTAGTGATATATTATTTTACATTTCTGCTCCGAAATGTGATTTTTACTAAAGTAAAATTGAGAAGAGGGATATTTTAAGTATTTCTTATTGCAAAACAATGGAACATGTCATTCTCGTCAACTATTTGTTTATATACAGGTTGGTTGCAGGTATGTGGGATGCGGAGAATCAGCAGCGGATCATAGTTCAGATCACTCAGCGGTAAGTCCAGAATATCTTCAACACCATTTCATTGTGGGCATTGCATCCGTGATCATGAAATATAATCATAATGACCCTGGAATGACCCCAATTTTTACTCGCACACGTATCTGTTTTGGTGGATGTGCTACTTGCTTTATTATAAAATCATACTGGTGCGCACATTATGTGTGCTCATATGAAAGCATATAGAGGTCAATTGTACTCTGTACAAATAACCTTTATCAGCACATGCGCAAATTGTAATTATGAAGTCGCTTATTATTCCCTGACTACAGTTTAAATAGCCTCTTTTTGGATTTAAATAAAGGCACATCGAGTGTGCAGTATGACTGAATTTAGAATATCCCAGTTCTGATATGTAAGTAATAGATTTGCTTTATGTACATAATGTTAATGATAATGTATTGACGCACATATTTAGAAAGCACTACATATTCACCCAAAAGGGTACTCAGGACAATTACAATAAAAACTTATCCATAGGAAAGTTCTTTTCAGTACACATATTTTTATATTTTTCTTTGAATTATTTCTTTTCAGGGTTCAGATCATAAATTGACCATCAATCTCCTATCCCAACGTACCTGGTGCTATATCTGCGACTGTGAAGTATTCCCAGATGTCATCATCACCCCTAGCAAGACCAGGGCAAGCATGGTGGAGTATCCAGGGAGAAGACAGATCAGTATCCAGGGATCGGAACGCATCCCCCATTCTCATCAACATCATCACCATGGCAACACAGAGGAGGAGGAGATGGAGCATTCAGGAGCAGCTGCAGCTCCGGAATATTATCCTCAGTAAGGAGAATTGATAAGAGCAGGAGAATTGATAAGAGCTTATGCATGAGACAACTAAAACAGCACATTTATGTTTCTTGTGTTGTCTTGATATCTATACTACCTCTTATCGATGCCAGTAGAAGTAAAATTTTCTAATCTTTAAATGTATGGACAAATGAATAGATTTTGAATCTGAATTAATGCTTTGCAGACTAACTGCATATACAATGTAGGTCACATCGAAACCTGTATCATACTTTTCTGCTAGGTTCATCATGTGAAAAAGATTCATTTGTTCTCAACACATTGTGTTATTAAGAGCCTTGTACCAAAGAGACACAATCTGCTATTATTAATCAGTAGCTATGCTGATTTCTTTCTTTCTTTCTTTCTTTTTAGTCATCTTTAGTTTCTGTGATATGTTGGGTAGAAAAGATGGTTTCATATCAGCTTTTTGAAAATGTAATCTGAACCTGATTACAAGGATGGATTGTGACCTATGTACCGGTATTTCTGCCCAAGAGTGTCATTTTATCAAAGTTTTATCAAAATTTATTCTTCTGTAAGTGAGAAAATTCTTGTTTTGTAAGACTATAATGCAGTAGATCCTTGTGTTATTTAATGTTGGTGTATAAGAGGACTAACAGGACATGCTTTTCATTCTCTGTGATGTAACTTGTTTTCTTCCCAGAATTCCCATTTTCCGTACAGTGAACACACCCGTTACACAAGCCCTGGATGAGATAGCACGAGATGAAACCAAACCAAGAGGTATATATATAAATAAGATGATAATGATTAATACAAAGAATATCAGTATGACTTTAAAGAGGAATTGAGCCTCCAATGATAGTTGGCCTTTGGAGAGGAATTACACTCGGAAAAACAAATAAGTGAAAGTTTGAGATAAACCGGTCAGAGAAGAAGAAAGCTATATGATTAAGTTGTATTTGAACAGGGTGGCCCCATCAGTAAACAAAATACTGTTCTTCTTAGGGACCCTGTGTAAAATTGTTGTAAGTTGGGTTCATTAATGTTAACTAGTTCCTGTGTCTTCATAAGTTCTTAGAGTGAAAAATCATGATTCATGTTTTTGTTTGATCTAACCAGGGTTGACTGGACTGAAGAATTTAGGCAATACATGTTACTTGAATGCTGGCATACAAGCTCTCTCCAATTGGTAAGTAGCTCTTGCTATATTGTTTATCTTCTTGGCTGGTGTACCTGTTTTCCTATTTTTCTGTTTTGTTCTATTCCGGGATGTGAGAGTTCAGATTTTATTCTGATTTCAGACTTTCTTGCTCTCCACAAAACCCCATTTGAATGCATTGAAAAGCACATCTTTTCAGACATTTCGAATTATTTCAGACTTGTTCTCACAGATGCTCTCACACCTCTCTATTATTACAAAATTCCTTGAAAATGATGTATATAAACAAGAATGGACTGAGTGTACAGGAATTTTGTTCTTGCACCTTATATTTTCTAGGACTTTGAATCAAAAGTTATTGAGCCAAGCCACGAGATAGGGGCGGTCATCCTGAATAGGTTAAAGAACCCCAAATTTCAATTAATCGATCAGACAGATATAATTTGTTTGATAACCTCTTTACACCACACTAAATGTGGAGCCGTTCTTTAATACCCAAGTTCATTCACTATCAGTCTGTTCTGTGTATCATGTAGCCCAGCATTTGCTCACTTCTTCCTGGAGTGCAGTGGGTTTGTGAAGACTGAGAAGAAGCCGTACCTCGCAGCTTCATATCAGAAACTTATGGAAGACATATGGGGAAGGAAGAGGTATGTATCCTTGCTATTCACTTCTAAGGTACTTCATCCCTTTTGCTGACTTACACGAAATTCCGTGAAATTTGAACAGGTTTAGTAGACATCCTGTGGATACTGCCCATGGAATTTCAAGGTCACAAGTTGTATAATTCCTTTGTAAGAAATGAAAATCTTGCTTTTGTCGCAGAGGGAGCTATTCAGAAATCAATGCAAGTACATGTACTAGTAATGGTCAAATATAATTTCTAAAATTACGTGATATTTTTTTTTAGTCTTAAAAAATAAAGTGTTACCAAATTGTTGCTATTACATTCTTGAAAGCAAATCATAATCCTTTTCGGCACAAGTTTTCCAATTATAATTCGTTTGTAATTTATGGCATACGCACACAATTTCAAAATTTACAGCTGCCAAAGGGATGAAGTACCTTTAAAGCGCATGTACAGTTTTGATAGCAAAAAGGAAATTGGAAAGAAATGTGTTAAATATAGTCTTATGTCGTTTTCCAAGTATCAAAAGATATTTGTATGAGACCATTTGGTATTCCATCAATGATTTCCAGTGAATTTTACCTTAAATATATGTAAGAAACGCTAGATGACAGGAATATACTGCCATACGCTAGGACCTTTCCACCCCGACAGCTCCTCGCACAACAATCTCGAGGCTGCAAACAAAGATAGCATGTATGTCACTGTGTGTAGGTTTTGAACGTGTGTATGGTGTATAGTGCACACTGAAGTTGTTGGGAGCTTATATCCCTGACCTAGCACCTAAATTATTGTTTGCGTTTCATTTCTTTAATATGCCTCTTTAGGACGTGAAATCTTCACAGTATCTTTGTATTGCTAGTATTCCGCTGTTTATCAACAAAAATCCAATAAATATGACGAAAAGTTTATGAAGGCTTACTATAACTAAACATTACCTTTAAAAACCTATCAAGACATGAGGTGGTAAACTGCCTAAAGAAAAAAGTGGCTTGTCGAAACTTAATTGGGGGGGGGGGGGAGAAAAAAAAAGAGCTGCATTCAACAAAGGCTTAATGTGGTGTACTCACTGATCTCTGTGTTTTGATATAGAGAAATGTAAAGCACACCATGGTTGTTACCTCATTAGATTCACAGTAGTCTTTTTTAGTGGGTTCCTGCCTCATTTCTGAATGGACCTTTAAAAGCTGTTGACAAGCAGGGTTGGGCGGTAAATACCGGTGGCGGTAATTACCGGCGGTAAATACCGGTAAATACCGTCCGGTAAATACCGTCCGGTAAATACCGTCCGGTAAATATGATGGGCGTCCGGTAAATATGTAAAAAACGGGAAATATGATTTTAATTCTTTATTTATTAATAATTTTACTTGTTTTTAGCCTCAACAACTGAAAATATTGTTCTGAAATAATTAGCAGCACAACACTCATAGCAGAAACACACAAACAAATTTATTAAATCCACACTGCATACATGTACACACCCATACACACATACATGTACAACACACATGCACAAACTCAAATTCATTTCTCCAGGGGTTAAACTTTTTACATTATCTCATTACAATATGATTTTTGTTTTCAATTGTGAATAAAGCTCAGAATATGAATTATATTATGCATACAGTGCATGCTCTTGAGTTGAATATACCTTAATACGTATGTGAATCAATAGCTTTAGAATTTCTCAACTGCATTATATGTCACGGAGGCCGTAGGCCGAGGTGAACATGTATATATAGTGCACGAGAGAAATTCTTTATCTATGGATGCACATTTTACGGTATAATTTGACGAAAATGATCATGTACTATGCATTATAGAAAATGGGAAACTGCTTGTGGGATCGGAACTCACGAAACTCTACATTTCAGCATTCATTGATAAAGTGCAACAAACTCTGTATTATCGATTAATTTGTATCGTTATTGATCTCTGCCTATGGGAGTTTGTACACAAAATATACACACACAAAATCACACACACCACACCCACACACACAAATAGAACACACCAGAGCGGGAAATATAACACGTTATATTGCACGGTCGTGACATATAACGAATTACGCACTGGCAAGACCCACATCTTACCAATCAGAAACCTTGTTTCATACAACCCATCTTATATTCTACTGTATGTAATTGGTTTTTGTAACAATAGTGTATCAAAGATTTTGTATACATGTGTACTAGTGATTGCTGGTTTTGAACTTTTGATAAAACGTTTACAGGAAAAAAAAAAATATTAATATAGCCAAAATAACAGACATAGACAAACACACGAACAAACACACACACACACACCCACACACACAAATAGTACACACCAGAGCAACCATACTCACCACCATTGTTATTATGTTCAAAATTGGACAATCCCTATGAACAAGTGAGTGGAAAAATATATTTCCCGGTATTTCCCAGTAAAAAGCGGTAAATACCAGTAAAAAGCGGTAAATACCGGTAAATACCGCTTATTTCCCGGCGTCCGGGAAATAAGCCTCCGAAGCGGGAAATATGCCAACCCTGTTGACAAGATATAAAATCTTCCGTTTTGAATCATTCATTATTTATAATTTAGAATGATAAATGAGGATTTTGCCTTTCAGTTTGTTTGGAATGCGCATTCGACACAAACTTTTCTAGATTATCTGGTTTATTTAGTACATTTTCTTTCAGGAAGGCTGAGCGCCCGCCAAAATTGTAATGAAAACGAGAAGTATTTATTTTGGGGAAAACCCAGTGTTTGGCTGTTATACAGGCAATTATTTCCTTTTGTTCTTTGTTTATTCAGACCCAGTTATTTGATTCCATCAAGTCTTGTGAACAGTGTGAAAGCTGTGTTTCCTATGTTCAAGGGCTTTACTCAACAGGTAAGAATCTATATCACTTTGAATAGTAGGGTTTTCACAGGGCACGCAAACGATTCGCGAAGGATGCGAATGTTGACAAAAATATACGCACGACCTACTCATGACATGCGTGATGTTCACAAAATCTTTGTGAAACCCGAAACACAGAACAAGTGTATGAGACCATCAAATGTTTTGGAAGACACTTGATATCAGTACCTAATTCAGTATATCTGATTGTCCAGATGTTCGACTTTTTAAAAAAATTTCCATAATTATGCAAGTTTTCCCAAAATTTCATTAAGTTTGAATATATTTCAGGTCAAAGGCCATCAGCATTATGTCTGTACCTTTTAGGTACAAGTAGTATGTCTATACACAATTTTGATTTGTGAAAACAATGAACCAGTGGATTCTAATGGCTTGATGTATTTCACATATGGCAGGATTCACAAGAGTTCCTTCGCTGCATCATGGATCGTCTCCATGAGGAGCTGAAGGAGCCGGTGTACCCAGAACCCGAGGACGACACTGACGATGAAGGAGGCAAGGATAGTCAAGAAAAGGACCAGCAGACGTCCACCCGATGGCGAACCCGTGCCGGTTCCCCATCCCTCGACACATCCTACCACCGTACTCGCTCCAACGAATCCTTAAGCATCTCGGAGGAGATGGAGACAGGAAGCCTGCCAGATAACGATTTATACCATGCCCAATCTCAGGAGGACATTGATGAGAGGACATCCCTTCATCATGGGTCTTCTGGGGGTGGGGAGGAATCCAGGAGCCATGGGCCAGATAAGAACCATCCTCATCGGAAGAGGACGACAGATTCTTTTTCAGAGATGGACCCGCTTCATCCTAACCCTGTACCAAGCAGAGGTATTAATTTTGTTTTAGAGAATTCGATTTCATTTTTAGCTTTGTTTGGATAAGCCTCTGCTTCATAAGTAGGACCTTTCGTCGTAGCTAAACTTTTGAGTTTGTTGAATCAAGCATCTGTGTGGATTGTAACACCAATGATTTGTCATGGTTAGTGGGCTTGCTATATGAAATCTTTAGCTTTCCAACATGACATTACCTGAATTTAGGGTACTTCTTACAATTGGAAATGAGTCATTCATTTTGACAAAAGATGTGAAACTCATGCTTTTATACATCTGTATGTAGCTCCCTTGAAGGAGGCTCTCATGTTGCAAAGTTTACTATCTTTAGATTACTACAAAATGTAGATAGAAGTGAGAGTATTTTATTATGTACCTGTCAGAATATTTAGCTTGCCAATGTAATTTAATCAATGAATCAATTTTAACTAGAAATTTAATTCGTCACTGAAGACGAATTAGGTGGTCTGTCACTGTGGCAAATTGCTTTGTCAGATGTGATAATATTTCTGCAAGATTATAATCATAATGTTGACGACAATGATGATAAGATGGTCATATAAGTGATGACAATGACGATAATGATGTATTGATAACGATGATCATAATGACAAAAATAATGGCAATAACCACGATAACCTAAGTGGCATAGCGCCCCTTCAAGTTCCATTTTAATGGGCGATTTTTCGAAAAGTGCTTGAAATGGCATGAAACGTCTGCAAAGTGAATTTGGGAGGATTTGGATCATTTCTAAATTTTGCGCGCGCACGGACGCGCGGACGCGCGGACGTACGCGTACGTGCGCGTTTAACGAAATGACCTTGACTGGAATGACAGTGACCTTAACCATGCCAAATATGAAAGAGAAATGACATTTCGTTATGAACATATGACCATAAGTTGATTTTCACAAAATGGCGCCTGGATGACGTCACAATAACCTGATGACCTTGAAAAAGATGTAGGAACTTGACCTTATTAGGACTGATGACTGACGAAAATATGAAGAAAATTGACCGAGCCGATTTGGAGAAATCGGGATAACGAACTGGACGATTTGATATTGCAGGACATGTGGGAGATTATCCCCTTAGCTTTAATACACGACAGGGAACGAGATTGTACACAAACTACTGCACACTAATTTCCAATAGACATAACACGCAAAATTAGGCAGTTTATTACATTGTTTGTGATGGTATATGTTATAATAGTCGAAGAAGATGGTAAAATGAAAGGCAAAAAAAAAAAAGTGAAGAAATTTTTTTTTTTTTTAAATGGACCCACCGGGAGTCGAACCGGGGTCGCCGGAATGGGAGGCAAGTGCTTTACCAATGGACCAAAATATTTCCAATAGAGATAACACGTAAACGAAATACGGGATTCTGAAATCACATTTTGTAGTTTAAAAATGGGCATGATCCCGACATCTGGAGGGCACACTTGTGAAAGCTTATAGTCTCAGCTATAACATACTAAAATTTGGAAGAAAATCGAGCAGAAATTACAGAGATACTGCTCAAAGAAGACGGGAATGTAGAATCAAGATTTGAGAAAAAGTCATCTCCCATAGACAATACACATAAAATGTGAAAAATTGACATGCCTCCTTTTATCGCAAAAATACGCCATGATACCTTTGCCAAAATGAAAAATGGTGATTACTGATCTTGTAGAGAATCGTCTCAGCTACAACATATCCAAATTTCAGCGAAAAACAACCAATATTAAAGGAGTTAGATAAATTCGTATAAATTTGATGACGTTATTTTTTCAAAATCGAATTTTTGAGTTCATATGCAAATATGACGACGTTCCGATCGATCGACCCCCAAATTTTTTTCATGAATTATAATCTACAACTCATAGGCTTTCAGAAAATGTAAAAAAAATGGGGGGTGTCCAGGCTTCCTGACGAGCTATGGCGGATTGAAGACAGGCATGTTTTTACCACTTTTTACATTATTTTGCCCATTGACGCGCGCGTGTGGCCTTATGGCACGTCGAGAATGACTGTAAATAGTTGGAAATTGTCAAGAATTGTGTTAGGAATACAAACCATGCGAAAAAAACGGCGTTTTTACGTTTCGTACGTGCTGCGCGCGCGCGGACGGTCACGCATGGAAAATTTTGAAATGCTTAAAATGGCCTGAAACGTACTCTAATTTGATCAAAAAGTGATTTTGAGCATTTTTAAATTTTGACGCGTGCGTACGTGCACGTCATGATGCGTGCGCAAATTTTGATGACATTTTATGTTGACCCTTGACCTGAAGTTTATGTGTATCAAATATGGTTCATTTTTGATGGCTTGTTATGAAGATATGATCGATAATGTGATTTCACAAAATGGCGCCTGGATGACGTCACGATGACCCAATGACCTTGAAAAAGTTACGGGAACTTGATCTCATGGAGCCTGATGACTGACGAAAATTTCATGAAAATTGACATTGTCAATTTTCCGGAATCCTCTTCACAAAAAAGTGTACGGAAGGAATAAAAATAAATAATAAATAAATAAATAATGAAAGAAAATTCTGATGAAATTAAAAGGTGATCTGTCGATACCGACAGACCACCTAATTAAATAAAGAGTTTAAGATATGGAATATGTAGGCTGATTCCTTTCCATCTTTTTTATGTGCTACTTCTGTTTAATAGTGAATAGCCGAACACGTACCACATCGTCGACTAGCGGCAAGTATGATCGGGAGATCTATGATAGCGAGAAGGACATTGATGAGATGGCTTCTGGTGATCAGGCGATGAACAATAGCAGAGAGCATGGTACGATTTTAACTCCTGTCTTTTACAGATTTGTCCTCTCCACCCTCTCTCTCCTTTCCTCGATCCTGCAATTTGCAATAGTTTCTTGCACTTTAATAAAATTTTTTGTTTTTACAGTACTCATTGTGCCATCTCATATTTCATGAGGAATAAGTTCTATTATTATCCCAGGTATAAGGCTCACAGCACGTCCAAACCCTACGTTTAGTATTCTTATTGTTGTTCAGAACCTGAATTAGTAGATTTTATTTGTCGAAATGCCCATATTTAGTGCTATAACGATTTATTTCCAATCGATCGTGTAGTGTGGTGGTGGGCTTAAACCATTCTGATGAACTTATTCAGCAATCATATTTCATTTCTTTGGACTTGGTATTTAATACAGTGAAGAAGAAGAAGCAACCACCCAGGTATCGTAGCATCATCTCTGATGTCTTCGACGGGAAGATCTTGAGCTCTGTCCAATGTCTCACCTGTGAAAATGTAAGTTCCGATCAAACCTCTCCTCCACATTGTTCAGGACTGACAGGAAGTTTTAAGAAGTACAGTTGATTAGTTTTTCTTATATATCTTATATTCTCATATTTTTCTCATATTGCTACATTTTTGTAGCAAAAGGTCATGTATCCAAAGAGAATAGTCACAGGCAGAGACTGTCTAAAAGCTTTCTAATTGCTAATTTACATGGGAAAACAATTTGGTTTTAAACTTTTCAACATGTTGCCAATTAAACGAATTTAATGCTTATGATTCCTTCAAAATTTCTGGTGTCAAACACCATTTGGTAGTGCACCAAAAATGGACACAGTGTGCCCAGAAATCGTCGGTCTTTCTGCTCATTCATCTGGTATATATTTCTTACGGCTCTGAATCAGTATTTATTGCTTTGTCCTTGGTTAAAACTAGATCTCATGTCAGAAAGAGACATTCCAGGACCTTTCCCTGCCTATCCCTGGGAAAGAGGACCTAGCCCGGATTCAGGGCATGCCAAACAAGTCGACAGTCTCCTGCGCTGATACCCACAGGAATGCAGGCTGGATTGCGTGGTTCTATAGCTTCATACCAGTGTAAGTAGAAACAGTAGAGAGATGCAGAGAGAAAGAGCAAGTGAGTGAGAGAGAGAGTGAGAGAGACAGAGACAAACAAAACTTTAATAAAGGTACTGCATCCCTTTTGTGGCACTAAATTTGGAAGTTGTGTGAGTGTGCAATAAATTCCAAAAGAATTATAATTTGCTTTTAAGTAAGTAATCACAACAGTTTGATAACACTTTTCGACTCAAAAACAATTGTGCTATTAATTTCTTTTTTTTTTACCCTTACTAGTAAATGTACTTGCATTGATTTCTGAATACCTCCCTCTGCAACAAAAGTAAGATTTTCATTTCCTACAAGGGAGTTACAGAACTTGTGACCTTAAAATATCATGGGCATTATCTACAGAATGTTTACTAAACCTGTGCAAAGTTTGGAATTTTGCGTCAGTCTGCAAAAGGGATGAAGTACCTTTAATATCTTTAATATCTTTTACTCTATTTTCATTTTGTTATTTCAGGAGCTGGATATGGGGTCCTAACATCACCCTAGACAACTGCTTGGCAGCTTTCTTCTCTGCTGATGAACTCAAAGGTAAAGCCCACTGCTAGCAATATGATCTACTTGCATTCCAACTCTGATTTGATTATAGTCTGACTGACATTTCAATATCATTATTTTTACATTTTGCATTGATCTATTTATTTTATTTAAAAAAAAGTTGTTTAGCTTCAAGAAATTTCTTTGTACCTTCAGTAGAAATGAACCATAATGATGTTCTAATATTCCCATAGAAAAGAGCTTTTTGTACTAGTTTAATTTTTTTTTTTTTTTAAGTTGTTTAGCTTCAAGAAAATTCTTTGTACCTTCAATAGAAATGAACCATAATGATGTACTAATATTCCCATAGAAAAGAGCTTTTTGTACTAATTTAATCTTTTATCATGTATCTGAATTTTCACTCTCCAAAAGCTAGGAATTCTGTTTGATTTTGAATATTTCTTTGAAATTATGATCTGATTCTATGTGTGTCTCATATGTGCAGGTGACAACATGTATAGCTGTGAAAAGTGTAAGAAGTAAGTATGCATTCTCATTTCATAATTTTTCAAAATCTAGTTAAATTCTCTTTCTTTTTTAATTTGAAGTTATAAAATATCAAAATATTTAAATGATGTATCCATGGATACGGTATAACAAAACTGGTGCTATGCTCTATTTTTCAATGTAATATAATTTTATGCTCTCTTTTCAATGCCTGGACCTATGTGCATAGTTTGAATTGTTCTTCACTATTTGTGAAAGGGAAATCCAACCTTATAGCAAGTTGCTTTGAAAGAAAGTGGAAAAATCAGAGAAGCAGGTTGGTGAAAGTTTGAACGAAATTGGACAAGCAATAAGAAAGTTATGAATGTTTGAAAGTTGTAATCACTATACATATGGGAATTTCAAATTGGCCAAATAGGTAATGTCACTGTGATGTAGCTGTGGACAACTCCCCTATTCACTCCAACACACAAAATGACTAAAATGTCACTTTTTTCAAAATGTATTACTCAGTAGGATCTCTTTCTTTCATGAGGACCTATAACAATATGCTATCTCCAATATATTTTGAGCACTACCCTGAGGGTAAAAGCGCCTTGAAGAAAACCGCAAATTAATTATATTTTTGTGCATGACAAATGGAAGAGTTGTCCACAAACATGTCACAATTGAATCACCAAATTGCCAATTTGAGATTCGCATAGATGTAGTGATCTCATTTTTCAAACATCCATAACTTTCTTATTCTTTGTCTGATTTCTTTCAAACTTTCACTATCCAGTTTTTCTTATTTTTCTGCTTTCACACAAATCATCTCATTACCAAAGTTGGATTGCCCTTGAAGTTTCAATTTTCTAGTCATCTCAAGGTTTATACTTCACTGTATGCCATACAATCTGCTTGCTCTCCTACTCAGACTCAGAAATGGAGTGAAGTATGTGCAAGTCTTGGAACTACCAGAAATCCTGTGCATCCATCTGAAACGATTCCGTCATGAATCCTTCGCTTCTTACTCCTCTAAGATAAACAACTACGTGTCCTTTCCACTCGACAGCCTCGATATGACACCCTACCTGGCAAAAGGTTAGAGGACAAACTTACTAATGTTGTCCAAGTTGAAAGTATGCATTTGCATATTCATTACCATTGTTGATTCCATTACTGACAAGAATTTGCCCTTGGTATTTTGTTTTTCTGAAATCACACATGCTTGGTTTTGGCACCAAGCAGGCTTCTCAGCAGAAAATAGTTTACATGTGGATCAAATGGACAGAAATATGGCTTTACCGAATCCCATTGGGGTGATCTGAAAGGACCAAAGCAATTTTGCAGGTTGAAAGTATGTATTGACTTGTTTATTGATCCATATTGAGTGAAATATGGCCTTATGACATCCTAGGGAGATGGTTTAGGAGGACCAAAACAACTTTGGAGATTGAAAGTAGGCCTTGACTGATTTATTACTCTTGTCGGTACCCTTGTTGGGAGAACCTTCATTTCTGAAATTCCTCACACTTTTTTTCAGCACCAAGTGTGTTATGTACTGGTGAGAAGGCTGGCACCAGTACATAACATAAGTTATAGACTGGCAAGAACCCTGATGGGGTATTGGTAGAATTTCACTTCTAGTCATCAGATTATAATTGATGTTTTAGTCTTAGTGTATGACCCCATGACAAGGAAAGTTTTTGGCAGAAGGGCATAATTATGAGGACCCCTTTAACCCTTTGCACACGGGAACCGAGTGGTGTCTGTATTAAACCTATAAGAATAAGAAAATTCAGTAGTCAACGGGTTAATAACACAATGCCAAAAAATTGGTTACTATTTCCCAAAATGATTATTATAAATGCATCTCAGGTTATGTGTATACTGTAATGGAGGTCAGGATATAGGGTCAACACAAAATATGCAAATATAAAAAAATTAAATTTCTTTAAAATGAGTTTTCAATTAAAGAAGGGGGTGAAGTTGTTTGATAATATTTTCTTTTCATTAATTTGTGTTACAGATGACAGAATGAGGAACACATATTTTGAAATAGCCTGTAATAGTCAAGTTATTTTCTAAATGCAGTGAGCAAATCACTGTTATTTTGATTATTAAAGATAAAGTTGAGTATTGGTCGTGAGATTACAATGTGAAAGCCTGTCTCAAAGCAATTTGAAAAGGTTGATCATGTCTACATAAGAACTGGTGTATACTGTGAAGTTCTGAAAATCATCAAAATGAAAAGAAATTGACCCAGTCTTGCTGAAAAGCACATGCACTGCACGCAGGGATGGATACATGGGACTGCACACAAATGTGGCATGAATGTTGGGCCCGAACACTTCAGCTATTTCTCGTCATATTTTGAATATGAGGTCATTTGAAGAGCAATCCTTTTCAGGGGACATTTCTACTATGATGTTCTTCCAAACTGACATAAAAGGAAGGAGAGAGCTCACAAATTATTTTTCACCTTTCCCAGAACTCCACCTTCTCTTTAATTAAAGTGTTCTTGATTGTATTTTGTTCAGATTGCAAGAATAAATGTGCGACCTATGACCTGAGTTCTGTCATCTGCCATCATGGTACAGCTGGAGGTATAGTATGATGTTCTTTTTTGTCGGTATTAATTTCTTGTGATAATGTTGTACTGTTTATTTATATTCTCCAGTCCCTTCTCTTATATCTCCCTTTGTAATAAACCAGTTCGTAAGTAATACACGGTACAAATGAAATGACCCCAATTTGTACGCACACAAGCATCTGCTTTGGTGGACGTGGTACTTGTTTAACCCTTTCAAGACAATTAACCACATTTTGTGGTTTGGTTCAATAACTTTTGATTCAGAGCTCCAGAAAATATACCAGATGCATGAGTAGAAAGAGCAAAAATTTCTGCACACACTAATGTATTTTTGTTTCATGACCATATTGCGTTTGATCCCAGGAATTTTTAAAACAAGAATAAGCTTTAAAATCCTTAAATTGGCAACACATTGAGAGGTTCAAAATCATTGTTTTTCATCAAAATTGGCAATTTTTCAACTTTTTAACAAAATTTTTAACCATGAATATTGTTTTAAAAAACATCACACCTTATTAGAACCATGTAGCATTAAAAGAAAAATATTATTATTGCCAATTTGAAGAACAAAATGTGATCAATTTAGCCCTTAAACAATTCCTGTACTGAAAGGGTTAACACGTAAAATTATACTAGTGCGTGCATCATGGTGTGCACACTATGAAAGCGTATAGAGGTCAATTGTACTCTGTACAAATGACCTTAAGCTGCACATGCGCATAATTATGAACTGGCTTCACGCGCATCTGTTTAGTGGACGTGCTACTTGTTTAACCCTTTCAGGACAGGAATTATTTAAGGGCTAAATTGATCACATTCTGTTCTTCAAATTGGCAACAATTATATTTTTCTTTTAGTGCTACATGGTTCTGATAAGGTGTAATGTCTTTGAAAACAATATACATGGTTACTAATTTTGTTGAAAAGTTGAAAAATTGCCAATTTTGATAAAAAACAATAATTTTGAACCTCTCAATGTGTTGCCAATTTAGGGATTTTAAAGCTTATTCTCATTTTTAAAATTCCTGGCATCAAACGCAATATGGTCATGAAACAAAAATGGACATAGAGTGTGCAGATATTTTTGCTCTTTCTACTCATGCATCTGGTATATTTTTCAGAGCTCTGATTCAAATGTTATTGAGTCAAACCACAAAATGTGGTGAATTGTCTCGAAAGGGTTAACACGTAGAATCATATTGGCGTACGCATCATGGTGCGCACACGATGAAAGCGTATAGACGTCTATTGTACACTGTACAAATGACCTTCATCTGCACATACGCAAACCGTAATTACGGACGGGCTTATACTGTAGACTCTTTTCCTGTCTATAAATGCAAATTTGTACTTTCCTTCTTCCTTATTATCTCTTATAGTTATCCCACCTTTTCTCTTATTTGTGCAGACCTCTTCTTGTTATTTGTGGTTTCTCTCTCTCTCTCTCTCTCTTTCTTGTTCTGTTTGCTCTTTCTCTGTCTTTCTCTTACTCTCACTCTCACCCTCTGTCTTCCTTGTTTCCTCTCTCTTTCTTTGTTCAAGTAGTAGAAGTGGTATTAGGTTAACCTCATGACACCAGGGGGGCATTTCATGAAAGGACTTGTCAGATATTTTATCCGACAAATTTGCCCTCAGCCAATCAGATGCAAGGATTTCAGTAGCTTATAACAATTGTCGGATAAAATATCCGACAACTTCCTTTCATGAAACGTTCTCCTGTACAGTGGAAACTCACTGTAATGAGGCCCTTGCATGGGAATATGAAAATTACCTTGTTGTATCAGGAATCTCCTTTTATCAGGGTATTAAAGCAAAAGAATACAAAGACCTGGGACCAGCAAAACAAGTGAATGAGTAAATTACGCAATGCGTAATAAATGTCCCCGCCGGAAGTGCAGATCTGTAGAAATTAACTAGCCTGAACCTTAAAACTTCAGTGAAAAACTTTAGTGAATAAAATAATAATGTTACTGCATGCAAAAGAAGAGAATACCAACAATGCATGTATACAACTGAAATATAAAACATGAAAACATTATGAACCTTCAGCCATTTTGAATAAATTTGCATAAATTTGCATGAATAATGAATTTCAAAATTCTGTGTAGAAGTTTGGAAGCCCCCACCCAGCCCTATCAGATAAAACAATCGGAATAAAAGTCCGATGTGAAATAGAGAAGAAGTAGCATTTTTCGTCAATTTTGAATAAATTTGCATAAATTTGCATAATTAATGAATTTCAAAATTCTGTGTAGAAGTTTGGAAGCCCCCACCCAGCTCTATCAGATAAAACAATCGGAATCAAAATCCGATGTGAAATAGAGAAGTAGCATTTTTCGTCAATTTTGAATAAATTTGCATAAATTTGCATAATTAATGAATTTCAAAATTCTGTGTAGAAGTTTGAAAGCCCCCACCCAGCCCTATCAGATAAAACAATCGGAATCAAAATCCGATGTGAAATAGAGAAGTAGCATTTTTCGTCAATTTTGAATAAATTTGCATAAATTTGCATAATTATTGAATTTCAAAATTCTGTGTAGAAGTTTGGAAGCCCCCACCCAGCCCTATCAGATAAAACAATCGGAATCAAAATCCGATGTGAAATAGAGGAGAAGTAGCATTTTTCGTCGATTTTGAATAAACTTGCATAAATTTGCATAATTAATGAATTTCAAAATTCTGTGTAGAAGTTTGGAAGCCCCCACCCAGCCCTATCAGATAAAACAATCGGAATCAAAATCGGCCAAGAAATGACGGAGAAGTAGCATTTTCTAACATTTGAGCACACACGGACAGACGGACGGACGGACGGACACACACACACACACACACACACACACACACACACACACACACACACACGCACACACGTACGGAGCCCGTTTCATAGTCCCCTCGCGAACTTCGTTCGGCGGGGACAATTACCTTGTTATATCAGGAATCTCCTTTTATCGCGGTAATAAAGCAAAATAATACAAAGACCTGGGACCAGCAAAATTACCTTGTTATATCAGGAATCTCCTTTTATCGGGGTAATAGAGCAAAACAATACAAAGACCTGGGACCAGCAGAATTACTTGTTATAACAGGAATCTTGTTATATCGGAGCTCATCATAAGTTTCCACTGTATTCAATCTTCACTGATTTGTTCAGGTGGACATATATTACAAGCTATGCTCTAAACTAGCTCAACAACCAGTGTCTCTTTCATGTCTTTGACTTCCTTCCCCCACCCCACTCTCTCTCTCTCTCTCTCTCACTTTTCCTTGTTTTGTTCATTTTGTTTGAATAGTCTTGATGATATCAGTTTAACCTCATGCCTTCCATTATTCAATCTTTCCTTCTTATTTTAAGGTGGACACTACACAAGCTATGCTCTGAACTGGCTTAACAGCCAATGGTATGAATATGATGACATCTATGTCACAGAGGTTAGCCCACTGCAGGTTGCGAACTGTGAAGCCTATGTGCTCTTCTACAAGTAAGATATTGTCTTTTTGGAATGAAATAACGAAGGCATATAGTCCTTGGGATATAGATGGTACTGTTTGAATATTACTAGCTTTCCCCAGGATAATGATACTATTTTGTTACTAGCTATCCCTCGGGATAATGATATTTGTGTCACCTTGGCTAGATAGTTTCAACTCGAGCCTCTCATGTCAGTGTATATTTGTATACTATAAGTGTGGATTCATCAAAATTTTCTGGCCTAGTACATATTGATCAGCATTTGCTTTCCTTAGCCACTGTATGGGAGGAAACACCCACCTTATGAGCAATTGCCTATTCCACCTTTCACCTGAATCTCTTACAAGCACAGTGAGAATGGGATTATGGGATTCACTGACATCCCTATACATCATTTTATTTATTTATTTATTTATTTATTATTTATTCGGCATTTCGAAAACAATACAGAAAACAATACAGAAAACAATAACAGGAATAAACATTGTAAAGAAAGGACCTGGATCAGAGTTGATGAGGCTGCCTGGGTTTAGAAAAGGTTAACTCAATTACCATGACCCACAGGTCTTCCTTCCCACACCCCCTCAACTCCATCCAGGTCAGGATAAGAAAATTAAAAGAAGTATTATAAATTAAAAGTGAATCACTGGAAGATGGCGGAACATTAGGTGTAATAAATGTGACATGGATATCTCAAGCATTATCTCATTTCAAACAGATCATTTTAACATGTATTTACATTCAAGTATGATTGATTATACTATTGAAGATTTTCCGAAGACTATGGCTCTTATGAGTAATTCTTAGACTATGATGAATACATTTGTCACATTACAATTTCTTACATATCCTATTCCTTGATATAAACTAAATGTATACATATTTGTGTTTAATTATAAAGTGTTATCCTACCTTCATCTAGAATTAAAAATCATAACTCTCAATCTGAAAATATATTCAGGACATTTATATGTGTATATTTGTTTAATGATAAAGTGTTTATAGCCTACCTTCATCTAGGATTAAAAATCGTAACTCTGCATCTGAAAATATATTCAGGAAATTTATAAGACTATCAGAAACTCATTGCAACCTGCTGTTACTGGGTGTAAAGCTTTGAAGCTTCATTAAAACTGGCTGTTTACATAAACCACCACAGACTTCTTTGATAATATAATATATTGTCTATTTTTCTTATGTATTTACAGAAAGACATCAGAAGAGGCTAACAGAGAAAGACATAGAGTAATTGATCTATTTGAACAAGAAGAGGTAAGTCGACCTTTCGTACCTTAAAAAAAAAATATTATACTTATTTATCAAATCGTTTTGAAAGGCGAACATAATCAATACAAAACCTTTTATTATAAATAGTCATGTAATTTAATTGAATATTTCCTCTTTAATATATTTTCACTGAGGTCTGCCTAGTAACATTGACATGTTAATCTGTAAGGTTTTGCTCCGAAGATGTTTTGTTTCGAGACTTTAATATAGGATCTGAAGGGTTGGAATTTGGTTTTTGAAATATGTCTCAATCTCCTTAGGTGTGTCCATGTATCAGTTTTCAGAAATTAACGCTTTTCTGTACTCTATTTTGACATGTAAGTTATTATTCATAGTAAAAACATATTTGTTCTATTACACATTGTATTTTCTATCTGCTTCTTGGTATAGCCCAGCTTTCTTCACTTCTATGTGTCGCTTCAATGGCTGAACAAATTGAATAACTTTGCTGAGCCTGGACCTATCACCAACCATGACTTCCTCTGCAAACATGGAGGTAAGATCTTGAGCAAGTGAGGTGTTCAAAATACAATTTCCTTCTTGCATACATCTCCTGTGGAAACAATTGTTAATACAAATGCACCTTTGCCAAAATAATGCAGTTCATTATGTTCATAGTTCTATTAATAATGATAATAATAATAATTCTTTTCATTTCTGTATGTATAGTGCCTTTTCATAAGGCACAAAGCTAATTTATAGCAAAATGATGAACAGTAAATGTTAAAAGAATCAAAAGTTGAAGTCTAGTACTGGGCAGGTAATTAATAAGGTCGTGTTTGTGTATTCTACAGGAGTGCAGCCAAGCAAGGCAAGCTATGTGCACAAGTTGGTTTTGAAGATACCTCAACCAGTATGGGATCATCTCTATCAGACGTAAGTCATCATTTGTTGAAGCATACAAGAATGGTTGTGGTTATGGTCTTAGTGATGATGGTGGTGTTTTTAGTGATGTTGGTGCTGATGATAGTGATGTTTGTGGTGGTGATAGTAGTCTTACATCCAAAGATGGTAATGGAAAGGGCCATGTAGATAAAGGAGAATAATGATATGAAAATATGGAAATGACAATATAGATGTGAGAGGATTAAAGCAATGAAATATCGTTGACAAATGTCATTTTTACAAAATATATATTAATATCTGTTCTTAATATATCATTTGACCTTGATCTAGGTATTTTATCTACATTGCTCCTATCCACCCAGGTGCAAAACGCGTACCCGGTAAGATGTGAAGGTCAATATGATTGCATTATTATGTGCGTGCCGATAAGAAGGCGACTAGCTTGACTGCTCCGTGGGGAGTGGAGATTGTAATGTGCGGAATAGTCATTAAATCCAGTGGGAGGGGTAATAATGATACTGTAAGCCCTTTGGTGTCAGTTTTTTTTCTGGTAAAGCACTTCATAAGGAACGGTAATTGAATTAATTAACTATTATTAATTTGCAAGGTTTGGTGGAGGACCGGCTGTCAATCGTCTTTCTCCATGCTCTGTGTGTCAAGCTGAGATGGAACTATTAGAGAGAAGGAGAAAAGAAGAGATGGATACATTCATCACAGTAAGTGATCAATCAATTACAGTCAAACCTCTATATAAAGCTTTGTGTATACTGCATTTTTGAACCTCTATGAGATTACATTGGGTGCACTTTCGCACAGATAGCGACGATAGATTTAGGATTGCTGATATGTACACTAGAATTTATCCAAAATCATGGACAGAACATAAAGACATCTTCAACGTACATCTTTCGATTCAAATGGAACAATGTGAGAACTTATTCAACAAGTCTCATTTTCTGTGCAATTTGATATTAATTGATGAATATCAACCTCTCCTCCTCCCTCCCTCACCCTGTCCCCCTTCTAGATGAATGAAGAGTTCCAGCAGGATGAGTCCAGCAATTCCTCTGTCTACTGCATCAGCCTGGCTTGGTTCAAACAGTGGGAGGCATTTGTCAAAGCCAAACAAGCTGGTGAGTGTGTGTGTTTAATTGAGTTTTGACAGACGTGTATCAATCAAATATGATTATTTATGTCTGGGACCGACCTTTAACGCCACTACCGAAAGACGGGACTGAGATTCGAACCTGGGTCCGATCAGAGTCAGTTTGTAGGTGAATACAAAGAGCTGCCTGTAGACGTTACTGCTAGACCAACACCTGATCCCTATTCTCAAGGTCTTTTATAGGAACATCTTCAAAGTCTGTCCTCAAGGTTATTTACGAAGACATCCTCAAATTCATTCCTCAAAGTTATTCACAAGGACATCCTCAAAGTCATTCCTAAAAGTTACTCACAAGGACATCCTCAAAGTCAGTCTTCAAAGTCATTCACAAGTATGTCACCATGTGGATGAGTCATGTATCTGTTGTTAATACAGATTGCATCCTCGGAATGATCTGTAAACAGCAGCATTTATCAGTAGTGCTCATTGCAACATGTTCAGGTTTTCTAGTATAGTTGCTGTATTTGCAATGATTTGATGAGCATTGTGATCATTTCCTGAAGGTAGTAACTAGCTAAAATGAAATGTATTGTGACCAAATACTGTTTAATTATTATTGCAGTTACACATATATACATGCATGATATCTCCTTGAAATAATGATTATGTCCTGCTGCTGGAAATGCTGAGAAAACTTACCAGCCTTTCCCTCAACAAAGATTAGTCAATAGGATGTCACTGATGAATAAAAACTTACAATGCATCACTTCATATCATGACCTCTGTCCAATCCTTTGTTTCATTCAGAACCTCCTGGACCTATTGACAACAAATTTATTGCAGTGTCAAAAGGCTGCTACACAACATTAAAACAAGGTAGGTATCAACACCTAATCTGAGAACCATAAGGGCATTACATATATGTAAACAGTAGGAGTTAACACCTTTTGGGCTATCAGCAACTAAAAACGTCTAGTATAAACAATCTTAGTATATCAAGCTTGGATAAAAAGTTCTTTTTTTTAATGTATTTATTTATTTTTTATTTTTTTATTTTTTTATTTTTCATTTTTTTAATTAAAAAAAAAAAAATTTATTTATTTTATTATTATTATTTATTTTTTTTTTTTAATTTTTAATTTTTAATTTTTAATTTTTTTTAATTTTTTTTTATTTATTTTATTTTATTTTTTTTTTTGGGGGGGGGGGTAATTTGCACAATTCTGGTATATTTTTACGCCATTCATCACATTTCTTCAGTTGCTTCAGGATATATATTATGAATAATAACCATCTTGAAGAACCAATTAGTAACAAAGATCTTCTCTTGGTGTACCGTTCTCATGTGAATTCCCCTTCTTAAAGCATTAAGCATATGTAACCACAAGAAATTCATTCCATTTCCACCTTTTCCCTCACACTGTAGGAGCTGTAGGAGATTCTGGACAGATCTCAGAGGCCATGTGGGAATACCTTCATGGGATCTACGACGGAGGACCAGAGGTTGTCCTTCGACCCAACCACCCTGCCCCCATCACCGAACATCCCTCTGGAGGAGGAGGAGGAGGGGGTGGCAGGGGAGAGGAGGGGGCATCAACGGGGAGCAGCAGTCCCCGAGAAGAAATGTCCTAGAATATCTTGCTCCATTATCACGCATTTGATTTAGTCAGTAGCGCTTTTCTTTCTGATGGGGGTGTGAAATAATAGGTGTGCAAGATGAAACAATTTTAGGCCTGGTGCACACAAGGCATTATTTCACTATGTCTTGACACCAACCGACTGCAGTTGTCAATTCAATAGAATTCATGCCACAGTAAGCAGTAAACAATAGGCCCCTACAGATAGAGACGGATACATTTAGCTCCGCTCGCATACAGAAGACAAGTGTTCTGTCCGATTCATTGGTTGGTGTAGATTGCTAAGCTAGTGGGGCACTGAAACTCCGTTTTTGTCCAAAATAATATCTGAGAGGAACCTTTGCAGTGACTCCAACCAGAAGAATACCTCACTATACGATGGAGTATGGAGCAATCATCAGTACCCAGGATTGAATGATATCATGGAAAGTATGATCCTGATAGCACAAGACATAGACTTAAAGACCATAGAAAAGACTGTAACTTGTAGAGGAAAGAATTCCTAACTGTACTGACATTTGAATAAGAACCTTATCAGTTGATTCCTTCTATGACATGTATATGCTTTTATTACAGATCAGTACTTTGTGTAGAGGGGGAGGGAATGGAAGGAGGGGGCACCTCATTTGTTAATCTAGATTTGGCCAGAGGGGACATAACATTTTTATAAACATGAAGGTCCTTATTCTTGGTGATAACTGCTTCAGTCAATACTGCCAGTTTTTATTGATTGTGAAGAGAGAATCTGAGAATACTTCTTTTGATGTATATTCCTAATTAAGGAATTCAGAATTGCCGGTATGTTATGACCCTTGTAAATATTTCCTTTTTATGGTAGAACACTTTATTCAGATAAATCTAGAATATCAGATGATTAATCCTTATGGATACTAGATTTAATAGTATTGTTAAAAAGATTTTTCCAGTATTAATTCAAAAGAAAAATCATTATACTGATGACTTATTGTCTTACTCATTATGTTCTATATTATACTTAATCTTATTTTTCAAATTTTTACTTGATATATTGGAATGTTTCTAATTTCACATGATATGATGGAATTATATCAAGAGCACTTTAAATGCTGTGGGAAATTTTAAAGTTTATAAGAATATATCTTTTGAGAAGAACTGAAGGAATATTATGTAAATATGTGTAGTAAATAATTATGAATTTACAACGGAAACAAGTCTTGCAGGAAATGTTGATATTCCTAGATGCGGAAGGCCCTAGATCTTTGTATTACTGTGTTGGTCGAACTTATTCCACATTTAATAGTTTATTTTTTTCAGAAATACATTCATGAATTAATTCTTACTTCTGGGCTATTTTCAGCTTCCCCTGAGTATGGAATTAGGGAAGGGGGGGGGGGGGTCATTTGGGAGAGAGGAAAATGGAAAGAGTCAGCTAGTCTAATTTCTAACCTCAAACCAATGTGTTGTCCTTGAGATGGGGTGGGGGGGGGGGAACACACACCTTAACTTGAGCTAATATAATCTATTTTCTATGGAGATGTTTATGAATACATACTCAAAGCACTGACCTTCTATTACATAGGGCTATGCTTTTATACTCCTTTGTTTACCATTCCCTGTGATATGCTATATGTATTCGGACATGATGCAGAACATCGATGTAATTTTAATCAGTCAGGAAGATTTCTAGTTCATGTTATCAAATATTCTTGGATATAATCCATCTACCCGCTTTCATTTGAAGAGCACATTATAAAAACAGTACATAGTCATAATCTTATCTGCATTTTTGATGAACGTATTAAAAACTAGTTTCGTAAGAAATGAACAAGATAGTACATTAACCTACCAACCACTGTAATGTGTGGGAGCCTATACATAGTTATATGTCAACATTCATTATTTTGTTTTTTATGTTCATATTTGGAAATGGTTTCTTTGTAACAATTTCATGTACAATGTACCATTATGTCTGCATATATGTCTGCATGTATGCCTCTATATTGATACTTTGTAAATTGTGTATGTTACCTTGAAGTGTGGAATGGCATGATTTCAAGTAAGATTTGCTTCCATTAAAGTTTGTTCACATATGACCTGATAAATCCGCGGTGTACCACGGGGTTTTCGTAAGCATTATGCGCTTTACATTTTTGTATCTGTAAGTAAGCATAGCATCTTTGTTGTGCCAGCTACCTTTTTCATCCCCACTTGCCATTCATTTATACGTTAAAAAAAAAAAAAAAGGAATGCTGAAATTTCTTGCGTTGTATGTGAACAAGCCTTTAGAAGTCAAATCTTGTCTAAATATAGACTGCACTTGTAATTCTCCAACAATTACTACATCATTTCCCTTATCAAGTATAATTGCAATAATAGTTTTCTGAAGTGAGTTTGTTCATTTTGTTTTTATTGCTCGTCATCCTGCCCTCCCTCTCCCTTTCTGCATCACTTCCTCCCCTCTTTCTCGTTCTTCCCCTCTTTCTTGTTCTTCCCCTTCTGTCGCTCTGCCCTCACTCATTCCCCCCTATCCTCTTCTCTCCCCTTCCATCTTATCATCTACACTTCTTTGAATACAACTCAGAGATTGACTTGCAGCTTGATCTGTACTTGTAAAAACTTTACTCTTATTTTGTTCTCTTGAGAATTCTACGTGTTTTGCCTTGTGCCATATATGTATAATTTTATAATGAGTTAATTTATTGAGATGCATGTATATGTTTCACCTTTTACTAAATGTTGAATTTCTTTATAATTGAACTATTTTGTCTCTGTTAAGACTTTTACTATCTTCTTTGTGACACGAGATTGTGAAATATATCTTATTTTTTTGTTCATGAATCGATATTTTGTCTTTATTTTAATGTGCAAATTGTGTACATGAGAATATTTATTGCTGACTTACAATAAAAACTGCAAATACATGCGGTTCTGTAATATACTTTCTGTATTGAATAATGTCCTTAATTGAGTCGACTTTGTTTTATTCCATAAACTTCTTATTTTATATAACTAATAATTAAGCAATAACATTTTTAGTGATATCAAACATATAATAGAATACAGCTATCTAAAATGGAATGCAAATAAAATGGTGCATGAGAATTCCAAAGGTTTTTATTAAATAATACATGTATGTATTCTTCTGAATCGCTTGCAAGTTCCTCTTAATGTAGTAATTTTCTCGTATTATACATGTAGAGAGGAAGTTAGAACACATTTGAAATTACTGTAGTTGCCATGTTAACAAAGGATTTAAGACTTTTACAAAACGTCGATAAAGGTTCTATTTCTAATACATTAAAATGGACATTTTGTTACTAAAACGCCCTTCTCTTCCTTCTCCCCAACTATGATGTAATATATAATTTTTCATTGATGTCAATGCTTATTTATTTGTGATTGGGTAGCTAGGTTAACATTTTTTTTATAGATCTCATTTAAAGCTTGTCATAAATCTGATTGGAAAAAAAATACAATGTATGAAGGAGACATTCGACAATGTGTTGGTTCCAAATATCGACTTAAAACAATGCCAGTGCCCAAAAAACTATAGCTATCATGCCTTCTTGGAATTAATTAGCAGACTGCATTCATGTCTGTAGATTTCTTTAAAGATTGTATTACAGTACCAGATTATACATTTTATATTGACTTTGTTTTTATTCAGAGGAATTCGAGAATACCCTTTTATATGTTACCTTTGACCAACTCCGTAGCTTTTTCCCTTTTTGCTGTCGACATTCGGCGTTATAGTGACGCCATCCGTGTGCGCTGCGCTGCAACCGAACCTCGAACCTGCTTCTCTCGTTGCTAGCGGTATCAACCACTGATGTCCGTACACAGTTCTTGACAGGTTTGATAAATTCAACAAGAATTGCGTTCGGACAATCAACGGAGAACACACGCAATGAAAGTTTGATGTGTGATGCTGTGGGGTGGATGCTTGACTTTGAAGTCCCTTCCAGGAACATGGTTGACCCGAGCAGCTTCCCGGTGTTTAGACGATTCTGCATGCATTTTTTATTTTCAGCCACTTATCCAACAAGGCAACAATATACGTACCAGTCCATAGTGTTTAACTTGTAAATGTTTTAAATTTATGTAAATATATTTAAATCTATGAATGCTTCCTCCTGGAACCCGTTAACAAACTATGTATTCACATAATTTATGACATCATCACCATGAATGGAATCAACCGCGTATTCAGTAGTTGGTGCTATGTCGGGCAAGTATTAGGTTGTCAAGATCAACCTTGGCTTAAGTCAAATTACACCGGTGTCTTTGTAACTGAATGCCCGAATGCTGATCATAGTGCGGCGCTGCATTATTAGAAAGCAGCTGTAAAGCATGAGTCATTGTTCTGCATAAGACCTGACTTTCTTACATTCAAATGTCATACGTAGGCCAACTTCTTTCACATCGGCTACTTTAACAAAAAATTAAATGCTTTGTTCGAATATCTAGAAATATAGATTAGAAATCCATTTAAAAAGAAACAGTAAAACTATGCCCAAGTAATAAAAATCTCGTGGTCTGATTTCATAACATTTTTTTTTTTACTGTATTCTCCAAAATTTTATATATCGCATTTCCCTTTCGTTACATTTCATCTCATTTGGGAAGGAGTGCTGAAGATAAAACCATATCAAAACAATCCTATAGGCTTACCTTATGTACAAACAGCAATCGTGATTCCAATCATGATTAATAATAACAACTACAGAACACAAAGGCTATAGGAACACAGCAGAAGACACCAGAAAAAAAAAGCATCTTTTATGAAGAGGAAGCAACATTTGGGCAGTAGCAAAAATTACCAACAAAAACAAAAACTAAAAAAAAAAAAAAATGAGACACTAATACGCTTTAACTTTTTAATCATTTCGTGGAATAAAGATTAAATTTCTTTCACTGAGCATGATGATACGCCTACACCAATGGATATAATCCACATTGTACAATCATTGCTGTTGGCGGACTAGCCTTCGGCATAAATAGATTAATGGGCAATTACTCATGCAAGACCAATTTCTATTTGTTTGTTTCCTTCTCAAAAGAAGATGCAAAGCTATAAAAAACACTCGACCAGATTAATGGTCGTCTTCGCGATTCAATAGCTGAGGAATTCGATTGAGAGTTTTGCTTCACTCAAAATATCCTCTCTTTTCTTTAAGAGTGGGTGGCATAACAAATACGCATGGGAATCAAATTTGACTTATCGTCTACTGACACATATTCGTCAACTTATTGTATTTGAAGTAGATAATTATATAATTATTCAGAAAATAGGCCAATATTACCTTTTCATTTCTAATACATGATCAAATTGGCGCTAAAAGTTCGTATCAGTACATGCGTTGTACTGCCAGTGAAATAATTGTTAAAGGTAGGCCTACAATACAAAGTTTTTATAACGCAAGGAAACACGTAGAATTTGGAAACCAAGAAATACATATAGTGCAAAAATTGCGTTGATTATTCAGAAAATAGAAAAGGAATTTCACTAAAAATACATAACTTCTAACAGACCCACCACGTTGGAGGGCATAACAAAGTTTCGTATCACACATATTACAGTTTCGATCATAATCAATCACTGCTAACTTTAAACAAAAACATGTCCCCTTGATTGGTTGATTGATTGATTGACTGACTGATTGATTTTATTCGTCAAGAATATACAACAGAACATGAAATGTAAAACATTGAAAGGAAAATGTACATCAGGATGACCCATGAAAGTTTGCAATAAGCTAATTTCCGATGGGGTCCTAAAAGAAAGAAAGAAAAAAAAGCAATAGATCATGAAAAAGATAACCATACCTGACAGGTAATTCACTGGCTGTGGATTGTTGCTATTTTGTAACTTCCAGTTTTAGTCGAATGAACGTCGAAATCTTTTTTGGGTGTTCACGGTTAGGTTGCGATGTTCCTCCAGATCATGTTTGACTTCGATCACCACCGTGTTACCTTACACCAATGTGAAAAGTGATGTACCCCTCTTGCACCCCTCCTGGCCTGCAACCTTACCCCACGAAGATCACAAGGGGAACTGAATCCCTCTTCGATTAACCCCACCCATTATAAAGCCACCCACCCCTCCAGCTAGGGGCAGTGTTAGAGCTTGGAAGAGGGGAGAAACAACAACACTAATCCTTTGATACCCCCTCCTTAAAGCCCAAATCACAAGCTCCCTTTTCAAGACGTGGCGACACGGATCGCTCATTACCCACCGGTGCATCACCCTTCTTTAGATCCTAGACCACTTTGAATAGACCATCAAAAGAAAGTGGCCCCTATCAAAAACATTGGGTACTAATTAACTCATCCAGTCGGGTAATAAACTTTCACATTTTGTCTACCACCTTGGAGCCCCTTTGTTTCTCTATAGGCTCGCCAAGTTATCCCCCTGTTTTTTCAAGAGACTAAATAAAACGGGTGACCTTCTGCCGCCATGGCTTCTCAGGCAATTCACTTCTTATGATAGCTGTGATGAGTTTCATGTGGATTATTCACACATGTTTTGTAATTAACTGAGCCTAGACTGTGCTTGTTAATAAAATTGTTTTGGTAAAATGTAGAGAAATGAAGCCAGTCGTTGGTCCCATAATAGATTAACGATTTCCACCAAAAACGGCAGAGCCCGGCAGAGGGCCTGAAATACTCATTATTGTTAACATGGTTATTTTGATTATAAGCTGTTTTATTTGAAAAAAAGAAGAAGTCATGTATATTTTGAGATTTTTCTATGATCATTGAGTGATATCATTAATGAAGCAGATGATAAAGTGTTTATGATTGCATCGTATATCGATGATCTCGTTCTATATGATTTCATGTAATAATTTCATGAATTCTGAATGTATGATATGAATGAATTCTGAATGTAAGGAAATAAAATATTATTTTTTCAAAAAATGATTAATGAAAGTTCCGATCGATACACTTTCATACAATGATGTACCTCAGTGTTTTTATCAATATTTTAATTTTGTTTTGTGTATCTGTCTTATTCAATTAATTTTTATATACAGCTGATTCGTATTGCAATAAAAATAAAAATATCTGAGAGAAAAAAAAATCATATTGTGACTATATGAGATCACAATTTCGGAAATCCGTACTGAGAATTATTTTTTTCTCTCAAAAGATTTTTTTTTTATAAAGAACAGTTAAGTCGGGAATGTTTAAAATGGAAGACCAGAACATTTCCTTGTAGCGTCAAGTCCGAATTACGTAGAAAGGTATAGCAAGCCATGAGAAACATTTATTTATTATTTTCCAGGAACATAACAAAAACAATACACATATGGAAATATATAGGATTAGTAAACGTAAATGAAAAGAAAAATCATGCTTTAGTATTACAGAGGAGGGGGGGGGGGGTAATCTGTGGTTAAAACTAAGAGAAAATTAATTAAGGGTCGCCAAAACAGAATTGAATTTCATGCAATTACAACTATGTTTGCAATGTCATATATTATCTCTGATGAATGACTAACATGGTTATTACGTGAATGAGCTAAATGTGAATCAGCCGAATGTAGTTTGCAGGCACAGACAAGAATGACTTATTATACACTATTAATCACGGTCTAATCTATCCGCCCTATATCATAAACCCTACATTCACATAATCCCTTCACTGGAGTTCTTGAAAAGGATTCATTCATTGTTTAAATAATTCATAGTTTGACCAAATCACAATTATGTTGGGGTTTTTTTTTTTCTTCATGTTTAAAATTAGAGCCTGAGTTCGCAGACTATGTCCAGTGCGAAATGGCGTAAGGCGCCACGTATTTCTGACAACGTACGGTACATTCAGTGAAGTATCAGCGATACTTTTCATGGTGGAGAAACTAAATGACGATCAGAGCATACTGATCGAAACGTCGAGAACCATAGAGCTCTTAGAGGAGCTCACCAGCCCTTTTCAGGGCTTTTATTCCTTGAAAGATTACATGGTATAACCCTGAAAACCTAAACCTACAATTTCAGTACCTGTATAATATATTATACAGACACGGTTTCGACGCCTCGACCCCAAATGGATTAAGGGGCGTGGCACGACCAGTTGCTTTGGAATCGTTGAGGACTTTAAATTCTTTATGGTTTTATTCAAAGAGCCTTCCTCGTCTATTTTAAGTGATTTGTTTTGAAAATAGTTTAATGGGATGAAAACGAGCCAATCTATTCAATAATATGCTAGGATTGTTATTCAAAAAGCTTATGGAAGAAAGAACTCGAAAATTACCTCATAATTATATTAAGGGCATTTGATTTTTAAAGATTATGCTAGCCTAAGTAAGGGTAAACGTTAATGCATTTTTATTAGAAAGAGATTCAATTGCCTATAAAAAGAGACATGTATTGTCATTTTTTTTTTTTACATAGAAATACTGTATGAGAAATAGAATAATTACTTTTTTATTTTTGTGTAATGTCATTCAACGCTTTTTTAAACCAATTCCTAATATACATGAAAATATTAACACTTTCAATCATCAGTTACTGGTAAGTACTGATTCAGAATCTTCTTATTTTTAAAATACCATGCATTTTCAATGATATCCCTTCTTCATTACAAATATGTAAGTATTGAACTAGATTTATGTGAAAACCAGACCTTTTATCTACAATACTAAATTCATTCGATAAAGTATAAAGACGGGTTAACACTTCCAGAATGACTGCAAGTGCATGGTTGTCGTTTCTCTATCAAAAAATCCATTCGGTTTTATGCTTCTATATAAGGACTCACAGTTTTGTGCTTACCGGCTCTTGAAACTTTATATGTAATTCTGTCTATTCATAAAAGTCTGGCAAAAAAAAGGCATTATTGAAATTGCACTCTCTTATTCCACAATGTTAGTTCATTCGGCAAAGGAAACGTGCATATATTCTTACATGAAAGTGTGGAAAATTCACATTTCAGAGGGGCTGATAATCAATATTCAGATACATGACGGGCCGTCTATTCTGTCTATTCATAAAAGTCTGGCAAAAAAAAAAAGCATTATTGAAATTGCACTCTCTTATTCCACAATGTTAGGTCATTCGGCAAAGGAAACGTGCATATATTCTTACATGAAAGTGTGGAAAATTCAAATTTCAGAGGGATAGAGTCATTCTTGATTTCATCATGTTCATATAAGCATTATTCTAACCTCTAATATGATGCGTATTAAAGCATAATGAGAATAATGATAATTGTTGAAATATAATCTACTGTGGTTCATCAATGTGAAATACTTCTTTTAAAGAACTGATACGTACGATAACTTATCATTTAATTCATCTATTCATGAATTTCCAGGCAAATATAATACATATAATATGAATGACATTACAAATTTAGCAACTTATATATGAATAGATAACAGGACGGAAAACTGAAGGAAAAAAACACAGTCCACTCATGAGGATTGCCGAAATGAATTGCCACACTCTGTCAAGGGGACTTTCCTCATTGACTGATGTTGCGATATGATTCATTTGGAATTAAGATAACGATATCAATTATTGATTTCAATGTGACAGATAAATGTGTGGAATATCAAAAAAATACCTAAATCAGATTTTAAAACACAACATTGCGTTAGAAGAAAACATTATTCAGCCGTTTTTAGTATTTCACTAGAAGTACTTTTTATAGACCTGAAATAAAGTTCGCTGATGAACAACATCTTTTTCATAAAATTATAAACTTAATCATGGCTCACATTCGTGAATTTCGTGCAATTTTTTGAAAGTACACAATGAAATCTGAAAGAAATCTTTAAAACTTCATAAAACAATGTCAGTTTTCGAACGAATTTTGAAACTATTTTTATCTCATCTAATTATATTAGAGAAACTCTTTGAGTCTTTTCGTTTATCAGTATCGTATGATAGGGAGCGAATTCTATCTTTTAGTCGTCTAAAATCTGTATTTTTTTGCATATATAAAATATATATATAAACGACACGTAGCCCTACAGTTTGTTCTATTACTAACATTAACGGTCCGTCATGTATCTGAATATTGATTATCAGCCCCTCGGTCTCAATACGCGTCTATATAACTATGTCACGCAATCGCTTTGAGAAAGTCTCGAGCTGGAGCACGTTAAAAGTCAATCATGATTTCACAAAACTTACCATATTAATTTGACCTTTGTTGAGATGCTGACAGTCCGAAAGTGTTCTTCACCCTTCGTTTCTGTCATCTTGATTTTTCCTTCAAGAAGTTAACATTCGAAATGTAGAAGATTGCGGAAGTCATGACGGCCACATGGCCTAACATGAGAGGTTCGATCTGTAGCGGTTCGAATTCATTACACACCCTGGGGCGGTGGAGGGGCCCTTTATGGATTTGTCACGCCAACCTGCTAAAAAGCATACCCCGAGTCTTTGCTTGGGACATCAATGATAATCGGACCACAATAATAGATAATCTATTGTTCGACGAAGCTTGGGTTCTGTATCGTATGTAACACTGAAGATCTATGGCTGAGACCCTGATAAGATATCAAATTTAACCGAGTCTTCCTCATGCAGAATACTTATATTAACCAAAATAAATTTGAATTAATTTGTTACATAGTATATGAATTAGGACCTTGCAAATTACAAATGAGGATTTTATCAACAGAACACACAATTATTTCTTTTTAGTATTTTAAACCTGAAATATTTTTTTATTTCTATGCGATTCAACATAAAAATACAGTAAATTTAATTCTTTGTAGGATATAATGAACCTATGATAAGTGCAGGATATAACACAAATAACCTTTCTAAAGGATATTAAGTATATAAAATTAATTATGTTCTATGGTTTACCCCCAAAAAAATCTTTACCAACACAATTTGCATGTTTTCTTTCTAGCTCAACACTTTCCATATTTTTCCTTTTGAGAAAAAAAAAACAACAACATTGATTTGGAGACAAGCTAGATGCGACATTTCAATAGATAGCTGTCCCTTTATTGTCAAACGATGACAATATAAGTATTGAAAAAATATACATAACATTCTAATTAAAAGTGTCGTTCATTTCATTTCTTCTTTAAATGGTATCTAGGAAAACTTTCTTCTATACATAAAAATTATGTTGTTCTACCAAAGAGCTTTAAAGTACAGGTGATACTTTCTTCTACACTTTGCACTTTATTATTTCTGTTGAATTGTCGAATGTTTATTTATAATATATCTGGAAAGTGCTTAGAGACATCATAGATGTATTAGACGCTATTTAAATCCAGAATACTGAATTATTATCATTATGTATTATATATTCTCCATCTACTGTATTCTCTTCCCTAAAATAGATTTCTTCTCTATATGCAAAACTCGTACTCATATAATGATGTTCTTTCAGTAACTTGTGTTTAATTGCTAAACACAAGCTTTGCTTTCCAGGTTTTCGCCTCCTTCTATTTTCTGAATTATTTACGGTATTGTACCCTGTGTTTACCACATCACTACACATGTATCCTTTGTACATAACATTGTACCGATGAGAAGGAAATAAATGCTAATTTCAATTCAATTTCAACTGTAAAAAAATATTTTTATGTCGGTGTTTAAGTTATGAACGGGGTCTAGCCGTTCGGTCGTCGTGCTCACCTTTCCCGCTCATCCTTTATTGATCTGTTTTAGGCCATTTCACAATAGGATGATGGTCCGAGAAAGGGCACTCATCCCTTAAACCCAAATAGAAGCCCTCTATACCAGTCTGAATAGGCCTTTCAACTCAATCCCATAATACTCCCTCAACACATTCCGACTTTAAGGACCCCCTGAATGACTTTCCTTTATCAACGTGTGTTCTTTCCTATCGCTTGTGTGCATTTTATAATGCGGCGTCCCTCTCCCATTCATTTTTGTTTCTCTATTATCATTTTGTATACATATAATAAGCCATGTTTTGGCCAACGGAATAATCGGCTCGTTTTTATGACCTTCGTGCCTCCGAAGGGTCTTAACTTCGATAGGCACCTAGCTTAATGAAACTCATTTATAATGCGTAAGAAGGAGACCGCGAGTGGGGATTATTATGTGCAAACATATATGATTTTATGCGACTGGTAGTAATTCTGCTTTACATGGGTCCTGCGGGAAAGTTTCGTTGAAAAAAATAGAGGTACAATGTTGTAATGACTATTATAGTTTAGCGATTATTATGCATTTTGGCAAGACGGATTTGCATATTCTATTTATACCTACATAAAGCAAGTTATAAAATTTGATTTAAAAGTGTTATTTTTTGGTTGGAAATACGCATTACATGTAATCTACCCTATATTTTGTTATGTATTGTTCAAAAATGTACCTTATTTTTGTAAATGTTATTTCCCTCATCTAATGTATCCAAGTTATAATGATTTATATATTACTTTTGTCAATATAATATTGATGATATCAATGATATTTTTAATAAATACATTACAATACAATACAAGTTGTAAATCTGTTCCTTGGGATATGCAGAGCAACATTTTAAATGGATAGTAACAATGTTATGAAATTAATTTGGAATTAGTTACGATGATGATTTTTAGAGTTTTATTATTCGTACTCCGGTGTAAATAGAATTCTTATCAATCTTATTTAAAATTTTCCCTGATCATCATTAATAATTTTGTCCTTAACGTTCAGAAATGTCTTTCCTTACACTCTGAGAAAAATTGTTATAAAGCAGTTTGACCAACTTCACGACCACTTTGGAATTTTAAATAGTTTTTATTGCATAACTCACCCCTCTCTGTTCCTCTATATCCTTAAAATTCGATAAATTTACCCATATAAGAAGCGTTCCCTGTACTTTCTTGTCCCATATATATTTAGAAAATTTGAAAAGATTTCCGATCGTCATATTTTTATGCTACACTATTGAAGAAAACATTAATGATTAATCATAATAAAATGAGCACTGCAATTCAGTTCGATTCAGTTCAGTTGAAATTTAGCTTATTAGATATGTCTCACAGCATAAAATGAATTGCTCATGTGTATTTACAAAGTAAAAAAAAAAATTCTAAATACAAGTTACATGAATTGCACATATATAATAATAATGTCGGTTAAAAATGTTGTCTAATAAATAAACAGCTATACAGAGAAACGATTTACATGGAATGGAAAGACAGGGAGAAGCCATCGTAAAGTTTAGTGAAAATTTGGAAAAATACGCCGGGAAGGGGCATTATCACAAGCCATATTTTGAGATGGTGAGGATTAAAGAGTCGCATAGGAAAGGATACGTCGTAAAGAAAATGGAGGAGGGGTCATAAATTTGGGTGGAAATCGAGTTAACCCTTTCGAGACAATAGACCACATTTTGTGGTTTGGCTCAATAACTTTTGATTCAGAGCCTTAAAAAATATACCAGATGCATGAGTAGAAACAGCAAAAATTTCTGCACACTCTATGTCCATTTTTGTTGCATAACCATACTGCGTTTGATGCCAGAAATTTCAAAAAGGAGAATAAGCTTCATAATCCTTAAATTGGCAACACATTGAGAGGTTCAAAATCACTATTTTTTATCAAAATTGGCAATTTTTTCAACTTTTCGACTAAGTTTCTAATGATGTATATTGTTTTCAAAGACATTGCATTTTGTTAGAACCATGTAGCACTAAAAGAAAAATATTATTGTTGCCAATTTGAAGAACGAAATGTGATCAATTGAGCTCTTAAATAATTCCTGTCATGAAAGGGTTAATCTTGTGAAAGAAGAAAAATGACAGTAGACGTAATTGTCTCCACCTCTCGGTTCGTTTACCCCTTTCCCTTAATTTAGCGACTAACATCATTGCCTATATTACGCCGGTGCAGAAAGGGACAAAATCGATATGCCAGTAGCGGTTTATGGGTTTACATTTTCAACACTTAAGTCTGTTTTGTTCTCAAAATGCTATTCTTATGTGTTATGACTGCTTGAGTCATTAAAGGGAAATCCAACCTTAATAGCAAGTTGCTTTGAAAGAAAGAGGAAAAATCAGAGAAGCAGATTGGTGAAAGTTTGAACGAAATCGGACAATTAATAAGAAAGTTATGAATTTTTGAAAGTTGTAATCACTATGCATATGGGAGTTTCAAATTGGCTGAATAGGTAATGTCACTGTGATGTAGCTGTGGACAACTCCCCCATTCGCTCTAACACACAAAATGACTAAAATGTCACTTTTTTCAAAATGCATATACTCAGTAGGATCTTTCGTTCATGAGGACCTATGACAATATGCTATCTCCAATATATTTTGAGTACTGCCACGAGGGTAAAAGCACCTCGAAGAAAAACGCAAATTAATGATATATTTGTGTACGACAAATGGGAGAGTTGTCCACAAAAATGTCACAATTGCCTCACCAAATTGCCAATTTGAGATTCGCATAGATGTAGTGATCTCATTTTTCAAACATCCATAACTTTCTTAGTCCTTGTCCGATTTCTTTCAAACTTTCACCATCCTGTTTTTCTTAATTTTCTACTTTCACACAAATCATTTTATTACCAAGGTTGGATTGCCTTTTAAGATTGCCGCAAATCTGACTCCACCTTGAAACCATGTTTTGTTGAAAGCATGAATGTTGTAGATCAAATAATGTCAAACAAGAAAACCCCAATTTCGCGAGTGTTTCAGATTGGCGAAAGTTTCATGCCGTGAAATTAGTGAAAATAATTGACATAACACTAACTTTTTTTTTCAAATTGCGAAAGTTTTTTGCTGTGAAAATGGCTGTCGTTTACAATTCGCGAAAATTCCCTTTTGCGAATGTTTCTGGTTTACAGTGAGTGAATTCAAAATAGAATTCTTCAAAAGTTTATGTCTGGATCATCGAATAATCATGGTGTTACTTTTTAAGAGAATAACATTCACCAAACATTTTTGGGATGATTCCTGAACAGTTTTAACTGTATGTAAAGTTTCAGTTATAACATTTCTTTATATACACATCTTCAATAGAACAAGCGTGTAATACGCAGAGATCTGACCTTAAAGTTGATTCAACCGAAGACAGTTTACCAATTTCGAATGACATTTTGATACAAAATATAATTATCTTAACCAATAATCTGTTTATATTTTGTATACAAAACTATGCGAATGTTGTGCTAATGACGTAATTTGTAATTCAAGACTTGGTAGAATTTCAACGCAGATATGAAACTGAGCTGAACAATGTTGGTTAAAAATGTATAAGGATTGAAAAAAAAAAGAGTAATAAACAAGTTAAATTCATGACACCGAGGTAGACTCCCCAAGCATCATGGTTAGAATATTTAGTCTGTTCAAATATATGTATCTGTTGTGTTTTCGATGAATGCAGAACGGGGAAAAGATTTTTCTAATTTTTTTTTTTTTTTTTTTTAAATCTTGTCTAAAAAATGATGCATCCTGCTGCACATGCTGCATGATTAACAAAATATAATGAATGTTAGCTTAGTTCCTATCAAAATGCAATTTCTTCATCAGAACCCCAAATAAATATAAGTCTTGGTGCAAGAAAAAATGGGCCTATACCGGTATATTACTCTAAGTTTTAACTCATAACAAGTCAGTGGCACTCGTAAATGTGAAGAGAGTGAACATTTTTTGGAAATAATTGTAAGGATACTTTTCAACCAAATTTTATAAAATCTGATTTTTTTAAAAACCCTTTGTTACCTTTTGACAAATCAAGATTATACATTTGCGTATTTATTAAGGACATAACAGTACACATGGTAAACTTCGTGTACTACATATCAGCCATGCATTCCACACTGCTGTTTGCCTGTAATCAATAACTCATGATGCCTGAATATAAGAATAGGTAGTTCGGCGGATATAGAACTGTGTTCTAAAATTTATTACATACATCTTGGTCATGTTGGTGTCTTACACCAAAATGTTAGTGTCTTACACCAAGAAAATGTTATACTATTCACATTTAGAATATGTAAACTGTATTTTGGTATTGGAATTTTAGACTTTGAGTTATCAACAGTTTTAAATGCCTTTTTTACAACTAAAATAAATGACATTCACAGGCATACGAACTGAAATAATCCACAAAACCATTTGAGAACAATAATTAAAAAAAAAAAAAAAATAAGGAGAAAAACTAAAAACGAAGCATTTTCATGGGGGGAAAATGCCCAGATTGCTTTCAGAATACCATTGTGCAGGCTAGGGGTCTATACTGCGCAAATAACAATTCAAAAGACTTTAATCTGGAAGATAGTCGGATGAAACGGTATAGCTTTGTAAGCCTCGATAGGGAAAAGAATGTTAAGCCTATAATATGTTGACTTTGATTTCTAAGCCTCTTGTAACGAGAGAGCTCTTCATATTGAAAGGATATACTAAGAATGAAATGCTCAAATATAGGTAAACATGCCCATTAATCTGGTGAAGGTGTTTTCGGGGAAGGGTTATTTACTCTGCCCATCTCGGTAGCCAGTCAAAGTGATGGAAAATGTTTTGTACCAGGGCGGTAGTATGAATGGGAGGTTCAAGAAGTTAACATAGTAAAAGTTATATCTTTAAGGTTTTCTGTAATGAAAATGGTCTATTTATTTGGAAACCGTTAATACTGCAAAATGTTATCAACAGTAAATGACAAGTAAAAAAATTAGACAACCCCCAACAAAAAACAACACCAAACAAACAAGGAATTACTCACATCACATTCTACTTCAAAGTTAACACATCTTAACTTTTTTTTTTCACCACGCACACCCATACACACCCTTCCCCTCCTCCTCCCTCCTCTAATCTCAGTCTGTCTGTCTCTCTCTGTCTCTCACTCACTCTCTTCTCTCTTTCTTCTCTCTCGCTCTCACTCTTCCCACCCTATTTCTTATTCCCTCTCCCTCTAACATTTCTGTTTTCCCGTCTATCATCTCTTTCTACTGCCATGCTCATTAATGCTCATTCTCTCTCTCTCTCTCTCTCTCTCTCTCTATTTCTTGATTATAATTAATACCCGTGTTCCATCAATGTACAGAAGACAGATAAATACACATGGGTGTGCCTTTTCATAATTGTCTTTACTTCTTCTTAACATTATCATTATTACCACATTATCATTCCGTCTTTATTGCCACATTCACTAACCAATAATGCATCCAATTGTAGTCATTTCCTGAGCAACAACAAATAGTTAAATGTTATTCTCATCGCATATAATTATGCTCCCAATGATCTCAAGACCTAAGGAATGACCACAGACCACTACATTCGCGACCCGGGTAGCTTTTAGTATAAACGTCTATATATTCCTGATACTAGGTGTACAATAAATGGACAATTCTGATCATTAATATATACTCAAAAGCTAAAACTCGGATCAGACTGAGGTTTTCACATTGTAAAGTGATGTCAAATTCATTTGGAGTAAGTTTTATGAAATTTTCTTTAATAATATTCTTAAAATAATGCTCTGAATATTCAATTAGATTTTCACTTATTGAAAACTCAAGGCCACAAACTCTTTGTTTATTAATTCAGAACACGACAATACCACTGTGTATCGCACCTGTCATTTCGGCTAACTTTTGCTATCCTGTGCCATTAATGATTCATGACTCTGGGGTAACAGAGGTGCTATGGAATTTCAGCTGCAAAGCACAAGGGCAATTGTTGTGTACTGAATGAATTACTGATACACACAGACTTAGTGACCTTGAGTTTTCAAAAAGAGAAAATCTAATTGAATATTCACATCATTGTTTTAAGAATAGTATTTGAAGAATATCACAAAACTTACTCCAAATAAATTTGAGACCGTTCAATTTTACAATGTGAAAACCTCAGTCTGATACGAATTATAACTTTTGAGTTATTAACGATCAAATGTGTCAAATGTTTTTCTTTGCACTTATTAATACTTCCATCATATGAGACTACCCATAACAAAACAACTCGAATATGAATATAACCAATAGACCTGTTCACAAATATATTCAAATTTTATGCATACTTTTGAAACAACGGTTGTTCTTGACAACCTGAAAACTTGTCAGAGGCTTGCCAGACATAGCAACAAGTAATGTATGCAAACTGGATTCCAAGTATTGTAGTTCATTCATTAATAACAGTTTAATGGAATACCTCGTTACTAGCCGGGAAAGAAACATCCATAAATTTGAATAACTTTGTGAACAAGTCTATTACAGACTGTACATGCCACTTAATTCCAAAAGCTTTAGTAGTCAAATTGATGATTGCTGATCCCGCCTTGCCTTTCTATCTTTCATAACAGTGGGGCGGCATAGCAATTTAATTGTGCATTTTGTGATAAAAGCACCAAATTTGGCACACAGGTAGATGAATATGTTCTAAGTAAAACAGGATATTGAGTCACCTGGAATGTGCCCAGTTTTTAAAAAATGACCACCACAGGGTACTTTTTCGTCCATTCTTAATCTAAAATTGAGATATTTTACTAAATTTAGGTTATATCAAATACACTGATTAATATTATATATATTTAGACCCCAAAAGAAGCCCCAGGTGCCCATTTTTTCAAATAAAAGTCCATTTTATATTTCAAATTGAGATAAGATTATTGAATTGTAAAATATCTGTGAAATTATTCTACTGTGATCAGGGAAACAATACCTCATTTGAAATTGACAAAATAGTTGGCACAGGTGCCCAATATGGAAAAGGGGGCCCCAAAATTTACTTACCTGTAAAGTTAAGTAAGATGATAATCTTATTATTATTTTTTTGTTGTTGTTGATAAAAGCACCAAATTTGGGACAACGGTAGATGAGTATGTCATATGCAAAACTGGATATTGGGCCATCTAGAATTCTGCCCAGGGTGCCCTTGGCTGCAATCTTTTAAAATGTCTGCATCTTGTACTTTTCATGAATAATTAGCCAGAGTCAAGGTAGTATAGGACCTATCAAATCTAACTTCGGGGTAATGTGGTAGTATGTTAATTTCATTCTGAAATTTACAGGGCCTCAAGGCATCAAACATCATGAAATGTTGTTTGGATGCCCTTTTGCGATGTTAGGGCCCTTGTCAAAAAAGTCAAATCTTAAGTATTATAAGAAATGTCAATTCATATTCAGGTGTGATGTGACAGATAGAATACAAAACTATAGCTTATTAGGGCCCATATTAACATGAGGAAAAGTTGTTTAGGTCTCCGTTCTGTGAATAATGGACCTTTTTAATGGTGGAAGGACATTAAGCTGTCAACTACTTGTGAAATATTTCAAAGCGTGATCTAGAAGATACATTAAAGTTGTACTGCACAGGTGCCCATTTTACAAATATCGCCCATAGTATGTACATCATAATGTCCAAATCTAAAATTTGAAATGTTCAAATGCTAATGAATTTATCTCTTACCGCCATTTATTCAACATAAAAATGGGTTGACTATATAGCACTCTATAGAATTAAATATTAAGCAGTTTTCACGAAAAGAAAGGATCTCTACGATACATTCGGTACAAAGGTGTCTCTCCAAGTTTACCTTGTACCTTGGGCCTCGAATGAATGCCCCTTGGTCGCGAATAAGTGACCAGATATTAATATCTATGTGCTGCTTGTAATATCAGGGGGTCTTACTATTGGAGTGCCTACATAGTAGAACCAGCAAAGCGTCGCACATATTCTGCGCGCCAGTTGAGTGGGGTAACCTCGCTAGTCATAAGGACCGCTAGTCATAGTGACCGCTATTCATAAGGACCGCTATCCATAACGCGTGACTAAATGAATAGCGGTCCTTGTATATACTAAATAGCGAGCAAACAGCAGTTGAGTACCCAGGTGACGTTGAAAAATGCCCATCCCAGCATCTCTTGAGGGTAGCCCTTATCCAAAATCTTCGTGTCTCTAATAATACTTTTCCATTGTAGTATTTCATGACCCTGATTAAAATACGAACGAAAAAAAAGTCCCCCAAAGTATAACAGAGCCGCGAAATTATTAGGCCCTGTCTGTGGGCTCTATTATTTGTCTATCTTGGGATTACAAGCTAATAACTAGGCAGTGGCATAGCCATGGGGTCGGCACAGCTGATAAAAAGGTGAAATGAAGAAAGAGAGAGTATCCTGCATCATAGACGTACATACATTCTCCCCCCCCCCCCCAAAAAAAAAAAAGGAAACCGGACTTCATGGCAGAAATTTTCTATTATAACGAATAATTTCCTTGGTGAGTTATACATCTATGAAAAGCTATGCTTCTCTTCTTTCATTTGATGCACAACTTATTGTTCATAATTCAGGCATGATTGAATCAAAACAATGGAAAGTGGTGGCACCAAAATTTTATGTGCACGAACAAATTGCAAATTTGAGTCAGTGGTTAGGGCAGTAAGCGTAATCATATTGAAAAAAGTAAAACATCATATAAAAATTCATAATTTTTTTCTTTTATATGACAGCTCATGCATAGAAAATCAATAATGTAAGCTAGAGAACAAGTAAAATTAAAACATGCTTGATTTCTGCCCAAATGAGTGGATAGTTGAGTACTGAGAAGCCATTCACCTTTTCTGACCTACCAGCTGACAATGGACTTAATGTTTGGGTGAATTTACACAAACATGGGGAATGACAAGGAACATTAAAGATGGTTGGAGGTAATAAAAAGGCTAAGAATTAAGCAAACCATCTTTTTTAGGTTGGGTGACCATGCATCTGACCACAGAATACAGGGTGGTCATCTAACGGAATGGGCTTGCTCTGGGAGTATGCAGCAAGTTGCTGCCGCCTTCATTGAGAGATTTCCAGATCGCGAAATTCCTGCGAAGTCTACGTTATAATATGGAGAAACATAAGAAAATATCAGCAAGGAGGGACGAGCCTCACTGTTAACAAGCGTCGATCTGGTCGAAGAAGAATTGCCATATCGGAAGAGAATGTAGCAGAAGTAAGGCGTGGCATCCATGAGAATCCCCTGAGTATCCGTAATGTTCATTCTTCATACCCCAAGTCCCCATCCATCTCTAATGTTCCTTTTCATTCCCCATGTTTGTGAAAATTCACCCAAGCATTGAGTCCATTGTCAGCAGCTTGGTCAATGGCTTCTTACTCAACTTTTTTTGTGCTTTTATAATAAAATGCACAATTGACCTAAAATTTGTCGCTATGCCGCCTCACTATAAGTAGACATGAAAGGCAGTAGTATCTTGAGGGGGGGGGGGGGGGGGCTATGTATCCAATTTAATATGAAAGCTGGCATACGCCCCTAGTATGCGGCTATAGATGGAGTTATTTACAATATAACCGAGTTATCAAAACTACAACCACATAATATATCGGGACCCTGCATGGGAGCGAATTTTTGCACTGGTAATGCTAAGGGTAGAAGTGATGCCCAAACATGGGATTTGAGTTCTCGGACAAATTATTATTTAAAAATGAAATTAAGTAAGGAAGGAAGGAAGGAAGGAAGGAAGGAAGAAGGGAAGGAAGGAACCATTTAGTAGATACTTTGAAGATTTTCCTCAGTGACCCTTAAAGAAGACAGGGGATGCTGCTGCATCAAAAGCCAAAGATGCAAATGTAGATTCGTACGTATGTAAGGAACCAGTTTCACGTAATGGTAGAGCAGTCAAGTCACCTTCACAGCTTGACTTGTATTATGTACTATCATTTACGTATATATGTGTACATACTTTTTATACATCATCTTTAACTTGTATTCATAGTGGTAGAGTAGCCAACTTATAAATATGTACTGTTGTTTCTGACATTATGTATCACGATGATTAATGTTTATAAATTGTGTATAACATTTTAAACTTGTATTATATGTTTGTTAGTATTGTTTATATATTGACTACATCAGGTATATGTATTTTTCATTTTATGTTACATCTGTAACTGTTTATAAATGTTTTATGACTTTGTCTGTACTCTCATAACCCAAAAGAAAGTCAAAAGAGTCAACAAATCAACTCAACTCAACTTAACTCAACTCATCTGCAGCATCCCAACTTCCCCACCTCTCGGGTCAATTGTGTATATTTCAGCTGATGATAGTTTCCCCGAGCCAGAATAAACATATCCGAGCCCTTTTTTAAAAAAAGGTTTTAATGTAAACAAAAACTTTCCTTTTTATTTGAGGTGTTTGCTCACAGCTAATCAAATGCAATGATTTCAGTAGCTTTTATTATTGTCACTTAAAGGAATCGCAAACTTCATGAAACGGCATTTTCGTTCAATAATTGTCATACGCAAACCCATTGGCATAATGAGCCAAAAGAATTGAGGGCACTAAGCAACAATAAGATCTGAAATATTTCTTTGTTTCACAAATACATAATGTGAGCATCAATCCGTTTGATCGGGGGGGGGGGGGGGGGATTATATCATGAATATCTCTTGACTAATTTCCTTGGGAAAAGACACCATCCGAATAAAATGTCCTATCCAAGAAAAAAAAAATGACGTTGATTTGCATTATAAGTATTGATTCTATGGGTGTTTTTCTGTACATGATTCCTCACTTCGGACAGAAACTGTGAAGGGACAGAACATAACTTAGACGAAAAAATTATTTTAACTAAAGGGGTTGTGACAACCCCCCCCCCCCCCCCCCCCCCCCCCCGCCGTTCCGCGGCCGCTGGACTTTACAGTTATACTGCTGCTGCTGGTACTACTACTTCTAATACTACTACTACCACTAGCACCACTACTACTGCTTCTACTTCTACTACTAATATTACTCTTCCTGCTCCTCCTTCTCCTCTTACTATCACACTATCACTGCTTCCACTACTAAACTGCATGATGCCCTTATGTTACCGCTGATGCTATACCGGTCCTAAACCTTTATAACTTTATTAACCTTGACACCCCTTATGTTTAAACTGAACATTCTTTCTTTGATAGTATTCCCGATGAAGTTATGATTATACGTTATTTATACTATCAGGAATCCTGATGCAGGGGTTGTTTACTTTTCCCTTGTTTGATATCAGTTTGGCTGACATCACCTAGGCGTTAATTGTGCTAATTCATTAGAAAAAAATCCCCCTTTTTTGTTGTTACACGCACCATCAGACAGTGAAAAAACAAGAACAAGGATTGATATAAAAATATTTCGTACTTTGGACCCCATCTAACTGTATAGACATTAAAGCTGTACCCGATAGGATTGTGAATGTGATATCTTGATCGCGAGTGCGAGTGTGCAAAGCGTCAAGTGAAACATTTTATGCTTTTTTAATGTCTCTTACATTTTTGATTTGGAAGAATGTAAGACCGACTTTTTCTGACAAATGATTACGACATCATCAATTTGGAACAGAAAAGCTGACAGTAGAGTTGCATAGTGGATATGTTAGATGATGTAAATCTACTGGAATTGATGGCTTTTTCACAAGCACTAAGGGAATAATACGTCGTTCCAGATAACAGTGGACCGAAAAGAAGTATTTCCTCAATTGAGGACCAATTGGATGCATATGACTAATGGAATAAAAACCTGTTCATAGCTTATCTATGTATTTAAGCAGCCCGTACATTATCTCAGTTGAATGAATTATTTATCCCACATTTTCATTCCTGTGATCGGAAAGATACGAGGCAAATACATTTTGAATCTGTTGAAATCATGGATGTGTTTCAAGCGGCGAAGCAGGGTGATCTCGAATACATACAGTCTATGTTAGAAAGCGAGTCAGTTGAGAGGAGGGTTTCCACATCAAACACTGTGGATGAAGATGGAAACACGCTCCTCCACATCGCTTCAATAGAAGGACACCTTCACATTGTAAATTATGCTATTACTTTAGGGGCGCAGCTTAACTTTTGTAGTAATACCGGGAAAACACCTCTCCACAATGCTTCGAGCAATGGTCATCTTGACGTAGCTCAGTATCTCGTTAGTAAAGGAGCACAGGTTGAGAAGTTTGATAATGATGGTAGGACACCTCTTCACGAGGCATCATGCAATGGTCATCTTGACGTAGCTCAGTATCTCGTTAGTAAAGGAGCAGAGATTGAGAAGGTTGATAATGATGGTAGGACACCTCTTCACGAGGCATCATGCAATGGTCATCTTGACGTAGCTCAGTATCTCGTTACTAAAGGAGCACAGGTTGAGAAAGTTGATAATGATGGTAGGACACCTCTCCACGAGGCATCATACAACGGTCACCTTGCTATAGCTCAGTATCTCGTTAGTAAAGGAGCACAGGTTGAGAAGGATGATAACGAAGATAGGACACCTCTTCACGAGGCATCATCCAACGATCATCTTGCAGTTGTTAAGTATCTGGTTAGTAATGGAGCACGCGTTCAGATGAGTGATACTGATGGTATGACACCTCTTCACGAGGCATCATCAACAGGTCACCTTGAAATTGTCCAGTACCTAGTAGATCGTGGTGCCAAGGTCGATGATATGGCTGATGACGGTTGTACACCTTTGCATAAAGCATCATTTGGAGGTCACCTTGATGTTGTTTTGTACCTTGTAAGTGTCGGAGCCAAACTTGAGAGTGCTGACGTTGACGGTTGCACACCTCTGTACGATGCATCATCCAACGGTCATCTTAAAGTCGTTATGTATCTCGTTAGTGTAGGAGCACAGCTTCATAAGAGAGATTTGGATGGAACTACACCTCTTCATTTTGCATCTTCAAATGGTCAACTTGAGGTTGTTAAATACCTCATTCTCAAAGGAGCAAAAATTTTAGCACGCGATAATGATGGTGTAACTCCTCTTCATGATGCATCATCCAGGGGTCATCTTCACGTTATTGATTTTCTCGTTCGTAAAGGAGCACTGCTTGATGACTATGATAGTGATCGCTGTACACCACTTCACTATGCAACATCCAATGGTCATCTTGACGTTGTTAAGTATTTGATAAGTATGGGAGCAGAGCTTGGAGAGGATGATAAGGACAGTTACACACCACTAAATGCTGCATCAGCAAGCGGTCATCTTGATGTGGTCCAGTACCTCGTTAGTACTGGAAAAGGAGTACAGTTCCAGAAAAGTGATAATGATGGTAGGACACCTCTTCACGAGGCATCAGCGAATGGTCATCTTGATGTAGTCCAGTACCTTGTTAAGGAAGGAGCACAGATTGAGAAGAGTGGTAATGATGGTAAGACACCTCTTCAAGAGGCTTCATACAACGGTCACCTTGAAGTTGTTAAGTACTTAATTAGCCACGGAGCTCAGTTTCAGGAATGTGATAATGCTGGTATGTCACCTCTTCACAGTGCATCACAAAATTGTCATCTTGAGGTAGTGAAGTACCTCGTCGATAAAGGAGCAGATATTGAAATGGGTGACCAGAAGGGTCGCACACCTCTTCATGACGCATCAATTAATGGTCACCTTGACATTGTTCGATATCTTTTTAGTAAAGGAGCACAACTTGAGAAAAGCGATAATGATGGTATGACTCCTCTTCAGTATGCATTATCCAGAGATCATCTTGACGTCATCGAATACCTTGATAGCAGGGGAGAAATTGACAAAGGTAATAGGTCATGTCTGATCACAAGTGATTACGTTTCGAGAGTATGTGATGAGAATAATGTTACTACTGTCTCACCAATTTTAGCATGTTCCATTATGCAACTTAATCAAATGTTTCGGTAATGACATAAAATGACATTTCACAGTGTTTAGCAAAATCATGCTATGAATTATCTGGACAAGACTAGAACATAATAGATAATACATTATGGCTCTCTTCAAAGTACAGTATGCCCTATTACCAAAGGAAAGTAGAGCTTGGCTTGATAAAAAAATATCAGATGTTATTGTGTTCGATATGAATTATGAGTACATATAACAGAATATGCACCATTTTCCTTCTTCCAGGAGAACAGGACGATACTTCTTCAACAAGTTCAGTATCTATGGAAAGCGGATATTCGAGCATTCGTAGTAGTAGAACTGACTTACGCAATCGCCAGGTATTTCATGTTAACGATAGTTGTAACTGATGTAGTTCTCTTCAAAGCTCTTCAAACTTAGTTCCTTTTCTTCTTTTTTGTGCCTCATATGTTGTTTTTAGTTAATATATCTATTCTTTTTATCACACTGATCGCAATGGGAAACGTAAGACATCAATAGTCAGGTTCACACGAAGGGAGCTAAACTTTAAGTTTCGCTTGTAGTTTAAAAACTTTAAGTTATTTTTAAACTTGTAGTTACCTTGTAGTTTCAGACCGTATGAACGGACTCGTAGTTTCGAAACTTTATGTTTAATTGTAGTTCTAGAACCACAAGCGAGCTCGTGATTAACGCCGAAACCACGAGCAAGGGGGGGGGGGGGGGAGGGGGTCCTGTATATATATATATATTCGGATAGTTTGGACAGAATAAATTTAATGATAAAATGATAATGATGATAATCATAATATGGTATTATTTACCCAGGGTAGCCACATTAATATTAATACTGCTCTTTCTGCGGGCATTGTCATTTTTACAGCCAGCATTGCCAGGTACTTATCCAATACACCTGGGTCAGGAGGGACAAATGTGGGCAAAATACCTTGTCCAATGATGTAAGCACTGAATAAGAATCGAACCCGGGACCTCTCATATGAGAGTCATGAGCCTTCACCAATGTACCAAGGTGCTCCCACCAATGGTGCGCTGTGGTTGCAACGGAAGGGTTCACAGTTTTCTCAAAGTTTGATTGATTCTGTATTCCCGGTCACCAAAACAATTTGCTGTCTTAGCTATGTTTTGATCGTTTTTCAAGTACAGATGGAAAACCCACATACAAGGAGAAGAACGCCAATGTCTCCTTCGCGGTTCGGAGCACGTCTTTGGCTTCAATCTCGACATCACGAACGGAATTCAAGAAGACTTCGGGCAAAAAAGGAGCCGTCCTTTGATAAGTAATGTCGACTTTGTGAATGTGTTTTTAAAGTTTGAGAATCCATTCCATTATCTTTTTTTTCCAAATAAAAAACAGCAAATTGAAAAAGTTTAAGTGCCCATAATTTTCAACTGGATTAGGAATATTTTTACCTTCTTAATGAGTGAATTTACATATATTGATTTTATATTATGTTATTTATGTTATTATTTTTTTAGGGTATGTGTGACCTATTTAAGTGCCTTCCATTTTTTAAAGAAAAATGTCGTATATTCGAAGATTTTAATTAAACAACATCCATCGTAGACGTATCTAAAAGCCATCTTTATACTTGACCAAAAACAAAATTTTATACTTTTTGATAAAGAAAATCATTCAATTTATTTTTAAAAATATGCCAGTTCTCTATTAACTGGTTATTAAGTCACATTCTGATTGATTTATTTCAAATAAAGTAATAAGTCTGTTTTATGTTCTCATACGACAAAACAAAGCACAACCAAGTACGTGAACAATCACTGAATGTCTATCATTACCTGTTTTCGTCAATATTATAATGCCTCCAGCGTTTATGTCTATTGGGGTTTTCTGCCTAATGGAGCACACGTTTTAAAAATGCCATGTGGGGAAGAAAATGGCTCAGATCCTCCCCCACTCTTACCTGGAATCTCCTCTGATATTGCTTGTATGTTAAATATTATTCTCATCTTATTTTCAGAAAACTGACAATAGAAGAGAAACCTGATTCCAAAATGTCAAAAGGTAATGCTTTCATGCTCTTAAAAGCAGAGATAAAATCCTTTTTTCCCCCTATCCAAATGATAAAACGGTCTTTGTGTCAATGATAGTATGATACATCATAAGTAAAATATATTATTACATGCTCCTGCCCATCCAATTGATGAATAACTAACTATATTTGAGAAAATGGTTACTTTGAGTTATCTGGCTACAAACATGACAAAAGAAACAGAAGTTTCTCTGACTTTTGTGCTTCCGATCAAGATAATTTAATGAAATAAACTGTTTTCTCATGTGAAATCCTTCCGAAAAAAGTTTCATAACAGTCATTAATCATTATCACTTTCACATGTTTCGCATGGCTACAGCCAAAGACACCGACAATGTCGGTCTAGAGAGCTTTCTGACAACTTTTTTGAGGGTTAACTAGACTTAAGCCCACTGGGCTGTCGGTCTATAGGGATGACCCTCTTTCGAATAGCGGTGCGGGTGCATTAGTGATTCTTTTTAAATGATTGAACTGCCAGTTTTCAACAATAAGATTTTTTTTTATCGAGATCTCGAAGAGGAGACCCATGGTGAACTGGAGAAATATTCAACACATGCTGAAGAAGATCAGGGAAGTTCTGAGAAGCAATCTGAACAGCACGACTCTCGTGAACTCGGCCATAGTGATCTTCAAAATGAATCCCATGTGATTCGGCTTGAGAAGTATCATGTTAAAGTCAGTATTCCAAAAAGTAACGCCTTCACTGATTTCCCCGATCAAGAAATCACTGTGCAAGCCATATCTGAAATTCCATCGGAGTTGGTTCTTCAGAGAGATGAAGCGATTATATCAGTTGGGCTTAAAATGTCACCTCCTGGTCGAAAGTTTAGTACGCCGGTTAAAATCACCATGGCACACTGCGCTCTGTTCTCTAGACCTGAACATGCTGGAGATGCGGAGATTGGTCTTTATACTCGCGTGCAGTGTATGTATCTGTTATATTTTTACAGTAACTTTATATAATATATCTTGTTTCTTGTCTCCCGGAGATACAGTAGCATGTGTTTATAAAAGTTATACCTGGCATAACTTTGTCCATTGATTCATGGGGTAAACTTGATGCAAATCTGCAACCATGGCAACAGTGAGTTAAATCTTAAAAATGAAAGTGATTAATTTACCTTGGTGACATGTTTTGTGAGAAATCCAACCTTAATGGCAAGTTGTTCTGAAAGAAAGAGGAAAAATCAGAGAAGCAGATTGGTGAAGTTTGAACGAAATCGGACAGAAATGAAAGTTATGAATCTAGGAATGTTGTAATTACTATACATATGGAATTTAAAATTGGACAAATCAGTAATGCCACTGTGATGTAGTGGCGGACAACTGCATTTCTCCAACACACAAAATGACTAAAATGTCATTTTTCACAAAAGGTATTACTCGATAGGTACTTTTTTTTATGTTATGAGGCCTATGCTATCTACAATATATTTTGAGTACTGCCCCGAAGGAAAAAACGCTTAGGAGAAAACCGCAAATTAATGATATTTTAGTGAAGGACCTACGACAAACGGAGAGTTGACCGCCAATATGTCATAATCGAGATTTCACATAGATTTAGTGGTTTCATTTTTCAAACATCCATAATTTTCATATTCCTTGTCTGATATCTTTCAAACTTTCACCATCCTATTTTTCTGATTTCACACATATCATTATTACCAAGGTCTGGTTGCCCTTTAAGCTTCAGTTCTCATCATGTTGTAAGAAGGGGTGGGAATGGTCGAGCCAATGCCTGTCGATGTATCAGTATTCAGAAAAATGATCAGTGCCCCTTCCCAAAATGCCGCTAGCAAGATGGATATTATCATGATCATAAATTTTGTATACAAGTGTTCTCACTTGTTACTTTTTACTTGTTACTGATAATAATTATATATAAAGTCATTCCCCATACTTATCATGCTTATATGAGCCAGCTATTCGATTTGCATGGTATTGTAATTACCATAATGAACCATTTCTATAATATTTAAAGAACCCACACTATGCTTTATATATGAATGAAATAAATAACGAAAGAATATCATTTTTAATATTGACATTGAGATATCAGATAGGCCCCTTAAAGGCATTGATTAACTTTGCCCAGGATTGAAAAAAAAAATCACTGTTCCAGCTAATGCTGTCATCATAATTGCAAACCTTTAGCTCAGACAGGAATCGCCTGAGTTTTATAAGCTGATCGATCGTTTATATATCAAGATATTTACGATTGAACATTGATGTCGGGATAGAGTACCACCGAACCCTAAAGAACTCTTACGGTTGGCATACCTCGCTCTATCACAGAATACCGTACGGGCTGGAAACCCGCTCTGAAATCGCCAAGCGCTGGTGCTTGGTTTTTGTGACTGCAGCGCAGCGAAGAAGCCGAGCGACTTGCGCTAGCGATTGATCGCGATTTTCTCTTTTTTAGGATTGTAAACGGGTTCCATTTTCTCTCATACTTTCACATATCCTTAATTATATATGTAGTTAGAGGACTGCACACAATTCACTGGTATTTGAGCTGATTTTACAATTTTTCACAAAGTTAATCAATCACTTTAATACACAATTCGGTTGATGCGAATAGATACTCCAGTATACAACTGTGATAATACAGGAAGCATTAAATTAATTTCTTTTATACCATATTTTGCTATCAACAGCTTCAGACAAGTTTACTTTTACTGCTACATCGAGAAACGGTATACCACGGTGTGATGTTAGACGTCATGACTTAGATCTTTACATAGACCACTTCTCGGAATGGTGGATAATAACCTACTTGAGGGGTGTTTTTGTGGGAAAACGCCTTCTCTGTACACCCTATGCCCCATTAACACCACGTAGGAATGCTCTGAACTACGTTCGTCTCTTAATTAAAGATGACATCAACGGAACAGATGAGGTACATCCTGGTTATTTTCATCAGTATCTAATTTAATGTCCTCAAAAGCTTTACTTTTGTACACACAAAATAGTGCTACATATTCATTAATTAGGGGGAGGGGCGGACTGGCCATGGGGATATTGCGAATTTTTCTCCACGGGCCGCGCGATATTTTGACTCAAGGGCCGGTTGATTTGTCGTCTGGAAGCAGGTTGATATAGGTTTATTAGAGGGTCAGTCACATCTAATCCCCCAACCGAATTTCGGTCCCAGGTTTCCCTTAATTAGGGGGTATATGTTTAGGTTCCTTTTATCTTTAAAGCCCAAGTGGGATGGGGGGGGGGTAAGCCCCAAAAGCTTTCGGATTGCTCTGATTTTAGTTGAAGAGTAGTAAGATACAATTCTAAGCTGCTGCAGAGATCATTCTCTTTTACAGTGAATTAATAAGTGAAAGAAAGATATAAAAAGTAATTTAGATCCTTGATCGTGATTTAGATATTGCCTTTACATTTCTTTTGAGTTTGTATTTCCTGTCAGGTTTACTCTGTAGATTTCCGAATAAGAGGTAACGGCTTTTACAATGTGTCTTACGGATGAACATGATCACTCTTTATTTCCTCGACACTGTGACTTTTTTCCATTACCATATTGATTCCATTTTGTATGCCAGCCTATTCTTGACTCTCATAACTCAATTCGTTTATCATTCCAGGATTTTGTAATCTACCTGATCATTAAAATACAATAAATCAAACTTACTGTGACAAACTTAATCATAAATCAATTAATATTTTTAGCCAAATATCATACTACATTACAGGATACACTTCCAGGATTCAAGGTAGCATTTCCGGGTGAGCAGTACCTGGTAAAGTGGAGACATGGAGACTTGAGAATAACACATTCTGAGAATCGAATGAAAGTCTCGCAGAAGGTACCCGTCAGTTATTAAAAGACAGACTTAAGCTGCGAATATCAAAGTTCATTAATTACCATTATTCATGTTAACCCTAGAAACCAGGCTGGTTCCGGTAACAGAGGGGACTTTGGGAAAGTGTTCTGAAAATTTCTAGACGAATGTAGATCTTGAGAAAATATTACTTGTAGCTAGTTGTCTCCAAAAGTGTTTTTCTTCTGACATCTGAATGGCTTTAAAGGGTCTCTGAGGCCAAAAAAATAATTTGTATACGGTTAGAATGTATAAAATTAACCCCAAATAACTTTACCCGGCATTCTACAGGTTAATGGTTAAGGAGTTTGAAGAAAATAAAGGATAGCGTAAACGATCGACGCGCGGAACTCAACTCGAGTTGAGTTCCGCGCGAGCAGTTTTCTAAGCGTGTGCGTTTTTGTATGCGTGCACATTCAGCGAACGCCGAGACTTTTTTTTGCTTTAAATAATATTTTATTTCTTCCTCATATATAACATTTGGAAATAATATATTACATGAAATCATTTATAAACATTTTTACTGATTATAAAAGAATATAAATTATACCAATCAGAAAAAGTAAACTTAGAATCAAATCTATACACATTTCTTTAACAATTTATAATCAAAATGGGAATAGTAATATAGAACAGAATCTTGATACAGGAAACTCTATGAATTGCATTATAAAACACAAACAAACAAACACACATATATATAGATAGATCTCAAATTAAACATGATTTTTTTTCCATACAATATCATTTAATCAAAATGATTTTTGAGGAAGTTATGAGAAAAAAAAATAAAAAATCACACACTTATACACGCTTCACAAACCAACTCCCCCCCCCCCCCCGAAAACTACACATAAGAAGAAAAAAAAAAAAGAAAAAAGAAAAAAGAAAGGAGAAAAGAAAAAGAAAGAAAAGAAAAAAGAAAAAAAAAAGGAGAAAAGAAAAAGAAAGAAAAGAAAAAAAACAAACAAAGACAAAACAAAACCAAACAAAACAAACAAAAAAAACCAAACAAACAAACACAATAAAAAAACAAAACAACAACAACAACAACAAAAAAAATGATACGGACCTCAACTAGGGAAGGACTGCTAGGGTAGAGGGCTGTGAGGTTGATTCTTCGAAGTGTTCCCATTTTTTAAAGTGAATTGACAAAGTTCCCTTTTCCATTGCAAGCCTTTTCTCTTCTTTTCTATTTTCAAGTAATTTATCTTTAATTTCATTTACATTTGGAAGTACCCCCTTTTCTCTACCATGAAAGGTCATAAATTTAATCAAAATTATAATGTGGTTCAATAATTGCTCTGTTTCCATATTAGTCCCATTTATTCCAATATGAATTTCTTTCCAAGATAATTTCTTTAAAATCGGTAAATTAAATTTATCAGCACATTTTTCCCACAATCTTTTAATTATATTACATTCAAAAAATACATGTTGATAGGTTTCTTCCAAAATATTGCAATATGAACACAAACCATTTACACGAAGTTTGAATCTATGTAAGTGATGGTTTGTATAGACTATTCTATGCAATAATTTAAACTGAAACTCTCTCAGTTTACTATCTAATGTACACAGCCTTGGCTGAACAAAAATCTTTTCCACTTCCTTAATTGTGATATTATAAAGTTCCATTAAGTTATAACATGCTGAGCTAATTTCTACATTCTTCTTTATTTGACTTCTATACACCATCTTTGCACTTATTTCTTCAAATTTATAAACATTCTTTGCAAATACTATTTCTAAACTGAGACCGCAGTGGATAGACTTCCTTGCAGGCTGAACGTTCTTTTTCCATTCATGAGGAATTATTGAATATATTTTTTCAATTTTTGTAATTTCTTCTTTACTTAAACCCATAGAAAAAAAATATGCATCCTTTTTTAATAACCCTTGTTCATCACAAATATGGTGAAGTCGATATATATTTTTCAAAAACAAATTTTCATCAAATAAAGTGTGGCCTTCCAGCTGAATAGACTTATTATTATACAAGATTTCATTCCCCTTATATCTCTCTTCTACTTTGACGTAATTTTTCATGTCCGTCCATGTTTCCAGTAAACTTCGATAAAAGGTAGGTAACTTGATATCCACAGTGTTGTCCCAATAATTACAATAAAAAATTAAATTACCTCCCATTGGTCTCATCAAAAATTTGAAGTAATTTTTCCAATTGATACCTTGTTTTCCTGTAACAAGCCTTTTTATCCACATTATTCTCTGTGCTTTTACAAACAATCTAAAATTCATCATTTTGAGCCCACCTTGCGGATAGTCTAAAATTATTATGCTCTTTTTTATTTTGCTTCTACCTCTCCACAAAAAAATCAAAATATATTTCTTCAATCTCGCTATATACCCACTCTGGAACTGGCATCAATGATGATAAATATATCAATTTGGAATAGCCATATACTTTCATTAATTGAATTTTTCCCATTAACGTTAAATCACGTTGCTTCCACCAAGTAAACAATTTTTTAATCTTGCTCAATATTTCTTTGTACTTCATTTTTTCCTCGATATCTTCGGGTATCGAAAAATAAATTCCTAATATTTTAACAATATCGACCTGCTTTCCAAAAGGGAATGTATGAGTGGATAACTGTGGACCTAAAGGTAATATAAATGTCTTGTCATTGTTTTAACTTTAATCCTGATATTTTATAAAATGCTTCAAAAATGTGTTCAATTTCCTTAAAGGGAAAGTTCACCCTGAAGATTACTTGAGTTTAAAAAATGCAGAAAAAATAAAGAAAAATATTGGCGAAGGTTTGATGAAAATCGGTCAAATAATAAAAGAGTTATGAGTATTTAAAGTTTTGGATTCGTGACGTCACATGCGAGCAGCTGCCCATTGGTCATGTAATAAATATTCCATATATTCGCATTTTTTTTTACGTTCCACGATAAATTAATATTGTTTCTTTTCAGAATCTAGTATTGAATAACATTTCTGACAATATATCAAATGCACAGACGAAAATATTCTAAATTTTCTGAGAAAACTGTATTTTATGGAATATTTATCACATTACATAATGGAGGAGCTGCTCGCATGTGACGTCACAAAATCAAAATTTCAAAAGTCCATAACTCCGTTATTCTTTAACGGATTTTGTCCAAACTTTCGCCAATATCTTTCTTTATTTTTTCTGCATTTTCTAAACTCAAGTAATCTTCGGGGTGAACTTTCCCTTTAAATGAGTGCGAGTCTTTTATAATAAAAAGCGTCATATCATCTGCGTACAAAACTTGTTTTATTTCTGTATTTCCAAAACTGATTCCTTTTACCTGATGATTATTTCTAATCATATGAGCTAAAATTTCAATACACAAAACAAATAAATATGGAGAAAGGGGATCTCCCTGCCTTACTCCTCTTTCAACCTTGAAGTAACCTGTTGATGTGCATCCATTTATAACACAACTTTCCGTATTAGTATAAAAAATATTAACCCATTTACAAAACCTTGGTCCAAAATTAAATGATTTTAATACCTTATGTAAAAATAAATGTGACACAGAGTCGAATGCTTTTTCGAAATCAATGGCTATCAAAAAACTCGTTCTCTATAAAAAGAAGTATGAAAGATCATATCATCTATTATTCGTATTGCTTCTCCAATGTTCCTTTCTTTAACATAGCCCAGCTGATCAAAACCTACAATTTCCGGTAAAACTTCTTGTATTCTCTTTGAAAGTACCTTAGATAAAATTTTATAATCTACGTTTAATAACGAAATCAGTCGGTAATTTTTAATAAGTTCTGGATCTTTGCCGTCTTTATGTATCAAGGTAATAACTGCTTGCCTTTGAGAGGCTGATAATTCTCCCAGTTGCAGAGCCTCATTAAAAGATGCAAGGACTAGATCTCCAATTACTGGCCAAAATTTCTGATAAAATTCTACACTTAAACCATCATTTCCTGGAGATTTGTTAAGTTTCATACCTTTTAATATTTCTACACATTCTCTTTCAACGATTGTTCCTTCACATAAATTTCGTGATGTATCATTTAACTTTGGTAGGTTATTAGAAAAGAAATCTAAAGTGTCATCTTCTAAAGAATCTATTTCGCTATATAGTTGCCTGTATAATGATTTTATTCCTTCAATAATTTCCTTTTCGTTAGTAGTGATATTTCCATTTATATTTAATTTCTGTATTATACTGTTTTTCCTATTTGACTGTATTAACTGTTTGAAGAATGCTGTATTCTTTTCTCCACATTCATACCATGAGGACCTTGACCGTACTTTCAAACCTTCATTAAAGTAATCGTAAAGCAAGCTTAGTTGTTGTTTCTTAGTTCTTAAATTTTCAAAAATATCTTTGTGATGTCCATTATCAATCGACAATAGATCCTCTTCTAAGTCCTTTATCTCTTCCTCCAGTTTTTCGATTTTTTCTTTTCTTTCCTCCGCCCTTTCCCTTGATATTTTAATTGTAAACTTCCTTATTTCCATCTTCATAAAATCCCATAATACTCTTTTATCTTTAATTTCAACAGACAATTTCTTTTTTAAACTCTTTATTTCTTCTCTCATCTTCTTAACGTATTCATTATCGCTTAAAAGACTATTATTAAACTTCCAATAAGATCTTTTATTTTTAGTTTTTGACGATGATCTTTTATGGAAAACTAGATTAACCGCTGAATGGTCTGGGGCTAAGGAGGGAACGATATCACATTTGGATGTTATCTGTTCTAAGTTCTCCGATATGATCCAATAATCTAAGCGGCTTTGCATAAATGGATTTCGCTGTTTATACGTATATTGTTTTTTATCTTTATTTTTGTTTCTCCATATATCAATTAATATAAAAGTGTCCATGAACTCTTCTAATTTTTTACTAAATTTTGTTTCCCTTTTTGATACTTGTCCAAAATAATCTAAATTCGTGTCTCTAATAACATTGAAGTCACCGCCAAGTGCTACTGAATTTCCTTCTAAATTATTCCTATATAACAATTGACTTAGATCACTTAAAAATTGTATTCGGTCTCCTTCGTTATTTCCCGTGGGAAAATAAACATTCCCAAGTAGCAACTTCTGTCCTTGTATATTACATTTAATTAAGACATATCTACCATTTCTGTCTATCCAAGTATCACCAATTTCAATGTCTAACTTACTGTCTATTAACACAAGAACTCCTCTTCCATGGTTAGTACCATGACTGAAAATGCATTTCCCACCCAACTCTAATTGCCATTTTGCCTCAATATCTGGCGAACTATATGTTTCTTGTAAGCATACTATGTCAACGGATTTCGTCTTGCACCAATTAAAAATTCTTTCTCGTTTGGTTTTATCTCTTATGCCTTTTACATTAAGTGTGAGAAACTGACATGAAAATACATTTAATACATCATCCATCAGCATATGAAATAAGGTACTCCAATCTTTGACTTCTTATGATAAAGTACACCTCACAGCCCTTCAACCGAAGGAAAAGGAAATAGGAATCAAAAAAATAAAGCGACATATCTAAATTCACCCACCCTAGAGAGAGAGAGAGAGAGAAAAAGAATAAATTTTTTAAAAAATGAATTAAAAAATTAAAAAAAAAACCTTTAAAAAAAAAAAGGAAAAAAAGAAAAAGAAAAAGGAAAACCGTCTACTTCAGAAAATGGATATTCCTGAGTAGCAGTTAACTAGACCTTCCAAGCAAAAACTACCCACAATTCACCCTTCTTACTTGGGTTTGAACTATATCCTGATTTTCAATAAACAAAGTTGTATACATGTAGTACTTGTTTGGAATATTTAAAAAAAAAAAAAAAGGATATAAAAGAAAGGAAATCTTTTCTCGTACTGTACCTTTTAGCTTATTACGACCTATTTGGTACAAGTAACCTTGAACAAACATTACACTAAACATACGCCTATTAATTTAAGGTAATCATGAGTTTATACGTTAAAATACTTAAACTCATCAGTGTGTGTCTGCTGTAAATGAAAGTAATTGTCGCATTTGATAATTTAAGAATGAAAGGCTTACACCTCGTGACCATTAAGACATCTCTGTTACTAGATCAACAAGTTTAGTATGATGATAATGAGCAAGATATAAAGCCAAGTATGTACTACTGTCGAAGGATTCAGAACATAAACATCTTCCTCTTTTGTTGAAATCATGTGTCTGGAATGACAGCAAGGATGAAATAGCAGTCATGTCCGCACGAAACGAGCAAAACCGGAAATTCCGCCCGCCCGCCCGCGACCCCATTACTGAAGGCCCACCCCAAGCCCCTGCCGAAACGGGCGGACCTATTTTAATACCAATTAGCCACTAAACCGAATATAACTGGCCCGCCCGCACGGCCGAAACCGGAAGCAAACCTCCAGTCCGGAAACACGAGCAAGGCCTAGCCACGCCCCCCCCCCCCCCCCCCCCGCCCACCTTGCCCATGTCGTGCGAACTAGCCGACAACGCATCGTTGCTGTTTTGTTTGTTTGTTTTTTAAAGAAAAAACACATCTTGACAAAACGACCTTAGATATTGTTTGTTCTGCACATTATGCTAAGAAATGTATTCGTATGTCTATGAAGAAAAGCAAGAAATTAGGAACGTTTTGTCATTCAGGATTACAAAGAAAATCGTTTGAAATCGTATCAATATAAAGACACTTGTAATCAATGGACCTGTTTGCCAATATGTTCTTTTTCTGTTTCCTTTTTTTTTTTCTTTCTTTCCCTCCTTTTTTTCTTTTCCCCTCTTTTTCTTTCCTTTCTTTTTTCTTTTTCCTCCTTTTTTCCTTCTTTTTTTCTTTCTTAAATGCATACTTTAAACAATGTAGGCATTCCTAACAATCTGAAGGCAATCTCAAGACTGATTGGTCAGAAACAATCAAGAGGCAGTATTAGTCCAAATAGACGGAGCCTCGTATAGATATTGAAGTGCATTCATCAATTATCAGCCACACCCTATACCACCATCATGCCAGTTGCCATGAAAAGAGAAAATATCCCCAGAAAAATCTTATCTAAATTACCAGGCAGACAGGTCTATTTTTTTATTTGACATGTCTAAAATTTAGATTGCATCAAATTAACTTTTAACATGTTAAAGCTTTGTTAAAAGCCAGTTGACTTTTACGTTTGTTAGATGGCAAATTGACCTTTAAGTTTTATAAAAGGTCAGATACCTATTGATAAAAACGAATTAATTACCATGAGAATACTACTGAGCTCTTTGGCAATACAACCGAAATATGACTTATATTCAAATGTTCAGTACGTTACAATAATGCAATTCACTTTAAGTGTTAATGTCAAGATTGAAAGGCATACTTGTAAGTTGTCCAAGAATGACCACTGTGAATACTCGATGAGAACTTGTTATACTTGAGCAATAACACTGTTAACGTTCAGAAAAATGTACATTTGGAAACACAACATTCCAACCATCAAGACTTCTACCATGAAAGAGAAAATATCTCCAGTAACATCTGAACTGAGTTACCAAGAATGACCACTTTGAATACGTAATGAGAACTTGCTATGCTTGAGCAATAACACTGTTTAACATTCAGAAAAATTCAGGATTACAAAGAAAATCATTTGAAATCGGTATCAATATAAAGACACTTGTAATCAGTGGACCTGTTTGCCATTATGTTCTTTCTTCTGTTCCCCTCCTTTTTTTTTTTTAATGCATACTTTAAACAATATAGGCATTCCTAACAATCTGAAGGCAATCTCAAGACTGATTGGTCAGAAACAATCAAGAGGCAGTATTAGTCCAAATAGACGGAGCCACGTATAGGTATTGAAGTGCATTCATCAATTATCAGCCACACCCTACCACCATCAGGCCAGTTGCCATGAAAAGAGAAAATATCCCCAGAAAAATCTTATCTAAATTACCAGGCAGACAGGTCTATTTTTTTATTTGACATGTCTAAAATTTAGATTGCATCAAATTAACTTTTAACATGTTAAAGCTTTGTTAAAAGCCAGTTGACTTTTACGTTTGTTAGAGGGCAAATTGACCTTTAAGTTTTATAAAAGGTCAGCTACCTATTGATAAAACGAATTAATTACCATGAGAAAGCTACTAAGCTCTTTGGCAATACAACCGAAATGTGACTTATATTCAAATGTTCAGTACGTTACAATAATGCAATTCACTTTAAGTGTTAATGTCAAGACAAAAAGGCATACTTGTAAGTTGTCTAAGAATGACCACTTTGAATGCGTAATGAGAACTTGCTATGCTTGGGCAATAACACTGTTTAACATTCAGAAAAATGTACATATATCTGGAAACAGAACATTCCAACCATCAAGACTTTTGCCATGAAAAGAGAAAAATCTCCAGTAAAATATGAACTGAGTTACCAAGCAAAAAGGTCTATTGTCTTTCCTGAAATTTAAATTGAATTGAAATTGACTTTTAAGTTCTGTTAAAGGACAGATTGGCTCTTCAGTGGTTACCTCAGATAAAAGATTTCATATAGGCGTTTATCCCTTTGAAATTTTGGAAATGAAATGTTTAATTTACTAACCAAATGAAGAGGTATCCCCAGACCTCTGTTACTTTAATTGACAAGCTTTTACTTTCCGAGTAATTTGGAATGTTATCATTTGAAATTATATTTGGAAAAAAAAAAAAATAATAAATCAGGTATACTTAGAACTCTCACTTGTTGTCATTGGGCATTTAGATCGTGATAATAAACATAATAATCGAAGTACCCACGTCTTCACCCAATACCTTTAGGTATATTGATCATGTAATTAACCATGTAAATGACATCATAAAATTTATTTCTCAACTGTAAGAGCCTGCATGCAAAGCCAAGATATATACCGTTGTTCAAATGCTCATTACAAGTACAATCGTTTCATTCTCCATTTTTTATTTTTATTTTAAATAATTTATACAGTCAAGAGAATTGTGTTAGAACCATCATCTTAAATGTTGCTGGCCATGTAATTAACCATGTAATTGACATCAGAAAAATTAATTTCTCAACTGTATAAGAGCCTGCATGCAAGCCGGGATATATACCGTTGTTCAAATGCTCATTACAAATAAAATCGTTCCATTCTCCTCGAATTTTTTTTTTTTAATTTCAAATAATTGTCCCCGCCGAACGAAGTTCGCGAGGGGACTATGAAACGGGCTCCGTACGTGTGTGCGTGTGTGTGTGTGTGTGTGTGTGTGTGTGTGTGTGTGTGTGTGTCCGTCCGTCCGTCCGTCTGTCCGTGTGTGCTCAAATGTTAGAAAATGCTACTTCTCCGTCATTTCTTGGCCGATTTTGATTCCGATTGTTTTATCTGATAGGGCTGGGTGGGGCTTCCAAACTTCTACACAGAATTTTGAAATTCATTAATTATGCAAATTTATGCAAGTTTATTCAAAATCGACGAAAAATGCTACTTCTCCTCTATTTCACATCGGATTTTGATTCCGATTGTTTTATCTGATAGGGCTGGGTGGGGGCTTCCAAACTTCTACACAGAATTTTGAAATTCAATAATTATGCAAATTTATGCAAATTTATTCAAAATTGACAAAAAATGCTACTTCTCCTCTATTTCACATCGGATTTTGATTCCGATTGTTTTATCTGATAGGGCTGGGTGGGGGCTTCCAAACTTCTACACAGAATTTTGAAATTCATTAATTATGCAAATTTATGCAAATTTATTCAAAATTGACGAAAAATGCTACTTCTCCTCTATTTCACATCGGATTTTGATTCCGATTGTTTTATCTGATAGGGCTGGGTGGGGGCTTCCAAACTTCTACACAGAATTTTGAAATTCATTATTCATGCAAATTTATGCAAATTTATTCAAAATGGCTGAAGGTTCATAATGTTTTCATGTTTTATATTTCAGTTGTATACATGCATTGTTGGTATTCTCTTCTTTTGCATGCAGTAACATTATTATTTTATTCACTAAAGTTTTTCACTGAAGTTTTAAGGTTCAGGCTAGTTAATTTCCACAGATCTGCACTTCCGGCGGGGACATTTATTACGCATTGCGTAATTTACTCATTCACTTGTTTATACAGTCAAGAGAAGTGTGTTAGAACCATCATCGCGTGAATGTTTAATGAGCACATTGAGCATGTAACCCAAACCGTCATGAGATGACAGCCTAGTCGCACGCTCCATAATTTATAGTCAAAATATATCCTTTCAAACCTTTGGTTCGATTTTTTTTCCCCCGAAGGTTCTATACTCTTCAGTCAAGATAAAAATAAAAACAAAATCTTCCTTGTTATCGTAATCAGTATTCAGGTGGGTATCACAATTTCCTTTTTCCTGTGTTCAGATAAATTAATTTCTGTCATTTGTGAATTTGCTTCCATATCCATTTCTTTCTTCCTCTAGTCCTTTTTTTTTCTCCAGTCTACAGGTAAGGTACATATCAGTATGATCTTCAGAGACTTGACTAAAATGTACTCATCATTATTATTTGATATACATCACATACAAATGCAAAGACTTCCGTATCGTGAGAAAAGCTTCTAACGGTGAATAATGAAATACAAATAAAAAATAAAGAAATGAATATCAAGTTCCATACCAATCCATGACTGCAGCAGTTCTCTTTCATAGACTTTGGTTGTGTCTTTATTGTCGATAAAGGTGGTCAGGATAAATTCCAAACATATACGTCAGTTGGTTGTTCTGATGATGCTGATGATAATTCCTTCCATCTATCTTTCATTCTATTCTCTTGTCGGTGCAATCTCATCGCGATGCAATAATAAACGTTTCAATTTATAACTTGTAGATTTTTAGAAAATTTCTTCCGATTTCTTCTATTTTTGATGAACATAAACTATCACAAACTCAATTCCGTCACTAGGCCTGGAAGCTCAGGTATGTTTCCTTGTTGATTTCAGATTTACTATAACTAATTTAATTTCAATTTTTGACTTACTCCACAAACAGCACATAACGTGAACCGTCGGCTTACTCCACGAACAACTATTCAACTGCTGCGTCGATGATTATGGGACAATTTCCTGCCGAAGCTCCTTGTGGGCCGTTGCCATCCGTTTCCATCGCTAGTGGGCCTACCCTCGGTGATTTTGGCCTTACTGCCTTGGGCATTTCTTTCCTTTCCATCTCTCGCTCAGTGGGCTGGTCCCGTGTCTTCTGTTTCTCCTCAATTTTCTCATATTTTTCCACGAATCATTGTTGATCTTTCAAGGGGAGCCATACATGGTCAATGAATAGCTTGGTCGGCTCGACTTTTGAGAAAAAAGCCAGTTTCCCAGCCTTTCTTGCTGTCGTTAGCGCTGCCATTTGGCTCTTCCTGATCATCCTCACCCGTTTCGAAAGGTCGTCCGTGATGTAAATTTGAGTGCCTTTCAATAACTTCGCTCTTTGCTGCACCGCTACCTTATCTTTGTAGCGTAGGTAACGTGCCTTTATTGGTTTCGGTGATGTTACTTCAGATTGAACACGATGAATTCTCTGATATTCAATCCTTCCCACCTCCTCTTCTGTGAACTGTAGCTTCGTAATCATGAAATCTCTCATGGTTTCTTCAACGTTTTCTCTTTCTCCTTCCCTTTGCTTCTTTTCCGGTATGTTGAGGAAAACCAAATTCTCCCGTGCGGCATAAGTTTCAACTCTATCCAGTTCTTCTCTACACTCTTTCTCAATCTTGTCCATTTCTTGCTTCATTTCCTTCATTTCCCTTTTCAGGTCTGCTTTTTCACTGGAGTTGTGTTCTACAGTGTTTACTATCTCTGTTAGCTGTTGGCGGATTTGTTGAACTTCTTTCGTTATGTTCCTTCCTAGTTCGGTAAATCTAAGATCAAATTGCTGTTGAAGTTTGATGGTTTGTTCGTTGTTCATCTGCTGAATAATTGGTATCAGACTTGAAGTGTCAGGAGAAATGGGGCTTGTCGGAGTTTTAGAAGGGCGGGGTCTCTTGCCGGTGCCAGAAGCCATAGTTCTCGTGTCCCGATATTTAACTGACATCAATTTCTACACAGTTAGATTCCTCATTCACAATGCACGTGGGTGAAATGTGGGCGAGCAGCTTGCGCGAGGTATGTCTTTACTCGACGAAGGTCATCGGTAGTGGAATTATCGCGATCGCATTATCGATTTGTCGTCTGCTATGTCTTGCGCCGGGGATGACAAATACTCGAAAATTGATTTGGGGCGTATATCTTACGGATAATATGCAACCCAAATAAAACAACAAATGAATGAAGTATACAAAAATTTGTTATCGAATCGAAAATTGAATTATAAAACGCTATTAAGCAAGACGGTGTATGGGTGACAACGATCTATGAACTTCCTTGAAATTATTCATCAAATTGTAATAAAAGTTATAATCTCGGGCTTATTCGTACCACTGTATGAAATAAAATTCTGACTATTCTTTTTCGAAATAAGCATATGTTTTCTTACTTAAGGTCTTAAAGATACTTCATCCCTTTTGCAGACTTACACAAAATTCTGCGAAACTTTACACAAGTTTAGCAGACATCCTGTAGATACTGCCTATGAAATTTCAAGGTCACAATTTCTATAACCCCTTCGGAAGAAATGAAAAATCTTGCTTTTGTCGCAGAGGGAGCTATTCAGAAATCAACGCAAGTGCATGTACTAGTAACGGTCAAAACATAATTTTAAAAATTACGCAATTTTTATTTCGAGTCGAAAAAAATTAAGTGTTACCAAATTGTTGTTATCACTTACCTAAAATTTCAATCCTTTTCACACCCGCACAAGTTTTTCCAATTATAATTCTTTTGTAATTTATCGCATACTCACAAAACTTCAAAATTTAGGGCTGCAAAAGGGATGAAGTATCAAAGAAGATAAAGGGATGTTTTCTGAGGCAAATCGATAAAGTACTTCCAATACCATGTCAAAATGCTAATACACATAGTACCTTTAATTCTGAGTATATTTTGTGGATTATTGCTGTGTCAGAAACATCATGGAATCGGGGTTGTTGCTAAGTTATAGTAAACTTTCTGTCATTTTCGAAATTATTTTGCAGATACTACAAGAAGTGGCATTTTATGGCCTAAACAAGCACAACATTCCGTTCCTAATGGCCACTCAAACGACTGACCAAGATCGAGTCTTTGTCAGTTTCGAACTGGAACAAACCATAACAAAAGAGATTGTCTTTGAAATTTGCTTTGAAGGTAAAAAAATGAAATAAAAATACGCTCATGAAA